>CAXKVX010000062.1:0-160924 GCA_964058865.1 Eleocharis quinqueflora | reverse complement strand
TGAGATTAATCAAGTTTTCTCACTGCTTTAGAAAATAGAAAAAAATTAAGCAATGAAAAATTCTACATTGAAATTTTAGTATGAAAATAACGTTGGACGATTTAAATTCGATAATTTTACTTTAAAATTTCAGATACGAATTGAAGTACTACAACATGAATGAAGTTTTGATGAAGTATCTTAGCTTCACTCTATATAATTAATTCACAAATCAAATAAGACATCAACATTTTTCCTTTGGAAAAGTATTTTTAAATTTACTATAATAATATATTGTCTGGATCAGTTGTTAAATGTCAGGACTCCAAAGTTTCTATATAGTAATTGCATTGAGCATATCGATATTTCGATTCTTCCTACCAACTTCTGAGTTTAGAGTATTCTGCAATCGATTGGATATATAAAAAATTGAGTATGTTATCAATAAATTTTTTTTTTAAATACAAATCGATTATAGTCATTGCACTACAACAAAAACGAGCTATTGTAGTAATATTTTATATCTATTGTATAAAAGAGCCGATATTTAAAGAGTTCAATGACACTTCTGCAATTTTGTTGAAACATTTAATAGAGAATCTGAACAAAAAGGAGATATAAAATAGGTATAAAAGCAAAAATAGCTTTAATAGCTTTAGTAGCTTTAAATAGCTTTAATAGCAGAAAATAACATAAAAAACCTTTAATAGTGAATGCTACACATAGTTCGGTATTAAAAGACCTTTAATAGAGAACGGTTGTAGAAAACGCTATTAAAGTATTTTTTATATCAGCTCCTTCGTTCATCGATCCGGTATTAAAAAGTTTGTAATAGCAGTTCTTATTTAAGTCCGGTATTAAAAGTTTCGACCAATATAATTGCACGATTTATGTTCCACGAATCTCTATTTTTGTGAATCTAACCGTTCATTGCATTAAATCCAACGGTCAGAAAATACTCTCTGCCACATTCATTTCCTTTATGCATTAAATCCAGAGATTCATATATATGTCGCACTACCTCATTTCATTTTCTTTCTTCTCGTACAGTTGAGACATGATAGCTGGGATCTCTCTGCCATGAGGAGAGGAGCCGAGATCTCTCTGCCATAAAAATAATATCCTAGGTCATTTTTAGAAGAATTTGTATGATCTTGAGTCATTTTTAGAAGAATTTCTATGATATTAGATCATTTTTAGAAAAATTCTCAATTCATTTTTTGTCGGATGTTAGGCCTTCGTCCTAATAATTTTCTTTTTTTGTTCCTTGACCAGATCGTGGGAATACGTCTCATTATTTTTTTTGTTTCGGCCAGTCCTCGGCATTCGTCACATTAAGTTTTTGTTTTGTTTTGCATCCATCACATTAAGTTTTTTTGTTATGCATTCGTCACATTAAGATGCAAATTAATTAATGAAATTTCTAGTTGCTGAATAAGCTTCATACTAAAGAAAAGCAAATTAATTAATGATATTTTGAAGTGTGAATTTGAAAATATGCAGAGCGAGCCTCAAGGCAAAGAAAACTAATTAAAGACTTAAAATCCAAGTCTCGAGGCGCCTGCGATTCAGTTTTTTTTTAACATATTTTATAGCCGACTTGGATAACTATTAAAAGTTGTTTTTTATAGCGGACGTGGGGTAAAGTCCGCACGTCCGCTATAAAATATCAGTTTTTATAATGGAATTCTTGTTGATCTTCGCTATAAAAGGTCAATTTATAACAGATATGAGGTAAAATCCACTGTAATAAGTTTGATTTTTTATAGCGAGTCATTTGAACCTTTAGCAGCCTTCTTTAACGGTCATTTGAAGTTCTCTATTAAAAGTCTTTTTCGTGCAGTATTAAAACAAAAAAAACAGTAGTAGTGTTGATCGTCACCAATAATTATGCAACTATATTGATTTTTTCATAAAATTAATTTGATCCACAACAGAGTTGGTCTAAATAAATACATAGCCGTGACCCGTGAGAAAATAAAAAAAAATTAAAGTAGAAGTAAAAACGGCCTGAAAAGTCACCGTGCATGCGATGCAAGTTATAAACAGCACAAACAAACAACCAAACTTTCCACGGTGCAAGGCACGTAAAAAGGAGAAGAAAATAAAAATAAAAATGGAGGAAAAGATAAAATAGAATATATAATTGAGGGATGCACCATTCACCATGCATGCACTGCACATGACATGAGACTGAGAGCGCCGTGGATGCCTCTGCACGGGGTCTCTTTTCTTTACATATAAATATTTTACCTCCATATATAATATTCTGACCACCACCATCTCTAACATAACAGTCTAAAGACTAATCTAAACACACTGGCAGTGGCCTGAGACTGAGATCAGATTGTATATAATATATATACATATAATATTAACTATACTATATATAAAAGCAGGTGTGCATGCATGCTATTGATATGCTATTCGATTGAGGCATTGAATTTGAAGCGATGGTGAGAAGCCTCATGCTGTGTCATGTGGGATGTGACTATGTGAGCTGTGCTCCATTGAGTATTTCTTCAGTTGGTTTAGACTGGCACGGTCTACTAGATTTTGCACTGCTCGGGACAAAAATTTAGTGAAAGCGCGGCGAGTTGGTGGTGATCAGAACATGAGATCGACCTCACCTCTCTTTTTTATTTGTGCTCCAAAATATTATGTGGCATTTATCATTAGTTTATATTACTCAATTATATTCTATTCTATTCTATTTGTTATTCTTTTAATTCTTTGAAAGTTGGTGCTACGTACTTACAAATATTGATATTTTATATCATCCTATTTAAAAAATAAGTACTTGGAAAACTTCCAAAAATTCAAACACAATAAGTACTTGAAGTTAATTAGAAGCATGTTATCAAAGCTCCTGATTCATACGTACCTAAACATAATAATTTGTCAGCTTTTCATATTTTCTGTCATTATAAATTTTACAAACAAATTATTATTTTCATAAATCGACATAACTTAATATGTATATTTTTTAAAATATGAATTCATTATTTCATAAATTAAAGGTTCCAAATTTTTTTCTTCTAAAAAAAATATAAATTTTAAGTATCCTAAACCAATTAAAACAATTGGTTTCTATACTTCAATCAATATTATATGATATTTAAATTAATAATATGTGATTTTTTATTTTCATACTTTTATTCTAAGTTTTATAGTATTTGTACTTTTCTGATTATCTATTTTCTGAAAAGTAAATTTATAGTTTTATTTTGTTATTAAATTCAGGGCAACACAATTTTACACCTCCAATTCGAAACATGAAGCTGATTACAAAATATTCAAATTTAAGATGTGCAGAATTTATCTTTTCTGCTTGATGTTTTTGAAGTGTAATCCTTGAATTGTTTGTATTTAGTTTAACTGTGATACGTCATAATATGAATCTGAATTTGTTGAAATTAAAAAAAAAAACACTTTAATTTGAACTGAGGAATTGAAAAAAAAGGGGGATGATTAAATCATGCTAATGTGCCTCAAAGCCTGGAAGGTATTTTGTTGGAAATTTAATTAGGTGCACAGTTTGTTTGTTTCGGACTTTTCACAAAATTGCAATTTTGTATCAAGTGCCACGCAGGTACAAATTAACACATTTAGACATGTCAATAATTTCTGTAGATTTATTTTTAACTTTACATGTATTTGAGAGTGTTCAATATCTTTATAGAATTTTCAACTTGATATTCTCTACAGTGAAGTTTCTATTATTTTGAATTTTCATGATTTATTTTTAATTTTACAAGTATTTGAGAGTGTTCATTATCTTTATAGAACATTCAAGTTGACATTTTCTGCTATAAAGTTTTTATTATTTTGAATTTTCCTTAATATTTATGAATTTTGAGTGCCTTAAATCTTTTAATGTTCAAAAGCAGAAAATTTTAACAAATACGTCCAAGTTTTGATGGGGCCGGTTTGAGTTAATTGGGCAAACTGTTGATTGTTGAATCATGAATCAAAATCGAACCGCGTCGAGTAAATTTTGGATGATATATATAGGATTTGATCATGGAGATTCAAATCTTTCACTACAACACACACAGATTTAACAATCTTCAAAAAATAACTTTGTTGAAGAAATTTTAAACACATTTGACAAAAGTGCAATTTTTTTTTAGAACATGACAACAGTTGTTTTAAATAGTCGTTGGCTTAGTTCATTGTCATTTCTGTTCAAGATCTTTTTTGTCAAAATTCTAGGACAACGACTTTTAAAATAACTGTTGACATAGCTCAACCTATGCTAACGATTATTTAAATATTGTTGTCTCATTCCAAGCCTAACTTAGAAATGAGTGATTTCCGACTCTTCTCTTTCACTCTCTTCCCAGTTCTCCTTGACTGCCTCCACAATTTCTTAAACCTCTTCTGTCCTCTCTTCCACATTTGACCTCCACCACACTTCTAACTGATATGATTTGCTAGGAGTGTTGAGGTTATCAACAATCTCTATCAGACTATCACACACACCTCTTATTCATATGCCTCTTGTCGACACATTGGAAATGGAAATGATCAACTTCTCCATATCATCCATGTCCATCACCGATCTCGTGTTTTTCTCCTCTCGATGCCTTATGGTAACTTTTTAATTTTGTTAAATGTTCTTGTTGGTGTACTTATTGTTGCTAATTATAATTATTTTACAACATTTTTGTAGGTGAAGCAGGACTGATATGATGGAAAATACAGCAATAGAAAATCAAAATGTTGATTCCATTCTAAAGAAGTTGTGGCTCGATGGAAACTAATGTGTCTAATAGGCCTATACTTGATAAAGCTCTTGTGTTTCATTCTAATGTGTCTAATAATTGCTACAACACTGCTACAGTATCAGCGTGCAAAAACTGCTCATTTTCATTTTAAAAATTACTAAACATTTCAGAAAATATGAATTCGACTGGTTAGCAACTGGGAATCTCACAACTAAATATTGATTTTGATATCACTCGCAGTACCAGTGTGGCAGTGTACCACACTCTAAATATTAGTCTCTATAACTAAATAAACAACAGATCTCTACAGACTACAGAGTATTTTCACAGAACCTCGCTTCTCCTCTCTCTGTCTCTCTGGTCTGTGCAGTCCAGTCAAAGTGCCACAACCATTTTCATCTATGTAATCAAATGTGAACGTTCGATACCGTTAATTACTCGGTACGATCGAACCCTAGCCGAGCTGTACGAAGCAGTTTTCACTTTTCACACATCAACTTCAACTGTTGATGTTACTTGTCTATATATATAAATATGTTATACATGATTGCAACTTGCCAACTATTCTCTGCTCTCTGCTCTCTGCTCTGCACACACTGCTACAATGCAATATGAAAGGTTTACACTTTACCAGGGAGCACTCAGAAACCCATTAATTCGAATTTAATCCTGAATTGTTTTGTGACAGGAACACTTGTGCATTTATTATGTAGTGGGGTCAATTTTGACTTCACTTTTCAAATGATACATAATTATTTAGAGCACAGTCTTTGTAAGAAAAATATCAAGTAAAAGAAAATATCAAGTCACAAAAATGATCCATAATATTATAGCTTCGTGATTTTAATGCTCTGAAAACTTAACCAGGTAGTGACTTGACCACTTATTATGAAGCAAACAAATCATCACTTGACCACTTTAATACTAGTGTTTTATTCAAATTTAGTATTATAATATAATATATACATATACTAATGAGAAACAAAGAGAGTTAGAGGCGATTTCAGAGGCGATTCTGGGTCCGTTCAATAAAAATAGACAAGGTCCATTAATGTCGAATTTCTCCTCTCTGATCGAGAAAGTGAAGAAAGGAGATCTTTAGTCCAGAGAAGAGTTAGTTCCATTTGCAAATCTTTTGATGGAAGTGATTCACAAGTTGAATCGTAGCTCGTATAAAGACGCTGTTCTAAAAGGGATCCATTCGCACTAATGGCCATGGGGTACGCACAAAAAGGAGATCAAACAACTCTAAATTCGATCGAGTAGCGTCAAATATTGTAGAAATGTTGTGGTGTGCTTTAGGTGTCGAGGGATAGGGCATCGCTCTTATTGGTGCACGCAACAAATTAGATCTCACAATCTTAATCTATTTGTTCTGATTTCTCATCGGTCTGATCAGATAGTTTCTCAGATTAAAAAAAATTGAACACTAACTCCATTGCAACTGATCTACCTCAAGTTGTTGATGAACAATTACATACTAAGAAGCTTGCAATTGCGATGGAGAAGATCATTTTCTTAATGATACTCCATCGTCGAAAGTTATTGAGGATGGATTTCGTAAATGCGTGGTGATGCAAAGAAATCAAGATCCGAATAGAGAAAGGGTTTATACTCATGACAAAAAGTAAATATTACTTCTGTTTCTTTTATTTTATGTCTTAAATAATTGTACGAAGGCAAAAAGTTGAATTCTAATTGTATATGTTAGAATTTCGGTATTATGGCTCAATCTTAATTCTTAAATTGCGTCAACATTATACTGAGAGACCTAAGCCAAGATTTCATTATTGGAGACCTAAAGATAAAAAATGATTATACTCATGACAACATTAATAAACCAAAACCTCCTTTTTGTTTCTATTGTAAGTGAATTGGACACTTAGAAGAAATTCATTGGAACCACTTGACATTTCTAGCACAAGCGGTACAAAATCAATTGTGTAGAGAGTCACTAAACTCCTTCGTTTTGATTCAATTTGATTATTATATTGAAGGGGAGTCAAGTAGCAAAATTTGTGATTTATTATTCAATTGAATTATCATATACTTTGTGAATCATATTTGATCTTTTTATTGAAAGCATAACTCAACTTGATATGTGTATGTTTAGACACAAATTGACACCTTGAACGGAGCCCCAAATATTAAAATTTGAATTTGGAGCATAACAGTTCAATAGTATTAAAACCTGACTTTAAAACAGTAGTTCTGAGTATTGCATTGTGGGACTCGTTATAACAACTGGAAAATCGTTATAAAGAGTGATTTGAAAATGGGAGATTGGTGCCTGACAATATTTTACCAAGTCAAACCTTCCTGAGACTCGTTATAACGACTCGAACTCGTTAAAATGAGTCATAATTCGTCATAACGAGTCTGATAGCGGATGTAAAGTAATCGTTTAAATCCTTCTTCTACTTCCAACTCATTGCAACCAAAGAAAAACCGAATTTTTTTTTGCTCTTCTTCTACGAAATCCTAGCCATCAAACACTTTCAAACTACTTGTCAAAACTCTAAATTCAATAATGTCTCTTCAATTCTCCAAGAATCTCAAGGATTTCTCAAGGCTCCAACAAAATAATATGATTTTGATAAGCATTCTTACTTTTATCTTTCTCATGGCACTGCCTTGTCCAACTAAGCCAAGGAAAATAGTTGCTAGGAAAAAGATGAACCTTAGCCAAGCCACTGCCCAACTTGAACAAGATCAAGCCTCTGTTTCAAATTCTAACCCTAGATGTGATCGATCACTTCGGCCAAGAAAACCTACCAGTACTACCACACAAGGAAAACCCAAATACAACAAAATTCTATGGAAATTTTATTAATCAATAGATTCTTGTTTCAAACCTCAAAGAATTTCACCAAATTTCAAGAGTATTTTGTCGATAGGAAAATCCTACACCATACTTCTTTAAAACCGATAATTAGAATAAAATGACACATTGGGAATGGAAAACCATAGAAGATATCCATCGTTGTGTGTGACCAATTTTACCAAGAACTACCTACACATGTTTTGTATTCCAACATGAAACCAACTAGTTTACCTTTAGAAGTTGTTACATACATTTGTAGTAAAGAACCACGTATTACCATTGAAACAACTTAACAAGCTCTTAATATCACCAAGGAGATGAGGTATATCCTTATAAGACTTGTCCTTCACATGTGACAGATACTTTTAGTTACAAAGCTTGATTTCGTGGTTGCAACTCCAAAGTCAAACTCACTATAACCCATCTCCGGGTCATGCATTGGTAGGCTTTTCTCTATGTCATCAACTTCCTTAATCTCAAGAGCAAAATCAAAATCAACATGAAAGGGAATGTAATTTATTGCCTTCGTCATCTCTTGAGCTTTGATAAAAAAAATTCAAATTCCTTACATCATCATGAATTACATAAGAACGATACTTGGAAGCAAGACTAAACCTTTGTCCTAACCTGTCTTCTTGTCAAGATCATGACATGCGATATTGAAGATTTCTCTTGGCACCAAGCCAGTATATCTGCCCTAACAATATTGTTCATATTATTCATGTGATCGGATGTGTGAAACAGGGTGGTTATTGGTATTCAAATAAAAAGTACAAGGTGAATAAATGGATCAAGACTTCAAATAAAAGGCCTACCTAATACACCAACCCCGATGATATTCGATGTTCCAATGAACAATCATGTTCTGGAACCTCCTTTTCTTCAAAACACCTCCAAGTACACCAACACACGCCAATACTTCACCGGTGCAAGATCCTCCAATTAACCCCATGTCTCAATTTGTTCCCATATACAATCAAGCCAATACCTTCAGTTCGTTGCCTGCAAGCAACTCAAGGGTTACCACTAAAAATATACATCACGTATCTAGACAACATATGGCCTTTCCTTGTACAAGAAACGATTCTACCAGGGTCTACATGAGAGATGTAAAAGGGTTGAGAACATTCACACACAATACCAAGGTTCCGTAGTATCGAGGGTTTATTTCGATCTAGAGGTGGTACCAAGGGTTCCGTGGAGTAGACATCATCGAAACCACGTTATATCAAATGTCAACATTATTCTTTCACACTCTATCCTTCTTTATACTTCTTGAGCTTTCTTGCAAGATAATCGACTTATTTTTGAAAAAGATTGCGGCTCTGATACCAAATGTAACCTGTGCGTTACAAGTGCAGGTGTTAAAAAATTGTTAAGCAGTCAAACTCTTAATTTAAATTATACACGCTTCCACACTAACATTAATTAATATGTAGAACTCAAATTCGAACAATTTTTTAATTACATTATTCATATGTGATTCTTTAGATTTGATGATGCCATGATTTTTTAAATATATAAAATTATAACTCCTTACTCCAGAGCCTACGAGTAATTGGGTTACTTTATTTCATGTAGGTTCTCCCCTTAAATTTCGATTGAATTCTGCACCTATTATTTTTCTTAATTACTTTGATAGATGTGAAAAATAGTAAATTTGATCGAATTATCCTTTTTTAAGTGTCAAAACATCAGTAGATATAATGATCATGATGATCATGATGAAGATGACGACGACGACATTAATAACAGTAACAATGAAATATCAAAATAAAAAGAGTAATGTTTAGGGGTCATATATCAAATTATCCTTAAAGAAAAACCAAAGGATCAAAGCTACAATCTAGCTTTTGACTGGCATCACAATCCACAAAAATCAAGAAATTGAATAGGCATATAGCACATATATTAACTAGCTCCGTTTCTCGAAAAATTAGCAACATAGAGAACGCCAATACAACATAGGGTTAAATACTTAAATTGATAATGTTTTATAAATTTGGGTATAGGAAAAAAAGGAGCGTAGAGAGCCGGTTGTTTTAGGCCACTGAAAATTGTGCCACGAAACAAATTGTGGCAGATGTTCTGGTTCCTCGCTCATTTATTTATGGCCAACCACATGCTCCATCTGGTTCCTCGAATCTGTCGCTTGTATTTGAGACGAGAAGATCGGATCGATCGATCGTCACGAACGACTGTGATTTAATTTGATTCAGAGAACATATGCTTTGATCGTTAGATGTATTTTAAACGATTCAGATCGAAACAAGCAAATAAGATGAGGGATTATACGAGCAGCATATTTGGTTCCGGATCTATGGCACTTAAATAAACTCCAATTGCATGTGGCGAGTCCGTGTTTTCGAGGGATTTATTAATGAAAATTATCTATAATTTTTTTTTTTTTGTAATGAAGAAGGCTTTTGTTTTTTCCGAATATTTCGAAATTAATCTAAAATTCTTCCATGTCATTTTGTATTTTCATTAGGTTTTAAATCTGCATCTTCTACATAGAGAGCGCTGCTAAAAAAGTAAACCAAGATGTATGTACAAAGGCCGTATGACGATAAATCTCTCTAAATGACCGGTTTAGAATTCAAGCATTAAGGAGTAGGCACCGTATTTCTTTTCTTTTTCTTTTTTTGGTTCCTCCAACAAAACCAGGTGAACCACTAATTCAGAGCATCAGTTGTACTTGTATAAAGTTAAGTCCTATTTAGTATAGTGATGATGAAACACAAAACTTTTATGAAGAATGTCTGAAGTTAAAGTTCCGTCAGTGGATACTTTTAGGAAAGATTTTTTCAAATTTTTTTTTTTTTTTGTTTATGAGTGTGTCTTGTAAGCTTACAGAAATAAATAATAAAAAAAAGTTGTACTTGTAAAAAGTCATAACACAAAAAAGGATTACCATTAAGACCAGTACATGAGACAAAAAGTAAACTAAATTGGTTTTATGACAGAAGTTTATAATAATGATATTAGCAAGTGCAACTAATCACTTCCCCTTGGTTTGGGAGTTCGTGTGTACAAATATATATAGTTATATTGTGTTGACTTTATTTATATACATGCAATTGAATGATTGTGTCTTGTTTTTCTGATAAACAATTCGGAGATAATGCCATAATGCTCGTAAGAATTATGTTTTTATTTATTTATTTAAGCATGCATTTAATGGAATAGGGATTTCGATGAACAAATTTAGCATTTATTCTAATTTACCTTGGTAAATACAGATTCTTACACTTTTTTTTATCTATATGATTGTTCTGAATTATGGAAAATTGTATATATTCTTTTTGGCATTTCTAAGAGCAAATGGTTAGGAAACATTTAAACAAATAATTATTAAGCTCAGTTAAGTTATATACTTATACCAGACATGCATAATCAATGATAGCGTAGCTTGCAAGTATCTTTGCACAAGGGATTTTCTGATTCGTATAATCTTACAACCAATCAAGTTCAGTCAAACAACTTAAAGAGCACAAATTAGCACACAACATGGGATCTTCGCTTTAATACAAAGATAAATAAAAGGTTTCAATGTTAAAACATGCACGGGAGACCTAGAGTGAGAGTATATATAGTTTATTACATAATGTTCCAAATGCTCATATCATTTTCAAAAAAAACAAAAAAAACAAATGTTCCAAACAATAATTCTGACATTTACTTTAACATTAACATTAGTTGAATTCTTCGTAATTGGTCCATCAACAATTACAACTATTTCACATAATTCTATATGTATTCATACCCAAAATCTTAGCGAAATACGTATTATGCTATTGTTTCAGTTAATCACATTTATGACATATCTTATATTGCTCCTCGTAATATTAGTGACAGTATGTGATATATTAATCATATAACACGTAGTCCAAACTTTATTTATTGAATTAGACGTCTCAATTTAAATAGCTAATTCTCTGGTCATCTTGGCTCGAAAACTTCATCCGTATTTCCAAGCACATCATATTCGAGTCATGATGAAGGAACCTTTAAAGAGAGCATTAGGGATGTTTGCAGTGTTAGGTCGGTTGCTCAATTGGACGGTGGAGCTTTCCGAGTTCGACATCACCTTTACACAGCGGAAGCCTGCTATCGCATCAACCAAGGTATCATGCTTGGCAAGGGGAATGGGTTATTCGGTCACGCTCTTTTCAGGTCGATGTAATCTATGCACATCCTTCAATCACCATTTGACTTCTTGACCAGTATGGTGTTAGCAATCCACTCAGAACATTAAACTTCCTGAATGAATTTTGCCGAGAGTAAACGTTCAACTTCTGCCTTCACCACTCATTGTCTCTCGCCCCTCAACCTCCTTTTTCTTTGCTGCATCAGGTGAAAACCTAGTTCTACGAAGAGATGATGCTCGACTATTTGTCGCGAAATACACTGTAAATCATTAGTATATCATGCAAAAATGTCTGAGTTTCTAGCCATGAAGGTATGCAATTCTACTTGTTCTATCTCGGTCAGTCTCGACCCTACTTGGAAAAATTTGTCGGGTGTCAAATCAAAAGTTTTGATCTCCTCAATTGGCTCCGTCGCCTGCCTTGGAAGATCGTCATGAATATATTTTACACCCTCCATCGCCGTACTATCCATTTGAGTCTCATGGGAGGCTCTTCGCAGTGTTACCGAGTAACAACTATGCAAGGCCTTTTGATCCCCTCTTTCGTGGCCAATTCCCGACCATGATGGGAATTTTACCATCAAATGTGAAGTCGAGATCACCGCCCCTAACCTGTTAAGGATACTCCGCTCCAAAATCGCTTTGTATCCTGATGAGTGTAACATTGTTTGGCTTGGGGTTCAGCTGAAGTGAACCTTCAAAGTAACAACACCCGATGAGTGCAAAGTGTCTCTCATGAAGCCGATCAAAGGTGTTAAGACTAGTAACAATGATGCTTAATCCCGAGTTGTTGAATGCTTTTCAGTATAAAATATCCACCGAACTGTCGGTATCCGCAAAAATACGCGACACTCGGTGAGGAACTCCTTTTTTCGGCTCCATTTTGAGGGATAGAGCGATGGCATCGTCGTGGGAAAAATGAACATCGCCATAGTCGCTATTTGAAAGGTGATGGGAGCGTTGAATCCTTCGAATTGCTTTTCTACCTAAAAAACTTTGGCTCGGTGCAAACTCGTGGCATAACACTTCCTCTTTATATAGTTATCTCCTCCTGAGGCCTCCCCCCGCCAAATCATATGAATGATTGGGGTGAAACCACGAACCACGTTGGACTCGGGATCCCGAAGTTCTCCTTTAGATTGTCTAGGGGTTTATTGAGGGAGTGGTAGGTGTTGAAGACTGTATACCTTCGTTCCTTCGTCTTTGGGTCAACATATCTAGGATTGTAGGACCTTCTCTCCTCCTTCTCGCTTTGCCACTTTCGATTAACGAGAGGTCGGTCCATGGGTTTGTTGATCAGGTATGACTATTTGTCCTGTTCCTCATCACTAAATGTGCATCTTCCTCTCCTTGGATATAGGCACTCGCGAAAGCTACAAAGTCATGTAGCGTAGTAAATTGTGATTTGTGAGACACAAACTATAAATTGTTCTTTTGGAGTCCTATGTGTATCGCTAACACTGCAACATTGTCGTCATAATCCTTGACGATCTGAGCAGCCTCGAGGAAATGATCAATGTACCTTCTTATCGACTCGGTGTACCTTGATGTAAGCTGAGGAGTTTGTCGCAAGATCTCTCAGGCTTTTTGATCCCACGAAAGCGAGCCAAAAAGGCTCGGGCAAGCTGGTCAAATGTAGCAAGAGATCGTGCCTGTAGTGAAGAGTACCAATCCTGTGAGTTGGTTGCGAGGGAGGATGAAATGGGATAAGCTGTGGACTCGAGTTGTTGTAGTGCGCGACTGAGTTGGTTGGCTTGATGTGCACCATAGTAGAAGCGCAAGTTGTTCCCTGAGAAGGAGGAACAATGGAGGAGAGTGGCCGGTAATTAGGTTGGAAATGATGAAAAAAAAGGGATAACGTGGGGTTGGAAGGTACGGGAGATGGGGTGTAATATGGTGGGTAAAGTGGGGTGGAGTGAGAGTGTTCGTGTGACTGTCGCGGGGTTGGGAGCGGTTTGACCCCAAAGGCGCGGCGGCTTGAGTAGCAGAAACCAACCCCAAAAGATTAACATAGAGGTTTGGTGTCAACGAAGATGTGGGTATCTCAGTCATCAAAACAATTGAGGTGGTATGTCCGATACCGAAGGTAGAGGGGGAGGCGGTGCTGAAGGAGAGAGTTGTGCCGGGATGTGGAGAAGTTGTGCGAGATGTTCCAATGGGGACCACCATCTAATTGTCCCGAAGGGACCAGACAGGAAGAGTAGACATTAGGAAAAGAGAAGTTCGAAAAAATCAGCGCAAGAAGAAAACATCAATGTTCTTGATCATTAGAAATTAGGTCGAGAGGTATGAATTAGTATAAGAGAGAGAGAGTAAAGGCCCCGACTCTAGAAATGTCGGGCGTAAGAATGAATTACACGAGGGAGAGCAAATTGGAAGAAAATGTAAAATGTGGCTAAGCCTAAGCGAGAATTGATATGTCCCCTTTTTTATCTGGGACCTTGTATTTATAGATCCATTAGGTCCGAACGGAAATGTGCCGTACCTCGGACGGGTCAGTGCCAAGCGTTCTGGCGCTAACGGATTTCTATACAGGCCGATTGTAATGAGACTCTATCATAATGATTGATCACTTGAAGGATTACGTTTGTAATACATACATCTTTTGTTTATTATGACCTATTCCTTCTAGAAATTGCATGTTGATGAACTATCAAGGTAACTTCAACATAATAAGATTGTAATAAATTACTCTACGTAAATACCTCCAATGTGTACCATTAGTTAATTTAATTATACAGTACCTCAAAATAGGTAACAGAATAATTTGCAAACGTTTTTTTTTTGGAACAAAATGACATTGCAGAAGTTAATTTGACATTGGATTCGGACATTGCATAGTGTGTAGCTTAGCACTTCAAAGTCTTGATTTCAATGAAACAAGAGCACCTTCCCGGGGAGTATGCACAAAAAGATCCACTACCTAACTTTGAAGCATCATGAAAATTTACAACAGCGAATGTCAAAAGCAAGGAGAGAGAAGAAGAAAAGAAAATAGATATCACATATCAGTCTTATAGGAATCCGTGGCGCATGTGCAAATGGAAATGTATGGGAATACATATATGGGTTAAAGCAATATATTCCAGCCACATTGAGACCTAAATTGGAATTTGGGTCACGCTCACACCAAAAGAAAACAGGGAAGGAAAGACCATGACAAAAAAAAATCATAAAGCATGCACCATTGTCAAGTGTCAACAATGACTTGGAGAGTGAGTGCATGCATGCTCACAAAGGGCTCTTGTGAAAGGAGATGCATGCAAGGGTATGCATATGCTCAATTGTGCAATTGCTGTGCTGTTTCTTCATATCAACAATACACCAAAGGGGTTTTCAAAATGATTTTAATTTAATTGTTAGAAATTCTTCCTATCAAAATATTGTCAGAAATCAAATTTCGTGATTTTTAGAGCTTTCTTGCTAGCTATTTTTTAAAAACAACTCATATTTAGTACTATGCATATATATATATATATATATATATATATATATATATATATATATATATATATGAGCATGGCTAAAATAATATGCATAGTACACCCCATTTTGTACTATGCATATAGATATAGGTCATTAAATTGAGATTTAAGTTGCTCAATAAATTCTTCATATGAAAATATTGTAGGAAATTAAATTTCGTGATTTTTGGAGCTTTCTAGCTATTTTTTAAATATTTTTTAAAAACAGTCCAGATTTAATACTACAAAAGTGCCATTTCTGGGCTGTTTTTAAAAAATATTTAAAAAATAGCAAGAAAGCTCTAAAAATCACGAAATTTTATTTCCTACAAGATTTTGATATGAAGAATTTATTGAGCAACTTAAATATCAATTTAATGACCAAATTAAATACAAATTGGCGCATAGTACATTATGTGGTGTACTATGCATATTATTTTAGCCATGCTCTATATATATATATATATATATATTTATATATATATATATAGTTATGCTAAAATATTTTATAAAGCACAAGTAGCCATATACTTTAGACTCGTATCTCGAGATACAAAGTGCAAATATTCGATCAAGACCGTTGAAAATGTTTTTCATACTAACATCAATTTGGAGACCAAATTTTACATTTTTTTATTTTTTTTACTATTTATCGGATGGGCGAAAAGTTATTTAAATTGGAGGTTTGTAAATCGTTAGATTAATGAAACTTCCACCTATCCGATAAAATAGTATAAAATTTTCAAAAAATGTAAAATTTTCAAAAAATGTAAAATTTTCAAAAAATGTAAAATTTGGTCTCCAAATGAATGTTGGTATGGAGAACATTTTCAACGGTCATGATCGGTGTTTTGCATTTTGTATCGCGATATACGAGCCTAAAGTATATGTATGTTGGTGCTTTATAAAGCATTTTAGCACAACTCTCTCTACTGATATCATCATTATTATTCATCTTAAATGTGAGAGAAGTCCGAAATTTTTTCAAAGAGAAGTCATTTATCTGTCATACTAAATTTTAAATCATTTACTTTGATAAAAAAATATAAATAAATTATAATTTGAAGGTTACAATGAAAAAACCATTAAATATTTTTTTGGGGCAAAATAAATTTCTTAAGAAAAAAAAAGCCACTGAAACATTGGAATTGTCAGGTAAGTCAAAAAAGAAGGAGAGAATACTAGAGTCTGCTCCAGAGTTGATGCGGAAATGAACGCAATAAAAGAGAAAATGGTAGAAGGTCACCATCTTTAACTTCAAAATCGGGTGAAAATGAGTTTCTTCTGAATTCAAGAAATTAACTGAAGTATTCTTCGGATTCATCTCTGCGCACCTTCTTTCACCCTCTCAAAAAAAATAAAAACTCTAGAGCGGAGTTACGTGTTTTGTTCCCTCTTTCTCCTCTCTCCCTTATTTCAACTCGAACAAAAACTATGGAGCAGACCATAAAGAAACGAAACAAAGGTGAGTGCCAAACTATGGAGCAGATCACAATTTTATATCTACGTTCTCTCCCATTCGATGGATTATAATTTGCTAATACTTTTTTAATTAACTTCCAATTAGTCACCTTCGATAAAAATAATATACTAACGTATATTTCTTCAAAAGAGGTCTCATGTGTATTAATTGTGCCACCTTTATTCAGGTACAGGTACAGGTACAGGTACAGGTACAGGTACAGGTACAAGTCTGCTACAGCACCGCGCGCGTGATCTTTACATGTGTCTCGCTAGATGTCAAAATTTACAACATAGTACAAATCACGATCTATGCATCTTTTTATTTGTTTGCATTTTTATCTATTGTATCAAACAAGCACATCCACATAACGTAAATTGAGCAAAACAAATAGTTAGGTTCATAAGTTCATTTTTTTTTTCTATATGTACATTTTTTATCACAGTGAAAGTTGTACAAAGCACTGCATCATTGTGAGAAAGAAAGAAAAAAATATCTTAGATCATTTAAATTTAAATAATTTTGACTCAATTTTATCTCCAAAATAAACATACTATAGACAGCTTTTTCAAAGGCCATATACCAAAATTTACAATCAATTGTTCATAATTTTAGCATATATTGTTTTCATGCGATGGATAAATATTGACAGAAATTATTAGTTTTGGCTTTGTAAAATTAACCATTAAATCTGAAATGCTCGTAAAAGATATTTTTATTGACAATCATTAAAATTTCTCAATAATATATAATAGCATCTGGGTGTAAAAGTAAAATAAAAGAAAAAAAATTACTGTCATCCAAAAACTATAGATTGACAACAACCTTCTCAGAACTAAAAATTAAACCCAAATCAATTTTAGTTATAATTCATTTCAACGTTTGCACCTAGGCTGTTATTCGAGCGAGTTCGAGCCTAGCTCGAACTCGGCTCGTGAATTATATGAGCCAGCTCGACTTGAATCACCAGTGTTGTTTCGAGTTGAAAACCCAGCTCGTATTCGACTCTCGAAAAGCTCGAGCCGACTCGTAACTCGTTAATTAGCTCGAATTTACAATTTTGTTTGCTAAAATTTTATAAAATTTTGTCATTTATGCATTGAAATATTGACTAGAGCTAATTATAAAATCGACTATAATTTATATCATTATAAAACAGAAGAAAATTATGAAAAATTGTTAAAAATGAAGGTATCAACATATTACATGTTATGTTAGGAGGGAAAAATATGTGCAGTATAATAATCTGAGCGAGTTAACGAGCGAGTTGGCAGTAGCTCGAACTCAGCTCGTAAATTATACGAGCTATACAACTCGAGTCAGATTAGCTCGAGTTAAATTTGAGCGAGTTGATAACGAACTAAAATCCGAACGAATTACGAGTGAGTCACGAGTCATGACCTTTTTGGCCAGCCCTATTTGCACCACATATGAACAACTATGTGATAATTAATGGTCTTTTAAAAAAAAAAGTTCATAAATAATGGTCAACAAGCATTTAAATCCGCTGCTGCAAAGAAATCTAAACTGTTTTGTAGCATCTTTCTTTGGCAGTATTTCGTATATAACCTTTCCAAAGTTCAAAATTACTTATTCTCTTCAAATTTCATAAGTAAAATGTTCCGGCAATGCTTTTCATTGATACACAAACGATACGTACAACAAAGTACGTCGTTATGCATGTAAAATGCGTTGTTATTCATGTTATTCGAGTTCGGTTGCATGTTATTTTGTACAGAAAAAATAATTATGCATATTAAGCGCTTTGTTATGCATGTTATTATGTATGTTAAGCGCTTTGTTATGCATGTTATGTGTAACATGCATAACAAAGCGCTTAATATGCATAATTATTTTTTCTGTACAAAATAACATGCAACCGAAATCGAATAACATGCATAACGTATTTAACATGCATAAAGACGCACATATCGATTGCGTATCATTGAAGCGTATCTGTCTATCAGCTCCATTTCATAATATTGTATTTAGCCTATCAAAATACCAAAACTCCTGTATTTATCCTATTGGTTATTATCTATTATATTATAACCGGTTGTACACAAATAAATTCGCATATTACCCTCAGATAAGTAAAGTAAATTTGGTTAGTGATACTCAGCTTGTTTGAAACAATATTAATTGAAAACTCTCATAATGGTCACATCATTTATTAATTAATTAGTATCTACATAACAGTTTTAGAGTCTTAATTATGAATTAAATTAAATTGTTTAATTGGATGTATTTGATTTATTTGGCTTTGTATTGGGCAAATTCAATTTTAATTTTGAAAGGTTAAATATGGTATTATTAAATTTGAAGTGGAAAGTACACAATTTTGAACTTTTGGAAGGTTATATGAAATTCTGTCTTTTTCATTTCAAGTAAAAGTCCAAATGGTTTTAATTATTCGAATCTGAAATCGAGCACGAAATATGGTACTAATTTTTTTTAACCAAATTAGAGCAACTCCTTAAATGCATAAATATATAAATTGTTGACTAAATCTTCTTATAAAGATCTATATATATGAAATAGAGCTTTTTCTGCCCACATATTATAAAGAGAAGGGATCTAATGTTCATGCTTTTTTTTTATCTGTTGTGTTATTTTTTGTTTCAAGCTTAAATTTTATAATGTAAATCGTTAGATTTATTTTAAATCATTTCAATTACATGTTGATAAAAAAATTGTCAAGTTTTTAACCTCATTTGGAATGTAATCAATCATTACAAAAATAGTGCAAAAATAGTGCTATCTAGATTAGTAGTTGAAATAGTGCAAAAATAGTGCTATCTAGGTTAGTGTAAAAATAGTGCTAATTTTGTGCTATCTAGGTTAGTGAAAATATTGTTTGGATTGCACATTTGAATTTGTGATAGTGAGAATTAGTAAAATAATAAATTATTTTAGTTTTCTAACGAATAATAATAATAAAATAATAAACTATTGATATCAATTTATAATATAATAATAACACAATAATAATAAAATGATAATAATATAATAACAATAACACAAATTACAATAATACAAAATAAAAAAGTAAAAAATATAATAAAATAATAATAATGATAATAAAATAATAATAATAAAATAATGACAATAATAATATCAAAATAATTATAATAACAATTATAATAATAATAATAAAATAATAATAATAATAATATAATAATTACAATTACAATGTAATAATGAATAAATAATTGTAATGACAATAATGATAATATAATAATAAATAATATGATAATACTAACAAATAATATAATAATAATCATAATATAATAATTATAATGATAAATAATAATAAATAAAATAATAATAATAAATATAATAATAAATAATGACAATAATGACAATAAATAATAATAATAATATAATAATTATAATGATAAATAATAATAATAAATATAATACTAAATAATATAGTATAATATAATAATAAACAATGACAATAAATAATAATAATAATAATAATAAATAATATAATAATAATGATATTGATAAATAATAATAATAATAAATGATAATATAATAATTATAATGATGATGATAATAATTATAATAATATTAATAATTATTATTATAATTATAATTATATTGGTAATATTTAGAAATAAATAAATAATTTAACGATGGTAATGATAATATATAATATAATAATACTGATAGTAGTAATAATAATAATAATAATAATAATAATAATAAATGATTTTTGCTATACTTACAACCACTAACCTTGCTAACCCAACCAATTGACGAGTTAGTGGATTAGCAACTATTTGGCACTAACCCAAAATAGCTAAAACATGTTTGGATCGTTTTGAAGTTCAGAATAACAGTTAACTCTTGATGACTACTGATATAAAATTGTAATGATGCAATATTTTTTTACACATACAATATGATATATATGAAATACTCGTCAATTTGTTTTAATTTTAAGAATTAAAAAAATATTTAATTAAAATTTATCATGGTATGGCATCAAGAACATGGGCATTTTGATCCCTTTTCAATTATAAATTACATTTTAAAACACAATTCAAAGTAGCACACTGATTGTTGTAGAGTACAATATGTGGAATAAAAAATGATACAACACACTTACGGGCAACACAATCGTTGAACATAATGATAATAATTGCTCTAATTAAATTGCTTTTACATTTCACACATTTTAAAATATTATAGAATCCCAAATTTTACTATCTTTTAATTTTGTAATTTCATTTCATTTTCCCCCCTTAAAAATTTGGATATATCAAACAAGGTATTTATATACTTCCCTTACCAGTATAAGTATAACTGAGCAGTACTATTTATTATTTATCTCTGCCGTATGAAATTACCAGACCGGATCTAAGATCCTCAAAACAGAGATCGAAACTCCATGCACATCTTTTCTCATTGGCTCAGATATATACCAGTATACTACAATAATAATATCTCTCTTTTAATTTTGTTTTATTTGGGAGAAAGATAAATGAACAGTGATTGGGGCACTGTGACAAAGTCCAAACTAGTTGCAATAATTCAAGGGAAATTGCTTTGTAAAAAATTCAAATGAAAGCATGCATGGCAGAGTTTGTATGTGAAGTGGTCCATTATTATAGATCTCTTCATTAATTTGATAAATATTAGTTTATTTTTTTGTTACTCAAAACTAAATGTTAATTTATTAACTGACAACTAGTTCAATTATTTGATATGATAAATAAATATTTCTGAGGGTTTCATAGTAATATAGTGGCGAGATTCTATAAGTTGTTGCAATTCGAACTCCATAATATTATTTCATTTTTATCAAGTTTTTTTTTCGGGGTAAAAATCTTTATTACATCATGGATTCGTTTTTCACGTCTGGGATTCATTTTTCACATTTTTTTTAAGAATAAATGAGTATTCTTTACAATCAAATATTATCAAAGTGATTTAGAATCTTTCAATAACCTTTGACTTTTACTGTTTTTCGAACTCGGAACCCTCCACTTGAAATTCATTGCTCTTTTGCCACTAGACTAAGAGTACTTTAAAACAACACACAATGGTTTCAAATTAGTTATTGTTGCCAAATTACCATAGGTTAGAGAAAACTTAATATATTGTCGTTAAATTTTTTTAACCTCGTTATTTAATTAAGGATATATTTTCTTGGAAGTTACTAAATGTTGTATCAAATTCGTTTTTGGTTCACTTAACTTTGAATTTCATGATATATCTCAAAAAACTTAGTCATTTTTTCATTATTTTTCATCAAAATGTTAACAAAAATTGACATGAAACACACTTTTCATTCTAAATTTTTCGTAATAATTCACCTTTGAAATATAGTTACTATATAGGTGTCATGTCAATTTTTCAATAAATTTTTTTATGAAAAACAATGAGTGATGAAATTGGGAGATATAACAAAATTTAGTAACTATAAATGAATAATTAAAAATTTAGTGAGAAAGAATAAATTTGATACAAATTTTAGTAAGCTCTTAGAAAATTTACCCTTTAATTAAAATTTTAACTTAGCACTGAATTTTAACTTTTAATATGGACAAATGCACAAAAGGTCCATAAGAAACGTGAAGCTATCATCTTTCCCTGTTCAGGACAAAATACAAATTAAATCAATTGGGGAAATTTGTAATTGTATATAGGAAAAAAAATATGAAAATCTCAACCTAACCAGGAATCAATGAATCTTTCATTTTTTTTTTTTTTTTTTGTACCAAAGCAAACCAGCAGAAATTAAAATAGTACAACATAAATTATAGCTAATAGGTGACCAAATATAAGCTAAAAAATTCAGCAGAGCAGAGATCAAACAGAGATAAGCAAGTGGTGCTCTGAATTTAAACTTGTTTTAGGAGATAAATGCAAGGAAAAGGCTAATCATGTGCAGGAAAAATTGCCAGGAAATTTCGCCTAAAAACAAAAAATTGTCACATGTACAGGAAAGAATAATCATGTACATTGGAAGTGTCAATTATGAAGCGACATTTTTCTGCGATAGTTTACAAGTTCATAAATTCACAAAATATTCATAAGAAACATGCATTTTTTTTATCATCTTTTCGTGTCCTGAATGGAAAACTAAATGAAACAATTTGAAAAATCAGTAATTATTAGGGTTGTACATGGATAGGATTGATCATTTCAGTCTGATTCATATTTATCGAGTTATTACTATAATAATCCATCATCATTTCACATAACTAAAAATTCAATCTAATTATTTGTTTAGCAGTATGTTTATGCGGGTTTTGTTTACAGTAAATTATATCGTACAAAATGCATCTGCGATATATAAAACTCATTTTATTTAATGGGTAAATAGCCAAGTTGTTATAGTCTCTTTTTCCTTTACACTCATACAATGTTTGCATATAAGTCATGAATGCATTTCATGTTATATCAATCAATAATATCCATTGTACATATTTCAGGCATCGCTCTTAACATTTGTATATATTTAATTTAGCCTCAATTGTCATTATTTGGCCAGAAAAGGATATGGTAACAAGATTTCCATCATGGAGAAGAAGAGAAAATGAATTATCTGAGGGAGACAGCTTGCGGTCGGATCGGGTTTTAATCGTTTTTCTTAAATATCCGTATCCAATGCAATAAAATTAAAATTTGATACGTTTTGGATCGTGTTGACTGAATTGAACCGATCGGCGGGTTATCCCGATGATCGGATCCATGTACACCCCTAGTAATTATCAATAGAAAAGATCTGTAAATTTCACATTACATGATAGTGAATATTTCTTTTTTTATCTATTCTTGTACCAAAGTAAACCGGAAGAAATTAAAATTGTACCAGATAAATTACAGCCTATAGATGGCCAAATTTAATTTATAAATGTACAGCGAGCAGAGCTGAGACCAACACAGAGAAATAGCAAGTGGCTCTCAGAAGTCACAATTAGTGCCAATGCCATCCACTATTCAATACCTCTTTCCAAAAAAACAAGAAGAGTAAAATACCTTCTTTTATCAAGGTAAAACTGTAGCATGGTCAGAATAAATAGAGAGGAAGTAGAAATATTGTACAGCTTAGAGCACTGTAGAAACATATATATGCAAATGGTGGCCATAAAAAAACTAAAAAAGGTTGTTATAACTTTATAAGATATTGGCATTTGGTGGGGAGTGAAAGGGAACCACAGCATGGTCAAGTTCCTTTCATCTGGATTTGTCTTATGACAAGGTTTTTCAAATGGATAATGTTTCGTACATACCGCATTTGATATCAACTATTGATATCGATTTTATTATGCGTCTTTAGTTGAGTTATCATGCACATTATTTGAGTTAATGCATGTTATACCATAACTATTTCAGTATAAAAAAAATAACATGTATAACTATTTCAATACAAAGAATAACGTGCATAATAACTTAAATAATGTGCATGATAACTCCACTAAAGGTACATAATAAAATCGATAACATGTATAACTATTTCGGTACAAAAAAATAACATGCATAATAACTCAAATAATGTGCAGGATAACAAAACTAAATGTGCATAATAGAATCAGTATCATTAGTTGATATCAAATTTGGTATCTACGTATCAGCTCCCTTCACAAATATTAAGCAACATAAACAGTTTTAGTTCCATTAATGGCATGTTTAATTCATTAACTACTGTAGTTATTCTTTATGGTTTGCTATCAACATCATGCACAAACTTTGGAGACAAGAGCCTGCTAGCTTTGCTGGATTTTGCAGACTAGCATAGTTTGGATTTGCTTGGAGATGTATAAATTATGATAGGAAAAAAATAGTTGAATGGTAAATTAATAAAGTGATTCAAAACTATTGATATTTTGTTATTGAAATTGGTTCATTTTATTCGTTAGTACAAAAAGAAGATAGAATTTTCTTCAGAATTGGAAGAGAGAAAAGATGTCATGTTTTGTCTCTTTCATCATGTTTTAGAATGTTAAAATCTTGAGGTTGAGAGATGTTTCAAATAATGAAGAGGAGCCTAATCCAAATGAATCGGTACTTAAATGTCACTTGGAAAATTTTGTTGGCACTGATAATCTCAAATGCATAAAAGTGCATATAAAAATATTGATGAGGACCAATATCATTGTTTCAATTTTAAGGAATTTTGATTCCAATTTATCACATTTCTTATAATTGTATAACAAGCATTTCGACTAGGAGAGTAAACGAGACGAGTTGGAACAATTGGATGAAACTTGAACTCGTCTCGAGATATTAGCGAGCTGAGCCAGCTCGTCCCGACATCAGGTCACGAGCTAAAACCAATAACTCGGGATTGTCTCATAATGAATCGAGTAACTCGAGGTAGCTCGCCAATTCTCTACCTTTAGTTCATACACGTGCTCGATCAGCCCGATTTTAGTTTGGTGAGGTTGATCGACACGATGGCAGAAGGTGAGAAAGTCGGGCAACGATTTAGTCGGTGTCATGTGGTTGAAAAGAGAGGGGAGATCCTAGAGCATGATTTAGCGATTTTAGTTAGGCATGTCAAACGTACTAAACGGCCACAAAAACACCTTGTTTTGCTAATCATTTCATTTAACTGGAGTTTTTTTCGTTCAACGTTTCGTTTACTTAACGAAAGAAAAAATTCGATAAACATTTCATTTAAATAAACATTCAAATGTTTGTAACGTAATTTTTTTTATAATTTGATTCCAATACCACTCAATTTGTTTTTGACAAATTTGAAGTAAAACATGGTCAAAAAATCTCAAAATAACAAGTTAATGTTGATAAAATTGTAACACAGTTTGCATCAGACATAAATACAACTTATAACATACAACAAAATTTAAAATATCCAGAAAAAAATTCAAAATATACTTGCCAAGTTTTCATTTACCAGATACATTCAAAATATACTAAATATCCAACAGTAAATTGTAACAATGAACTATTTGAAAGATAAAGTGTCTAACATTCACATACATGATACAAAATACATTGTCATTTTCAGTTACATCCAAAATATATTTACATACTCTAATTTCAACACTTATATCAGCTATTTTCTCAGATATTATCAATATTAGCCAATTTCCAAATAAGAAAAGTTGAAAAATATTTAAACACATCTATTGTCATTGAAAAATCATTGCCAAAGATTTGAGGAGCCAAAGATGCTATTTGACAGTCTCAAGCTTTAATTTTTTCACAAAACAAACAATTATCAAGGAAAAATCAAAGGCAACATGCGGTAAGGCAATGTTTGGCATGCCAACAACTACAAGACAACACTAACAAAGCATAAAAAGATGAGTGACATAATTACCGGCACATGTTTAGCTTTCACTACCACAGTTAGTATCATCTGGTATTGCTTCATCAGTAGACCATACTGACAAATACTTAGGATATGAGTAAAGTAATAGAGAGAATTATGAATAATGCTTTATTAAGTTTTAGAGAGCAAGGAAACACTCTATATAATACACATGAGACAACTAAAAAGGAAATACATATTTATAGGATTATATCTATCTGCTATCTATCTAAATATACAGCTAATGACCTATTAAATCGTGATCTTCTCCTTTTCTAATGAGCACATGAATCCTCTGAGGTAGTCTTACTAGAATATATCTTTACTGTTGACACCCCTCCCCCCTCAAATTGATGGTGGTGAGGACACTAACATCAATTTGTCAACTAGAAATCATTTCGGTTAGTAGGAAGAGCTTTTGTGAAGATATCTGCTGTTTGCAGATTCGAGGGTACATGAGGAAGTGTAATCAGCTCCTTGTCAACTGCATCTCGTATAAAATGACAGTCAACCTCAAGTGCTTAGTGCGTTCATGAAATACTGGATTCACTGAGATCTGTATATCACTGAGATTGTCAGCATGAAGCGGTGTAGGTGTAGATTGGGAGATTCCAAGATCAGTGAGAAGACCTCTAAGCCAGATGATTTTAGCACATGCATCAGACATAACACGATATCCAGCCTCTGTGGATGACTTAGATACATGATCTTGCTTCTTGCATTTCCAAGATATCAATGCATCACCTAGATACACACACCAACCAGTAGTAGAGCGTCTCGTGTTCGGGCAGCCAGCCCAATCGGCATCAGCAACAGTTGAGAGTATGAAGTTACTTTGGGCAGAAAAAAGATTCCCTTTTCAGCAGTGCCCTTAAGATATCGAATAATACGATGGACGGCTGCTAAGTGTAAATGTCGAGGTGCATGCATAAACTGACTCACCACGTTGATCGCAAAGGAGATGTCCGGTCGTGTGATAGTCAGATATATCAAGCTTCCTACTAGACTTTGATACATTGCTGGATCTCGCACATGATCACCATCATCCTTGTAAAGTTTGAGATTTACTTTCATAGGAGTGATTGCCGAACCAGAGAATTGGAGATTTGCCTTCTCAATGATTTCATTAAGGTACTTGTGCTGGTTAACAAATATCCCCTTAATGGTGCTATGAACCTCGAGTCCGAGGAAGTATTGTGCCTCTCCAAGGTCCTTCATTTGAAAGCTAAACGTTAGCATATTTGTGAGTTTTTGAATGCTCTCCAAGTCACTTCTTGTGAGCAAGATGTCATCCACATAAACAAGTGCCACGACAATACCCTTGGAGGTTTTGGAAATGAACAATGATGGATCATATTGGCTTTGTTGGAAATTGGTGGATATAACAACTTCTCTAAACGTGTGGAACCATTCTCGTGGAGCCTGTTTAAGTCCATAGAGTGATCGTTTCAATTTGCACACTTCATTCGGTGGAGAGAGAGACAGACCTGGTGGAGGTTTCATGTTGATTGTTTCATGTAATTCACCATGAAGAAATGCATTTTCACATCTATTTGTTTAATGGACCAGTTCTGCCCCGCAGCAAGAGCAAGGACTACCCGAACTGTAGTCATCTTTGCAACAGGAACAAAGGTTTGGAGGTAATCTACTCCATACTCCTGACTATACCCAAGTGCTACCAAACGGGCTTTATAGCGATCAACGGTACCATCCGGTTTTTGTTGAATAGTATAAACCCATTTGCAACCGATTGGTGTCACATTTTTCGGACAATGTACCAAATCCCTAAAGGCACTTAACTCTTCTGTCATGGCTTGATTCCAGCATTCTTGTGAAACAGCCTCTTTGTATGATCCAGGAATGGTCATAGATGGAATTGTGGTCAGAAAACCATACCGCTTGGGTTTCACAAATGGACGAGTAGATCTTCTCAACCCTGAATTTCCAGAGTTCATGTCACCTGAGTCGAGGGTTGGGCTTGCTACTGAGGTGATCAGATCGGGCTCATCTTGGGTTGTCTCCAAATTCTGACCAGGTTGAAGCGGAGATTCTTCCTGTTCACAATGCAAATTTACAATACTTGGTTGTAAGATCAGGGTACAATCATGAGAAGAATTGTCATGCTGGAGCATAGGAGTGGGATCATTATTCTTTCGCTGAGTGTAAACAAAACCTGGTTTAAATCGATTGGAGCTAGTGTTTGTACAAGTGTTTGATGCATTATTGATTGGTTGGAAAAGATGTAACAAGGACTGTGAAAGTGAAGGAGATAAATGTGAGCATTGTTGATAATAAAAGACAGACTCACGAAAGACTACGTTTCTGAAAATTTTCATTTTCTTTGATTTATGATCAAAGCAACGAAACCCATTGTGTCCAACAACATATCCTAGAAAGACACATTCTACAAATAAAGGTGAGAGTTTGTTGCGTTCTTTGGATGGTAGGTGAACATAACATACACAACCGAAAGTGTGAAGTATGTCATAATTTTGTTGTTTGTTATACATACGGAAGAAAGATGACTCATTTTGTAATTTTTTGAGATTTGACGATTTATTAGAAAAATAGAAGTGCGAACAGCTTCATCCCAAAATATTGGTGGCATAATGGCTTCTAAAAGTAGTGTTCTAACAATGTTCAGAATGTGTCTATTTTTCCGCTCTGCCATCCCATTTTGTTGAGGAGTAGCTGGACAAGACTTTTCATGTAAAATACCTTTTTCTAAAAGGAATTTTTGCAAGTTATTTGACATGTATTCTCCACCAGAATCTGATCTCAAGGTTTTGATAGTGCAACTAAATTGGTTTTCAATCATTGCCACATAGTATTTAAGAATTTGAAAAACATCAGATACGCATCAAATATACCCAAATAAATCTAGTAAAATCATCAATGAAAAGTATGAATACTTATAACTAGATGCAGACAAAATATGAGATGGCCCCATACGTCAGAATGAACGAGTTCAAAAGGTCTCATAGTTTTACTGTGACTAAGAGAAAATGGAAGAATCTTACTCTTGCCTAACACACAAGTAGCACATACATTAGGACTAACTTTTTTATTTGGAATAAGACCTTTGTCAAACATAACAGATGGGCTATTAGAGTTTAAGTGACCTAATTTACGGTGCCACAACATCCAAGGATCTTCTTTCATAGAAGTAGAAAGGACATAACTAGCTGAACCAATCGAATCTGACAGGTTTTGTTCACCATCAACCAAAAAAAGTCGTCCTCTCTTATGCGCCTTCCCGACTATCTTTCCAGTTTCCTGGTCCTGTATAACACAACCATGAGGAGTAAAATGCACATGACAATTATTTTCTACCAATTGTCCAACAGAAATCAAGTTTGATGCCAATTTGGGCACCAATAGAACTTCACTCAGGGTGTTATTTTTGAGAGAAACATCCCCAATACCAGCAATAGAGAGATTGGTACCATCAGCAGTAGATATTTTATCAGTACCCTTATATGGCTTTAATGTTTGGAAATTTTCTGGCTGCCCACACATATGGTTTGATGCACCTGAATCAATATACCATTTTTTTGAGTTGTTACCTGACACTCCCATAGCAGAAAGCACTGCTTGGATCATCTGTTGAATACCTTCAGGAGTAACGGTACATGTAGAGCTTGTAGAGGGCTGAGCGGTGGCTGAAGGTGAGTTTGCTACAGTGTTCTGCTGATTTGAAGCAGTCAAGGCTTGCATTGTGTTGCGTCGGTTTTGGGTTCGCTGACGACACTCAGATATGATGTGGCCCCCTTTCTTGCAGTAGTTACAAAACTTTTTCTTGCAATCTTTTGCAATATGCCCAAATTCTTGGCAAGAGTAGCATTGTTCTTTCCCAACCCGAGGATTTCCTCGAGTCATCAGCGCCATTGAATCACTTCCTGGAGCCGCTTCTTCAATGCTAGACCGAGTAACCATGGTATGTTCCTCCTGCATGATTTCTCAAAAGCATTCAGTCAGTGTGGGGATGGGTTTTCGTGCCATAATTTGCCTCCTTGTTGATTCAAATTCAGGTCAGAGTTTCATCAGAAACTGGTCTCACATATTATGTTCTTGTAGTTCTTTGATAGTGACAAGAGCATCACTCGAGACTTTGGAGTATAGAATGGAATTATATTCCAACCATAGTGCCATAAACCCGGAGTAATAATCCTGAACACTTTTCTGACCTTGAGAGTACTCATGGATTTCAAGATCAATCTGATATTTTCGTGCTTCACTATCATGATGATATATGCTTTTTAGGTAACTCCACATTTCAGATGCAGTTTGATATGGCCTAAGATTGACGCCAATATAGGGTTCAATAGATCTTAGAATCCAACTCATGACACGAGAGTTTCCACTGACCCACTTTTTCAGTTTGTCCTTCTCGGTTGCATCTTCTTTGTTTTTGATTTCTGGTTTGGTTTCACTACCATCAATAAAACCCCACAGTTCATGGCCTTGAATAAAACATCGAAGATTAAATTCCCACAAGGAGTAATTTTTGCCATTCGAACACACATGAATCACAGTACCTTTTAAGGAGAAATCCATTTCTATGATGTGCTTAACTATGAGTTCCGAATCCTTGTTGATGAGTGCTGAGATGTCTGAATAATCTAAAATGCCTGGAGTCTTGCTGAGAAGGCGATTTGGGACTTAGCTACAAGGAGGTCTGCTTAGAGGGACAAGAAAGCCAATACACTCAGGATTTGAATTTATGACTCTGATACCATGACAAATACTTAGGATATGAATAAAGTAATAGAGAGAATTATGAATAATGCTTTATTAAGTTTTAGAGAGCAAGTAAACGCTCTATATAATACACAGGAGACAACTAAAAAGGAAATACATATTTATAGGATTATATCTATCTGCTATGTATCTAAATATACACAAAATCTAAATATATAGCTAATGACCTATTAAATCGTGATCTTCTCCTTTCCTAATGAGCACATGAATCCTATGAGGTAGATCTTACAAGAATATATCCATCATTATCTGAAAAAACACACATAAGAACAAACAAATGACATGAGTATTTAAATTATAGGGTATAAAACTAATGCAGCAACAAATGAAACAAAAAAGACTACTAGTAACTGAAGAAAGCAACTAATCTTGGGCACATGTTAGAGCTTCAATGCTTTCATCATTTAGAGAGCCTCTAACAAGACTCAGTGTTCCACTAATAGTGTTGAAACTAGACTCTAATGTCACTGCAAACATTAGGACATCCATGTTGTCCCTTGTAAACCTAGGTTCATCAAGTGGTATTACAAGGAAAAAAAAAATCAAAGTATGGATATTGTTCAAGTTCTGATTTTGTGAGCTTAGTGATCTACTTACTACTCAAAAAATCTTTCAAACCAGATCTTGTATCACTGACATTGTTTGATGCACCAAAATAAACCTTTCTTATCACATATCAAGCAAACAAGCATCAATTTAAAGTGCAAGTAAGTGCATAAGTTCTAGCAAGCATAAACTCTAAAGTTCAACTTCAAGTGTACCTCATATTATGAATTGAGTTGTCAGCTTGGTTTTTGTTGCCTTGGAGTGTGCCTTCAAGTATTCTTTGAACAAAGCATCCATTCATGTCTTGATGTTGGCCATGAATCTTGCACAATTCTCATAATGCATTATATTGTAATAGTACTCAATCACTGCCATCTTACATCTAAGATCAAGAACACATGTAACAGTTAACAGGACATTTCCAGTGGCCTAATACTTGTCACACTTGACAAATATTTCTATACTCATTTGAACAAGAATGAAATATAGGCTACTTTCCATTTTCTTAATATTTAGATAAACCTCACAAAATTAAGGAAAACACAAATTAAGGGTTGAATACTTGGCAACACTCAGTTTATTTCTCGCATCATAAAAGACTTTCAAGTGTCCAATTAGAGCCATAACACGAATCCAGTCTTGTTTAGATGGACATAGAGTATATATTTTATCATTGGCAGCATATCAGTTAATAGCCTTATGTAACTTCAATGCTAACTCCAGCATTAAGTAAGTGTAATTTCATCTTGTGTGCATATCCCATATTGGCTTCATTTGTGGGGCATTACGTGAGTTAACAACAATAAAAATTGTAGCAATTTTAAGTTAAGTTATAAAAATGAATAAAATTTTAACAATAAAGAAATAGACCTGACATGTTGCCAGTTTGAATTTCTTCATTATAGACTGTGAATGCTTAATGCATATTATTGTTGATCTAATTTTATGTATCTCAACATCCAGTATACCCAACTCATCTTGCACAATCAGATTTAGAATGTGGCATCGACATCTTAGATGAAAGATGAAAGATGGAGCCATCGATAGCTCCTGTCTAATCTGAGTTGTACTCATTATTTCGTTTATGACAACATCATTATCTGAAGAATTATCAAGTACCAAATTTGTTTTTATCCAAATCCCACAATACCAACTTCTCGTATATGGCCAGTGAAATGTGCTGACAAATATGTATAGAGCACAAATGCGTGAAATTAATGATTTTTTTCTCAACACCCAAGTGTCATCAATATAAGAGTAAAGCTATGGTGCTCCTAGAAGCATGAAAATATCACGTACTCTTAACCAAAAAACATCCTTAGTCAACTTCAAATTTTGATTCCTCATGCTCATTAATATCTTTATATCAAAATTTTGTAGATAACAATTTTTTTTCTATGTTTAGAGTTTTCTATGTACTAGTTTTGAATTTTTGAAAAAGACCTACTTTTCTGTATAAACATTAATTATTTTATTATCATTTTGATAAATAAATTAATGAGCATGAGAAATTAAAATTCAAAGATGATTAAAAATATTTTTTAGTTAATAACACTGAATGTCATCGTGTTTCTTTAATCATCATGACTTTACTCATAAAATAAAATTATCTTACAAAATTGATAATAGAGAAATTTGTGTTTGTGTCACTCTAAGACAGAGGAATTATGAATTTTCCACTCAAAAACCTCTTCTTTCTTATTTACCACTCCAAAACACAATTAAATTAGCAAAATACCACTTCTCCCCTTCAAATAATTTCTGATAATATTAAAATATGATTTTAATTTTACGGACCAAAGTACCCCCAGTTCATTATTAAAAGTCTAATGAGCCAATGTTATGTTAAGGTTTTCTTCCACCTCCGCACTTCTTCGTTCTTCATCCTCGATTCATCCTTTTTAGTAGGGTGTCAATGGGTACGATACAGGTTGAGTGGCACTACAAGAAAACAGTTTAATTGCTAGGGTAATAAATATGATCTGCTAGAGTACATATCAACTCTAGCGAAAAATATATTTGCTAGAGTACCGTGAAATTATTTGCTTGAGCTCTCCACAGTGACTCTAGCTAATAATTTACTCTAGCATTTGTGCAAATTACCCTAGCGAAAAATATGAAACTACGCTAGCAAATATGTCGGTCTCTCTTCTAATTATGGACCGACCTTGAGTACACATTACCTTAGCTAAAGATAGAAATCTAACCTAGCTAAAGATATTAATTGATTTTGTTTTGTTCAACAAAAAATATGTTGGGGGAGAGTGAGAGCACCATGATCGTGCTTCCATATTTATTTTATTGGGACAAACAATTGGTAAGGCAAGACGTCGAAGCCTTGATCACAAGGAATACAATGCCGCTCACCTCTATGTTCTTCTCAATTGTCCAGAGGTTCAACCACATATCGAGTATGTTTTTTCTCATAATATGCATTTTCAAATTTATAGTAATAAACATAATCTTTTATAATGGTAGTAACCATAGATTTTACATTCTTTTAGTACTTCTGATGATTGTGCCAAACACCCATCATGGTATTTCAGAGGAAGACCTACAAAAACTTCGTGAATGCCAATTTGTTGCGTGGTTTTGGAAAAAAGTTCAAATTACTTATGATATAGATCCTAACATCAGAGATATAGGTCTCGGGTCCATTAGTGAAGCACTCTCTTTTAATGCATATGATGTCAATGGTTACCGATTTCATACAGAGACGTATGGTAAGAATAAGTCGACAACGAACAGTGGGGTGTGTGAGAAAGGGGGCTGGTACGACGGGGTCGAACATGACTATTACGGGTTTATAGAGGAAATTTTGGAATTACAATACCGTGGTTTAAACAATAAAGTTGTACTTTTCAATTGTCGATGGTTCAACATGGAGCGGGGCATACGAGTTGATAAAAAGCACGGTCTTGTGGAGGTTAAGCCAAATTATTTGCTTCAAACTTATGAGCCATTTTTGTTTGCTTGTCAAGCAAATCGAGTGTACTATCTACCTTATCCATCTAAGAAGCGTGATAGAAAAGATTGGTGGGTTGCTATAAAAATAAAACCCAAATGCAATTTACCCTTTTTATGGTGCTGATGTTAACAATGTTGAAATTCTGCAAGAAGAGGGTACTACTATTCCTTTTTCAGTATCAACGGGAGAGGGTCTGGACATGCCAAACATTCTGCAGAAACAAGGCGTCTATGAGTTGATCGACCAGGCTGAGATCTGATTAGACATAACAAATCAAGATGAAGAAGAACCTACGAATGTTGGAAGAGATATTGATTTGTCAAGCGATGACGAAGTACAAGATGAGGAAGAAGTAACCGTTTGAAATTACTCTTACCCATATTATATCCTTACCCATTAAAATTTCACTAACCCATATATTATCCTTACCCGTTAAAATTATAGGGTAACGAACGAATAAAGAACGCTATGGGCAATATTAATAGAATATTTTTCAATTTTATAAATAAATCATATTTTACAGAAATACACCTAAAATCAATATTTTTCATAAACACGAGCACAACACGAGAACAATTAGAGCATATACATTAACGAGAAAAAAATAATATATAATGTGAAATATTAGACAAGGATTATAATTAGACGATCAATTTTTTTAAAAGGTTTATATGATATGATGTTAATATTAAATAAATAATTAATTGAAGAAATTAATTTTGATAGAATTCAAGAAACAAACGTTAATGTTCTGGTGAAATTAAGAATTTTATTGAAAAGAGGACAATTAATTAGATGGTCTCCTAGAAACTTAAATTACTAATAGTTTAATTATTTTTACATATTTTAAAATAGAACATCTGTATTTATTTATATTTATATATATTATTTTATATTTATCCTATAGGTTAATGAGTACGAAATAGTCTTTATTCGTACCCTTATTTGTTTAGCTAACGAAAAAAATCTTACCCATATTCCTATCCGATAAGAAATTTTTTATTCATACTTGTGTTATCGAATACAATACGAATCGAACAAAAGAGTAAAAAAGTTTCGTTAACGGTCCTACTTTTCAGCTCCCCGCTCATAGTGCTCTATTTTTCATGAACTAACGACTAGGACTGTCAATCGTTTATAACGATCACAGCAATTGCCCGTTTCGTTAGTTGTATCGTTTAAACAACGATATAAACAACAATGTTGTTGATTGTGTTGTTTAACAAACGACATAAAAAATTGAACCATTGATTGTATATTTTGTGTAAACGGAACAAACGATCAAAACGGTTGAACCGTTTCATAGTTGTTGAACTGTCAAATTCATGCTAAAATCAAAATTAAATTGATCTAAAGCTAAAATTTAAGCAACCAACTTACACAAGTAAACAACCAAATTTAAATGAAACATAAATTCAACTATTCAAGTATACAAACATGACTGAAATTGGACATAAATTCATGAAAATTCATACATCAAGTTCATGCCAAGCAAATTACAACCCAATTACTTAACTAACACAAGTAGACAACAAGATTGAAACTCTAAGAGTCCTATTTTGATCTCAAGTCCAACCTACTTCTCAAGCTACCTCTCAGATGGTACCAATCTCAACTTAAGGCTAAGAATAAAAATTTGAATCCTCTATCGTCATAAAAGATCATGGCTTGAGAACTAAGGAGACAAAGAGCAATGTAGTACTCCAGACTTCATCTTAAACTATCCATACATCATACAATCCTTACTGACAACTAGCAGCAAGTTGACATGATCAACAGAAAGCCGACACAAAAGACAACAAGCCAAAAATGTAATTACTAGTTTTACACTGTCCAAGTGCAGTATCATGCTACATTCAACATATAAAGTCACCAACTTCATTACTAGACCACAATGGATCACCTACTTCTCCACCAGCCTCTGCAAATTATCAAAACAAGAACAGTTAATAATGAAGTAATAAGGATAGAACAATAATTGAATAGTGTATTATTAGTAATTGCACATTTCAGCCAGTCTTGAGCACAAATGAGATCTTCAAGGATCTCATCATTGAGAGAGTTCCTAACTTGGGACAAAGTTCTGTCAGCAGTGCTGAAACAGGACTCTGAAGCCACTATCGATATCGGCACAGCTAAGATGTCCCTGGTTAGCCTTGCCAGGATAGGATACTTGGGTGCCTTCAGTTTCCATCATGATAGGATGTCAAAGTCTTCTTCCATACTTGCATCATCTAATAGCTCAGTGAGATATTCCTTAAGTTCTGATCTCTTCTCTGCTTGAGCACTTTTATTGCCCTTGAGGTGGTTTTTCAAACGAGCCCTTATCTCACTGATATCACTAGATGCACTACCAGATGACCTAATAAAACAACCAATTTTAGTCCATATATCACTAATTAAATTAATAATATTTTTATTGATAAAAAATAAACGGGTCATTGTTGTTTGATTTTGCGGAAGAAGAAAAAAATAAGAATGCGAACACCGGCTTTTCGAATTTTCTTAAAAGGACGGTGTTCACAGTTATGGTCTTTTCTATTTTTCGCACTTTCGCACAATCTTTCTTTCTATTTATAATTTATTTATTAAATTTTTAATATTAAAAAAATCAGCTGAACGACTAATGGCATTGTTTCAATTTAGAAGAATTTTAATTTAAATTTATCACGTTGCACATGAAACAATAATTTTTATGATGATATAACAAGATTTCTCACGGTAACAAATGAATCCAACAAAATATAATCCGTTGTTGTTAATTGAATAACAAATGAATCCTTACTGTAGAAAAATATACTCTGCTAAAGAAAGTTTCTTATCTAAAACACGCTAGCCATTAATTGGTCAATCCTATCAAACAAACATTACTATTATACGGAACCTGGTCACAACAAATCCAAACAAGGTCTCTGGTTTCTCAATTTCTTTTTTCTTTTTTACGAGTAAAACATGGCTCCAAATGCCAAAAAACCCAACACATGAAAAGCCACATAGAAAATAACAAAAGCAGCATTTTTCATCCCTTTTATTTCTTCGCTGTCTTTCTCTCTCTTTCCTTTGTCGCCAATTTTTGCACCCCTCCGCCTTTTCTTTTCATTGTTTCTCCCTCCTTCCCAAAAAAGCCCTCTACCTACAAAACCCCAATTTCTCTACAGCTCTCTCCCCTCTCCTTCTCAAAACCTTCCCCTCTTATCTTCTTACCATCTCACTTCTCTCATGAGAAAAACCACTATCTGAATAAACAAGGAGAGAAAGAGAGGGAAAGAGTAGAGAAAGTTAGAAGCCAGAAAGCAAAGCTTGTATCTTTTTAACAAGGCACCTCCTCTCTCTCGTCAATGGCGCCTAGCTACGATTGCTCTGCTTCTATCCTCCTTTGCGCAGAAGACAACAACAGCATATTGGGTTTTGACGAGGAAGAAGAAGAGACAGAGGTTACATCCTTTGTGGACTTGGACGGAAATAGGATTAAAAGCAGGGGCTTTCGCGCAAAAAGAAGTGCATTTTATGACGATTTCCTGGACAACTTTCCTCTCCAGTCAGAGGATTGCTTGGCGCTCCTTGTAAAGAGAGAAATCGATCATCTCCCACTTAGGGGCTATTATGATAGGTTGATGGATGGTTCACTGGAGCTCTCCATTCGAGCAACTGCCGTTGATTGGATTTGGAAGGTGGGTTTTGCGTTTCACCCTTCTTTTTCTTCTCACTTTGTTTCGTTTCATCTCCAGTTTTCATATAACAATGGGTTTTGTCTGATTTGATAAAAACAGGTTCATAGACACTACAACTTTGGACCTCTGAGCGCTGCTTTGGCAGTGAATTTCCTTGATCGATTTCTCTCTGCGTACGAGCTCCCTGTAAGAGCTCTATTTTCCTGGAAAATCTCTTTCCTGGAAAGCTAGTTCCTTTACTAATATTCATGGGTGTTTGTATAACAGCAAGGCAAGGCATGGATGACACAACTGCTCTCAGTTGCTTGTTTGTCTCTGGCTGCTAAAATGGAGGAAACCTATGTTCCCCTCTCCTTGGATTTACAAGTAAGTGAACCTACATTACATCTGACTCTTCTCTTTTGCTGCATTTTGTCATTTCTAATCTGTGATGGGTTTTTCTGGAACAGGTTTGTGATGCCAAGTATGTGTTCGAGGCTAAAACCATTCAAAGAATGGAGCTTTTAGTGCTAAGCACATTAAAATGGAGGATGCAAGCAGTTACTCCTTTCTCATTTTTGGATTATTTCCTTCATAAATTAAACAATGGCATTAGACCACCTAAATTTTCTGTCTACCAAGCAATCGATCTCATCTTGAATATAGTAAAAGGTATTAAATCAGTTCTGACATTTTATGTTTAATTTGTGATGTTGGTTTGAGTTGGTTTTGGTTGTGACTAAGAATGGTAATTGAATTGCAGGAACTGATTTTCTTGCATTCAGACCGTCTGAAATCGCGGCTGCGGTGGCACTTGCAGTGATTGGAGACATTCAAGTTGTAAATATTGAGAGTGCTCTATCCTGTTGCAACCATGTATCAGAGGTGCCTTCTGTTTCCTTATTCAACATTTCTCAATACTTGGTTTATTGAAGGAATTGTTTGTTAAATGTATGTATTACTTGTACATGTTGATTTGATTCTCGCAAATTAGTAATATAGTCTTCTCATTTACCTTGTCAAATGTAAACAGCGTTCTTTACCTTGGTAGTAATTATTAGTTAAGCGAACACAGAAAGTGTATTTTGTGTCAATTAATAATATATTGGAAGGGTTAAGGGGTAATTTAGGTATATGTTAGAAAAACTTTTATTGGTGTTCAGTTCAGGTCGTACAATTGCAATTATGTATCACTGATGGATCTGTTTTAATTCTTTTGTTTTTCAGGCAAGCGTGTTAAGATGCTATGAAGCGATCCAGGCAAGGTTTTTTACCAGAAATCAGGCATTAAAAATTCTGCATTATAACAATGACAGTAATGATAGTAGTAGCTCATCAGTTGCCTCCGTGCCACATAGTCCAATCGGAGTGTTAGATGCAGCATGTCTCAGTTACAAGAGATGTGATGAGTCACATGCAATTGACCAAGATATATCATGCCCCTCTGGTAAAAGGAGAAGAATCTGGAGGTAATAAATTGGTGCCAGTGAAATTTTGGAGGGAGATCATTTTGAGGAAGGAAATAAAAGAAAACACAAAAAAGAGAATGATTTTTTGGTTGTTTGTGTATTTTGATGAGATCAAAAGGAGCTGGATTGCACTGAGGAATGTGCTTGGTGGAAAATAGAAAGAGAGGTGTAGGTAACATTGCAAAAATTCAAGAAATTGTGGATTGGATGACAGAAAGAGTAACTAGAGATAGTTGGAGAGTGCATTTGTTATTTGTCCTTTATTTTCTCGTGAAGATAACTCTGGGAAGATAATAAAGAACCAAATGAAAAAAGACAAAAAAATAGATAAAACTTTCAAGTGATTTTTCTCAAGATGCCTAATTATTTGTTGTGAATAATTGTTTTGCTTATTTCTTCAGATGATAGACACCAATAATAACTTACTGAAAATTTGCAAATGGGTGTTTACACCGCTCCCATAAAATGGTTTGACTTTCACAACTGGAAATTCTTTTTGCTGAATATTTAAAAGGTTTTTCTGTTCAATTTGGAAATGACAAACTTGTTGAGAATTTTATGAAATTTTGAACGGCCGATTAATTGCGTATGGTGGATTTTTTATTGATTTATACATAATAATAAGTTGGCCTTTTATATAAAGGGTTTGTTCTAAATCGTACGGTGATATAAAAATAGATGGATTTAACTTATGACGCGTATATATTATTTATTTTGTCATTTTCTTCAGGTTTGGTGACTACTAATAAGAAATTGTGAAGTAAAACACAAAAATGAAGCCCTTTTTCTTTCAGAAAAAAAAATATTTTTGGTAATTTTTTTCATAAATTCCAATTTGCCTTTACATTATTTATTTATGTTAGTATTAATTTATTATGATATAAATGCCTGTTATGCTAGTGTTTCTGTGTTTGACCAGTTGTCTGCTTAGACTGTGGAGCTTGTTTCCCTCTTTGGTGTAAGGAAGGTGGGACCCCCCCTGTCAGGAGAAACCTTGGGAACCCAAATATATAACACCAAACATAAAGAAAAAACAGGGAATCTTATTATTCATAATGTGGGGATATTAACATAAATGCCCGTATATTCTAAGCTTATCACAACCAAATCCCTCAAGTTATATTGATATTATGTAATTTTGGACATTTAGGAGCAATTTTTTTTTTGAGAGAGAAGGCCTTAACACAGTTATATTATATATTACAAAAAAATTAACACATTAGATAGAGCACTGTAACAATTATTCAAGAGCAAACAATTGTTTTTTAATGTAAAATGAGATGCTTAAAAGCAAACAATTATTTGCTGTAGTACAGAGTCTGCGGGGGTTACTATAACAGTTATTGTTTGCACAGAGTTTGTGGGGTTCTCTGCAGTGCTTATTTATGAGTTTTGACTTTTCTTTTGAGGAAAAAGAATAAATATCTAATAAATAAATATCTAAAAAATGAGTTGAGTGCTCTTGCATTTTTTAAAATTTCAATATTATATTATATCATATCTGAAATTTGAGTTTCGCTCGATATAATTAGAACTGATAATATATGCATAAAATTTATAAATTATTTTATGTTATTTTATATACATAAATTATTTTGAAAAATATATGAATTATATACTTGGGATGTGAAAATAATTACTTGAATTATATGAGTTATATACATGTGAGTTATATAAAATATATACACGTGATATGAAAATATATACATAATATGATTTATAGTATATGATGTGAAAATACAGATTTATATAAATATTCTACAATATTAAATTTAATGTGATATAGAAAAGTAAATACAATATGAAATATTTTATATGTAGATAGTATGAAAATATAAACATAATATTATTTATAGTATATGATGTATCTATATATGTATATATAATATTAAATATTGATATGTATATAATATGAATATACATATATCTTGATATCTATATATTTAATGAGCGACTTCTAATAATCATACAATTAATAAAAAAAGCATAATTAATAGTGCATTAAATATAATAAGAAAGATACACATATAATACGAATATGACAATATAACATATAATATATAATAATTATGTTGTCAATTGCAAAAACCTCATAAAATCACTCTCTACACTAAATAACTTGCCACACTTAATCTCGACAGAAAAATCAACGACGAAGATTAATAATATATTTTAATCAATGACCAAAATTTAGTTCAGCCGTATCTAACTCATTTGCAGAGGGGACACAAACGCAAATTTATATTACTTTAGATTACTTATGGAATGTTGTCATGAAACTAAGATTAGAGTTATGTAAACAAAAAAATGAATTGTACTTCAGAGAAAGTTCAACAGTAGAGGATGCGAAATGGTATATTGTATTACAAATGTAGTCTGTAACTAGTTGAAAGGCAATTAGCTTTCATAATACAAAATAAATATTGGGTTTATTTATAAATTTGACCCATTGCTTAGAAAAGTAAGAGAAGAATTATACCCTCCTGATTGGCTTTGTTTTTATTGGGCTTCACTTTAGGACCCCTCTTGCTGATTTTTTTAATATTAGAAATTTAATAAATAAATTATAACTAGTAAAAAAGATTGATTCGAAAGTTCAAAGAATATAAAATATCGGAGTTATGAACACTTGTCTTTTGAAAACTAGCCAAATAGACAGTGTTGGCAATACCGTCTATTAGAATCTTTAATTTCATATGCTGCAAAACAAAATCCCCTTTGTTTTGTAAGCGGATTTGTTTATTAATATAAATTATTAATAATTTAATTCTAATTGAATTATATTAGGTATTTTTTTGTAAAAAATTCAGTTGCATTCTCCAGGTTGGTAATTATAATTTTATATCGTCGCAAATCGAACTGTAGTTATTCGAGTCTACTTCCATCGCGTCAAGTTTGATTTGTGATCGAAGAAACAAGTGATGCGAAATTGAATCTGACGCAAACTCGTGATAAAAAATTACTAATTAAGACACAAGTTGAAGATGGAGTCAAATTTGATATGCACATTCCTCCGACTGCAAATCAAATTTGACACAGTGAGAATATACTCGAATATGTACATCTTAATGACTTGCGACGATAAAAAAAACTAATTGCAATTCCAACGAGCGTAATCCAAGTTTGTAGAAAAAATACCAATCATACATAATGTTTTTCTTATTGTTGGATTAAACTCATCTTTTGTTTGACAATTTGCAAAATAAATAATTACTAATCTTCCACATGAGTTTTGGTGAAGATGCAGGTTGAAATAGGTACAAACTAATGTTACACATGCTCAAGCAATGCTCAAACATGCTCTAGACAAGTCAAGACATCAAATGATGGCTTCACAGTGCCAAACGCCAAACATAGCACAAGGTTACCATAACGCTTCACAACCCGTCACAATGGATCAGCAACCCGTCACAACAGGTCAGCAGGAGAGAGGCAAGGATGGAGTAGGGAATTGGCCGAGCACAGCGTTACTGTAATGCTTGCTCAAGGCGTTACAATGCGTCACCACCCATTATAACGTGTCTCTATGGCGTTATAACGGGCTCCTCCTGAAAATAGCCCACAAGAGAGCTGCACAAGAGAAGAAGGGCATCGAAAGGTGCCAACCCGTTATAACGGGTCAGTCAAGGCGTTATGGCAATTATGTAATGCTACAGTCAAATTTGGATGTTTCAAGATCCCAAGAAGTGTCCAGCCTATATAAATGAAGCAGAGACGAACCAGCAGGATATCAAACACCCCCCACAAGCTTCCAAGCGACAAATTGAGCACAACAAAGAGCCTAATTTCATTCTCCTCCAGCTACCTAAACTAGAGATCATTATGATAACATCTATTGTCTTATTGTCAATTCGAGAACAAACCCTTAGCTAGATTTTAGCCTTTGGTGCACCACATTTGTGTTGTTAAGTGGTACATCCTTTGTCCTAGATTGTTTTGTCAATCGGATCGTTAATCGTGTAGTATGGTGTTGCTCCATACATTGGTTTAGGAGACGAATATTGATTTGCTTGTTTAGAAGAAATCAAAGATCGACTTCGCACTTTGTAAACAACACTTGTTTTGATAGTGAAATCGACCCGAAAGGAATATTTGGTTCCGAGAGATTCGTGGACGTAGGTCTAGTTGATTGATAGGCTGAACCATGTTACATCGCGGGTTCTTTTTGTTCTCTCGATTGCTTTTGCTCTCCCCCCCTCTCTTGCTCTCACTCTTTATTGCTTTGCTCTTTGTTGATTTGTGATTTGCACTATTATTTCTAGAATTTGCTTGATTTAACTCTTGGATAGGTGATCAAGGTCTAAAAGCTTTAATTTGAAATTATTGATTGAAAACACTTCCGCATTGTTAATTGACCTTAGTCTTGTGCTTTAAGCCCCAACCCTAATTCTAACAATTGATATCAGAGCCCACAAGTTCATACCTAGCTAATCACCAAATTCTGTTAGTTCTTGATTTTGTGAAATATGGCTCAATTGAAATTTGTGAAAGAACCTCCGGTCTTTGTAGTAGGTTGCAAGAACTTTATTTTGGAAAAGGTGTATGGTAAACTATCTAAGCTTGCTTGAACTTTGGAAATAGTTGAAGATGGTTGGATACCAAAGTATGAGTTAGATGGTGTTACCCTTACAAAAGAGTCTAAAGAATTTAAGTATACTAATGATATGATATGAATACCATCTTAAGTTCAATCCATGAATCAATTGCTTTATCTCTCACACATTCCTCTAATGCTAAGGAAATATGGAATGCCTTAGTCCTTAGGTATGAAGAGAACAAACATATGAAAAATACTCGAAAGGTTGAATTAGCAACAAAGTTAGAAAATATGAAATTTGAAGATAACGAGTCCTTTGGAAGTCTCTATCATAGACTCGTTTCTTTAAGAAATGAATTTTTTGAAGTTGGATCTAACATTTGTGATGAAGATTTTGTAGGTAAACTTTTGAGAATGATGTCCAAGAAGCCCGATTGAGATGGCACCGTGAACTCTGTAGAAGCTTTACAAGCTAAAGGACTTACCTATCAACCCGAAGAGGTGTACGCACAACTTTGCTCACATGAGAAAAATCACAAGGAAGTAAAGTGCACAACCTCAATCAAAACCTTGGCCTTACCGGCACAATCTTCATTTAATCCACCTTATAAATTTGAGTCAAGTGAAGTCATAAACCAAAACCTTCACCAAGTTCTCTCCAAGGACAAAGACCTTCTTACCAAGCTAGTGAAAGGAGGAATATAATTTGAAAGGAAAGTAAATGAGGAGAGACTAGCTCAAGGCAAAAATATTGTATGCATATCTTGCAACAAGGAATGTCATAATATTCAAAATTACTATGTGATCTTTCCTCAAAGAAGAAGACCACAAGAAGGACGATTTAAGAAGACTAACTAGAGAGCTACGCAAGTAACTTGGCTAAGCGAGTGAAGATGAGGAAGAAGAAATATACCTCGAGGGAGGAGATATTGACAACAAGCTAGCCCTCATCGTAAAGAAATTAAGGACATGCTTGGAGATTGCGCTTGAGATCATAAAGGAACAAGGGATGACGGATCCGGAATAGATTCGGATTTTGAAGCAAATGACTTAAGCTAAGGATGATTATGCTAAAGAACAAGAAGAAGCTCTAATGAGAGGTGAATTTCCAAGAGTAGTCACTACCAACAAGGTAGAAAAACCTCCAACACTCACGAATATGGATAGTGCTAAGCAAATCGAGAAACCCTTGAGTCTTGCTAAAGTGAATGATCAAGCACAAAAGATGACAACTCAAACAAAGGACAAGACTACAAGCACTCAAGAATTAGAGGCCCCTAGCCAAGCTAATACTATAGTCTTTGACCTCTCTAAATTCCATGATGAGATTAGTGATGATTAGTCTTGTTACTTGGATGAAAGATAATAATCTTTTAATGTGACCAAACTTAAAAAATTATTTGTTGAGTCCAAAAGTCTTTAGATGTCGAGGATGCTATGATTGATGATCTCAAATAAAAAATTGAAAGGCTACAAAGTACGGTTACATCACGTGTTCTCTTTGTTATCTCGATTGCTTTTGCTCTCTCTCTCTCTTGCTCTCACTCTTTATTGCTTTGCTATTTGTTAATTTGTGATTTGCACTATTACTTCTAGAATTTGCTTGCTTTAACTCTTGACTAGGTGATTAAGGTCTAAAAGCTTTAATTTGACATTATTGATTGAAAATGCTTCCGCATTGTTAATTGATCTTAGTCTTGCGCTTTAAGCCCCAACCCTAATTCTAGCACTTACAACAACTTTAGTTACGCTCGTCGGAATTGTAATTAATTTTTTTATCGTTGCAAGCAGTCGAGCTATAGATATACGAGTCTTTTTCATGGTGTCAAATTTAATTTGCTATCGTAGGAATGTTGATTGTTTTAATATAACCATGAAACCTAAACTATCCAAGTATACAACCGTTCGTTTGTAGAACTTAGGATCGAACCACTGAAACATGATATTTTTGTTTATAATCGTAATAATTTAATTAAGTAGAAAGAAAGAAGTTGTTTGTTTTATTATTTGTTGAAAGGGCTAGTTGGATTGCAATTAAACTACATTGAACTAAAGTCTTTAAAGTGAAATCTAGATTTTTAACAAGTATGAGAAATTAGGGTTTGTTTTTAGGGTTCCTATCCACTAATGCTACGACTAATTTGTTTGATGAATTTGTCTTTTTGTTTATGAAGGTACAATAATATGTTGTAGTTATCAATGCATATCTCTATGTTAATACTATCTTCAAATTTGAATAAAGGTCAACTCTCGGTATTTAGCTATGCTAATCTGAAGTCATTATGTTCTTAATTGTCCTAATTGATCTAGAATGCTATCTTTCACCTCTTGGTATTTTACACAACTTTCTAAAAAAAATAGGTAAAGCTCGTATAATATAAGTGTCACCTCTCGGTACTTAGTCTATCAAATACCGTATTATTTATGGTCTGAACGTAATATTCAATTTCTCAATTGTAATACTGAATTCTAAGATTTCTTGTGATTTTTATTAAGTCCTCACAATCAAATAAAATAAAGAACATATCATAACAAAGAACAAGAATATATGAAATAAAACCAACTAAATCATAACAAAAGCTTCAAGTACAACTCTAATTAATCCTAGAAAGGATTTTAGCCGAACATGACTAAAGCACAAATGAAATATACAAGTAAAGTAGTTCCAAAGGAATGAAAATAATACAATTGATCGATAAAAATGCCACTTCTTTCTTCTTCGCTCATACCTTTGACTACTTGTAAATCCTAGACTTTATGCTCTAAAAAAGTCATAATAAACTTTAAAAATGAACAAGTATTTATATTGGAGCTAAATCGAAAAATTTGGTTCCGAATAAATCAATTGCAATCGCAAGAGTGCCTGATTGCGACTAAGGCTTGGAACTGCTTTTGAAATCGTCAAGGAATATTCTGGGAAGATGTATTGCGGCCGCAATTAACTTGGGCAAAATCTGAGGCTTTTCTGTCTGAAGCTCGAGGATTCATTGCAGCTGCATTGGTTGCGGTCGCAATTCAACTGTGGTGAATTCTACACTTCTCTGTCTGGGAGTTGTATCTTTGGTTGCGATCATAATTGACTTATGCATAACTTGATTATTCTCTGTCTGGGAGCTTCCTGTGATGGTTGCGGCTGTAATGATGGTGGGTTGCAGCCAAAATAAAGCTCATATAACTTCATCCTGCTTCATTCGTCGTCTTGATTTGCTCCAAAGCGTCCAATTACGGCCTTTTAGCTCAAAATACTTGTTTCCCCACATTTAAGTTCAACTGGGGCACTAACTTGAACTTTCAAACAATTATATCCAAATCAAACCTAAATTCAACGAAATTTGACCTAAATTACACAACAAACCCTAGGTTTCAATAGATACAATTTCGGCTTATAAAATGTGCATCTCCAATTGGGGTCCATCAAGTTATGTCTTAATTAGTAATTTTTTTATCACGAGTTTGCGTTAGATTCAATTTTGGATCGCTCATAAATATTTTCATTTATATTTTTTTATTAATAGAAAAATTAATGCATTGAAAGTAAAGCTTTAATGGACGGTATTAACAATACCGTCCATTCTTTTTTATTCATAAAAATATAAATAATTTAATTGAGTTGGATTATATTTAGGTATTTCTTGTAACAACTTTAGTTGCTTTCATTGGGATTGTAATTGGTTATTTTTGTTGTCACAAACCATCGAGCTGTAGATATTCGAGCATACTTCCATCTCGTCGAGTTTGATTTGTGATCGGACAAATAAGTGATTTAAAACTGAATCTGATGCGAACTCGTGATAAAAAATTACCAGAATAAATTTTGAATCGCCTGTTTCTCCAATCAAAAAATCAGACTCGGCGTGATGAAAATAGACTTGAATATCTACAATTCGATGATTTGCGATGATAAAAGAATACTAATACACTCCTGACAAACGTGACTGAAGTTGTTACAAAAAAATACCTAAATATAACTCAACTACAATTAAATTATTAATATTTTTTATTATTAAACAAATTAACAGACACAATAAAAGTGCTTTTGCTTTTTCAGCGTATGAAATTAAAGGTTCTAATGGAGGGTGTTGACAACATCGTTTATTTGACTTTTTTCATAAGACATGTATTACTATTTCCGACCTTTTTTTTCGAACTTTAAAAATAATATGTTTTTCTATTTATAATTTATTTATTAAATTTCTAGTATTAAAATAAATAGCCTCTTTTGTTCATATGTTTAAAAGCAAACGACCAAGTACATCACGGGATCAGTCTATTATGGCAAAAACTGCCATTAATTCCGCACTATTATATAAAATGGAGGTAGGATATATAGCTCCTGTTCTTTGTCTCAGCAATAACTACAAACCTACAAGTGTAGTCAAACATATCAATTTCTAAAACATAAATATTAATATTGATACTAGAGACTAGATAATTTTCAAACAAATATCAACATATGTAATTACGAGTAAAGCTATAGTGTTTCTAAAATTACGAAGGTCTTTAGTATTACTAACTCAAAGATATTCTTAAAAACTTTTAAATTTTTACTTATCACGCTTAACAATTTCTTTATACTAAAAAATTTTAGGGTCAAAAGGTTTTTTTTAGAGTTTTTAAGTACTTATTTAAAATTTTAAAAAGTGATTTCAAAATAATAATAAATAATCAATGTTTATACATAAAATTCAAATTAAAACAAGTATTTACAAAACTCTAAAAACAAAAAAATTGTGTCCGTACATCATTAAACATGCTAAATCAAAATTTTTAGGAGATTAGAATTTTTTGAGTTAAGAGCATGTGAGACTTTGGCTCTTCTAACTTCTAAGAGCACCATAGCTTTACTCCTCAATCACTGATGATATATTTCAATCTTTTAATATTCCACATTCACAATATTCATAGTAACTGTTTTTTTTTATAGAAATATGGGGGCCATTTTTTTCTTTTTCTTTATAATTTGTATTGAACAAGTAAAAATGATATGTTAACAAGTACAATTTTGAAAATAAATGCGGTCAATTGATCCCCATTTCCAGAATGCATATACTTATGTTTATAGTAATTTGAAGATTTTTTTTAGGTTCTCTTCATGTGTTTCATCAAAAAGTATTCTTTAGGCAAAAGTAAGTTTGTGTATTAAATAAAATTAAGATGCCGCGTTAATATATATAAAAACATAAATTTAATAAATCATACTAACAAATATGTACATGTAACAACAAATTTTTAAAAAATAATAATATTGACTTTAAAATAAAAAATTGTATAGAAATATAGCAAAATTAATGCATTTCAACAAAATTAAAGAATAAAATTTGAATTTGAGATACATATAGAACTTTTGTTAATTTGATATTTTCTTACAAATAAAAAAGCTTTTAGAATTTGATATTATTTCAGATTCAGATGGTACTGATATTTGTAATATCTTGTCAATTCAAACAAAATACGTATCCATATTCACTTCATTTTTTACGATCGAGTACAGAACTCGAACTTGGATGAATTATATGTTTCATTTACACCGTGCACATTACATAACTTACAAACATGTTGATCATATATTAAAAAATGGACATTAATTTTAGGTAATGGTCACTATGGTGCAATTGAGCGGTAGCCATGAACCATTGCCTCACCTCAAACAGTAAAATATTATTTGTAGCATTTGGACCTTGTATTAAAATTTTAAAATGCAACATGACCTTAATTAATTAAAGTAGACAATAGCAAGGGCTAAACAGTGACTGAGATGCACTTAGCTTTAAAGGCAAACACATGCACATTGCATTTCTTTGGCAGGAGTTCTTAATCTGTTTATGACAGCTTTTATTGTAACTTCTCTAATTGCCTTTCCCAAAATAATTTATAAAACTATATCTAAGAATTTTTATTCTCTTCTAGTTCAGTTTTGGAAAAAATATTATGTACTCAATTGACACAAAATATTTACACTTGTTCGTCGAAAACGCATTGATTTGTAATTAAGGATATATAACTTCTGAATATGCATCTTAAAGAACACAATTATATGTCTTTACATGACAATTCTATGCCAGAAACAATACAATGAAACGGAGTGAATACAATTCTCAGAGATTGCGATCCATTAATTGTATAGAATTTTGACATAAATATCATAAAAAAAGTGCTCTGGTAATTAAATGAAAAAATATTAATTGAAATGCAGTGAAGTGTTCATAACGACCTCTTATTTTTTCTAACATCAAAGAGGTATATATAGTTATGTAAATTATTTCAAACAAGGCATCTTTGGATGGCTTCTTTCTTATATGAAAAGTGGTAGTGTGGTAGTGTAGATAATGTAAAGAATTATTGCTTTCTGGGGCAATGACTCACACAATGGCACCATGAATTTGTTCTCTTTGGGTCTATAACCAAGTTTCAACAGTCAAAGGTCGGATGAATAAATATACTGAGCAGATTTATTTTCGGGTTGCACAAAAGCTGTCTCTGCTAGTGCGATCAGAAATTACCACATAGTTTACCAGATCCAGCCTAGCTTACTTAGTGGCTGGATTTATTCACCTCTCTAAAGAAATTTACTTGGAGAACATGGCATGTTGGATTTATTACTTTAAAATTTTCTAGTCGTGGTGAAACCGCCAATCATCTAGCGCCAAAAAAATTTCATGACTGTCGAAACAAGTACAATCCAGATCAGCATAATGTGTTACCTAATAATGTGGTACTTCACCTGGAAATTGATTAATGGATTGTTATGTTGACAATGGTTAATATTGTTATAAGATAGTAATTGCTTAAAAATGTGTTTTTTTACCAATACTTGAGAACAAATACATCGACTAGAATCAGGTTTTTAAAAAACTTTGTTTTAACCGTTTAAACTTCGTTTTGACTTGAAAAAACTCTTTGACGTTAAGTTTATAGAAAAAACTATTTTATCTTGTTTTCTACGTTTTAATCGTTTTAACTTGAATTAAACCATTTTAATCTGTTTTATTTGATAACCGTTAAAATCGCCTTTTTTAATTTACAAGAGAAAAAATTCACATGTTCAGTTATATGACCTTCAAAATAGTATTCTAACCTAACTATACATAAGCAATCAACCGATCAATCCCATCACATGCCTGCATAACAAATTCCTACACTTCTGAATCAACGTATTTAACTTAGTGAAGAAGGATAAATAAAGAAAAAAAGAGCGCAAAAGAGAAAAAAGTCGCGAATCTAAAAATCCTAGGCGGGGAGATCAGCCTCTCCCTCTCCCTTCCTCCTCCCCTCCCTCTCTCCTTTTCACTTTCTCTCGAAGGAGAACGAGCGAGCTTTGCTCGTGCGTGGAAAAGCCAGATCGTGAGTTAAAAATCGAGTCAGTGGCAAGGAGAAGCCATATCCAGTCACCAGATCAGAGCTTAAGAGTTCAAGAAGAACCCAATCGCTCGCCGCCACTACCAACAATCGCTAGTCACCACCTCGCCGACTGGAGAAGCGGGTGGTTCACATCTGATAGTGGAACCAGATCTAACCTCTTGCACAACCACCAGGAGAAGCTCCTGCGACAGTTCGCCTGGGAAAATAAGAGTATTACTTTTTAGCAACTCGCGGCTCGCGGTTCTCTTCTTAGAGTTACTAGCATGAAAGCATTGTCCGACGGTCGTTGCCGAACCGACGGTCGGAGGAATAGACCCGCTTATGGGTAAATCTTCTCTCTTCCTCTTTTATTTGGGATTTGACTATGTCATTTGGGGATCGGATCATTGGATCTACAGTTTTCAGATCCGACTTGTTGCACCGATGCCGATTTCGTTCTTTGGTGGATAAAGGATTGGGTCGTTAGAATGGAATTTTTGCTCCGGTTTGCATGGCTTTGCTCTGTTTGCAATGGTTACTCCTCATTTGGAGATTAGATCGTTTGTTAGATCTAAAGATCAGGGAATAACTCAAGGGTTGTCTTGACGTGTTTGTTTTGATTTCGTCTATACGGGTTTTCATCGAGTCTTTCCGTCTTTGCCACAAATTTGTGGCGGATTAAAAGAGAAGTTTATGGGAGAAAGGAGCGGGTCACAACCGTTTCTTCAACATGTAATATGTTCATGATCGACGGATAGACGGTATGACACTTTCGGGTTGTACAAGCTTCCGGAGTTTCAACGGGTTTAGGTGATCAAGACGATGTCTTTTTACCTTTATTTGTAGGACTTGGCTTTGTGTGCTTGTAACTCATGTTTTCTTTTTCTTTTTTTTCTCTATTTTTCATCCTATGTACTTTTTTTCTTGGTTAATAAAAATTATTGTAGGCGAAGCCTACTCTTAAAAAAAAAATGTATTTAACTTAGTCGGGTAATTACCATTGTTATGATGGGATGTTGATTGCTTGGGTATACCGGCTTTGTGTATTATATTGATGCTGGCAGGAGATATTGTTATACTGGTGCGACTTATGCAATTAGATAGTGGAGCTTATAAAAACAAATATTGAAGCACATTCTCAAAATAAAATACATCCTAAATACTAATTATTAAACATATCGGATCATATCATGCATATTTTTAAATGACGAAAAGAAAAGCAGCAACATTAATAATACTATTAAATATATACAATCATACATATGACAAAAGTATGCATGTTTGCGCCATCATTTTTCCAAAATAACTAAATAATATATAAAAAATGATTGACCGTTTTTTAATTTAACTTTTATATACATCGTTTTAACGTTAAACCGTTAAGCGACCACCTCACCGGTAAAGATCGTTAAACATTTTTGAGAAGCTTGATTAGAATCCAGATAAAAAGATTATAATTAAGAACGAGAATAAGTAAAGATTTGGCCCATAATCCAGATAAAAAGACAACGTTCTTCGTGTGGGAGACATGCGTTCAAAATTCGATCATGTGGACACTTTCTGTCAATTTTGAAATACTTAAGAACAAATACTTTATTACAAAAAATAAAGTACATTACTTTCTCAAATTTTATATGAGAGTGGATGTATTAAGACACTTTGAGGAGAAAATATCTCAAATAATTTGATGTCATACAAAACTTCTGATTTTAGTGCTGGAATTTAATTTGACTCCATAAAAGGAGTTTCATATAAAGACATTATTCATATCTATTTGTGACCATCTGATGATTTTCACATAGAAGGAGAGGGTATGAAGCCGTGCATCAGGCGCCCTTTTATACCAAAATTTATAGAAAATAAATAATATCAATAAGGCCATTTTTAGAACAATATTTGAGTATGATGATAATGTAGAAACAAATCTACTTAATTTTCACAATTTGAAAGCTCCTTTAGGTGTTTTTTGAATGTTTTTTTTTTAAATCTTGGCAGCAGCTGCCTAGGTGTTTTTTGAATGTTTACAACACATAAATGAAGTACTCAGATAAGAAACACTTATCGTAGCAAAATTATATGTTTTGTGGTGTTTTCTTGAATGTTTATCATCCATAAATGAATTACTCAGATCAGAAACATTTCTCGTAGCAAGATTATATACTTTGTGGTGTTTTCTTGAATGTTTACCACCCATAAATGAAGTACTCAGACATGACACTTAGATTGGTATTCTACGCTTCTTCTTGAAGGATTCCTGAAAGATTTGGAGTTTTCTTCAAAATTTACCACACATAAATAAAGTACTCGGATCAGAAACACTTCTCGTAGCATGATAAGAAACTTTGTGGTGTTTTCTTGAATGTTTACCACACATAAATGATGTAATCAGGCATGAAGCACATGGAGTGATATTCTATGTTTCTTTGTGGTGGTTTCAAGAAAGGTTACCACGCTTAATTGAAGTACTCGAAGAAGAAACACTTCTTATAGTAGGCCATGATGCTTTGTGGGGTTTTTTTTTAATGTTTACAACCAATAAATGAAGTCTTAGATCAATAACACTTCTCGTAGCATGATAAGATGCTTTGTGGTGTTTTCTTGAATGTTTACCTCCCATAAATTATGTAATCAGATATGAAGCACTTGGAGTGGTATTCTATACTTCTTTGTAGTGGTTTCAAGATAGGTTACCGCACTTAAATTAAGTACTCGAAGAAGAAACACTTTTCATAGTAGGCTGTGATGCTTTGTGGTGTGTTTTGAATGTTTACAACCCATAATTGAAGTACCCAGATCAGAAACACTTCTCGTAGCAAGATAAGATGATTTGTGGTGTTTTCTTGAATGTTTACCACCCATAAATGTAGTACTCAGACATGAAACACTTAGATTGATATTATACGCTTCTTCGGGGTGGTTTCCTGAAAGGTTTGCAGTTTTCTTGAAATGTTTCCAACCATAAATGATGTACTCGGATCAGAAACACTTCTCGTAGAAAGATTAGATGTTGTGATGTTTTCTTGAAAGTTTACCATCCATAAATGAAGTAATCAGACATGAAGCTCTTACAATGATATTATATGCTTCTTCGTGGTGGTTTCACGAAAGGTTTAGACTTTCTTGGAAGGTTACCACTCATAAATAAAGTAATAAGATAAGAAACACTTCTCGTAGTAGAATAAGATGCTTTGTGGTGTTTTCTCGAATGGTTACGACCCAAAAATGACGTACTCGTATCAGTACCACTTCTTGTAGCATGATTAGATTCTTTGTGGTGTTTTTTGAATGTTTACCACCCATAAATGAAGTACTCAGATCAGAAACACTTCTCGCGGCAAGATTATATGCTTTGTGGTGTTTTCTTGAATGTTTACCACACATAATTGTTGTAATGAGACATGAAGCACTTGGAGTTGTATTCTATGCTTCTTCGTGGTGATTTCAAAAAATGTTAGCACGCTTAAATGAAGTACTCGAAGAAGAAACACTTCTCGTAGTAGTATAAGATGCTTTGCGGTGTTGTCTTGAATGGTTACTACCCAAAAATGAATTACTCAGATTAGTACCACTTCTCGTAGCAGGATAAGATGCTTTTGTGGTGTTTTCTTGAATGTTTACCACCCATAAATGAAGTACTCAGACATGAAGTACTTAGATTGGCATTCTACGCTTCTTCGTGGTGATTTCTGAAAGATTTGGAGTTTTCTTGAAAGATTACCACCCATAAATGTAGTACTCGGATCAGAAACACTTCTTGTTGCAGGATAAGATGCTATGGTGTTTTCTTGAACGTTTAATGTGAAACCCCCGAAATTTTGAACGCGTTAAACCGGATTAACGCACAAAACAAATCAAAGTGTAAATAATTAATCACTAACAGTTAAGTTAAAAAAAATCATACAGACTTAAATAAACATGATTTCACGATAAATTCTGATAAAATTTAAACACGCAATTAGAATATCTACCGAGGTCATTAACACTAATTCTCTTATTAATTTACCTAATTGAACAACATAAATACGAACAACTTAATTTAGAAATCGCGAAATGAATTATGCAAATAGTTCCGAGTTCAGATTTTTCCTTCGTGCAGCACAGATAGATACACGAGCCGGTAGGTACGATCGTATAGCGCCTCGCAGCGCACTGTTATTTCTCTCTTTTCTTTCCCGTTTTCTTTTTCTCTCTCTCCCTCCGGTGCATTAATTGCACCTGCCCTCTCTCTCTCCTTGCTGATTCCCTATGTTCTCTCTCTCTCTCTCGCCTCTTTCCCCCCGACCTCTCTCTCTCTCCTTTCTGTCTTTTCTCTCTTCTCGGCCCCTTTTCGATGAATTCCTTTTTTTTCCTTCCTTGTTTCCTCCTTTCTCCTCGAGCCCTGTCGCTTCCGTCCCCTTTTCTCTCTTGCTTCTATCTTTTCTTGTTCCCTCCGCTCGCCTCTGTGCTTGCTCCCTCTGGCTACCGTACAACTCGATAGACCTTGCCATTAATGAAGGGAGGTGTTTCTCTCCCCTCTCCTTGACTTTAAATCCAAATACTCGAGTGCAATGTTCAGAAGTCGTGTCCACGTCACCTCTCCCACTTTCTTATGACTCTCTCTCTCTCTTGTCCGCCCCTCATACTGACCTCTCGATTAGTTCGTCTATAAAATGCGACCCGTGGCCTCCTTTACCCCCTCTTGCTTGGAAGTGGACTCATGTGCTGAGATTAGCTAATCATACTGCTAGATTCGTGATTTTTGGGAGATTTAAAAGAGGGATTGCTAAAGGCAGAGGAGCAAGGAGGGGTTAACAGCAGCGTGGGAGGGGTGGTGTCGATAACCTAACTTCAAACTAGTTACTGCGCGACATAGAACGTCTGACCCTGACTGTTCACTGGTAAATACTGTGAAAACCTAAAAGAATGACTTGATTTAATTTCTACATTTGGGTTTCTTGCTCTTGTGCTTTTTGCCTTGCTGTTCGTTGTGCTGGTTTTTGGTTTGGTTATGCGGTTCATACTTGCTCTGCTGTGTTGTAATGTGGGGATGTGGACTTATTTTATTTAACACACATTGATGGCAGTGGCCATCGAGCCACTTCCCGTGATGATTGTCCGTGAAATGAACTGTGCCTCAAGGCTTGTAAACTGGGAAATTGGGGGAAATGAGGGTTGGGGCTGTGTTGGCTGAATTGTTTTGCTGGTACCATACCAGTTTCGTGCCCCTGTGCTGCTGCATCTGGTATTACTAGTGCAGAACCATATACTGGTGCTGAGCTTTGCTGTGTTCGGGTGTAAGTTGAAAGCCCAGAGTTGAGGACTGGGCTTTGGTTGTTTGATTCGAATTGGGCCAATGAGGCCCCATAGGCCTTTGCTGAATTTGAGTAAATCAATGGGCCTTATTTGACTTAAAAATAAATTAAAAACAAGCTTGGTCCTTGGCTGAGATTAAATAAATAAAAATGGGCTAAGAAGCCTTTAGACCCCTCCGGCCCCACTGATACTACATGACTAAAATAATGGACCCTTACGTAAAACGATAATAGTTCTAGGTATATTTTGGGCTTGGGCCCTGTTTAGACTGAAATGGGTAATTACAGATACTACATAAACTGTGGCCCTACCCAAAAATGCCTAGTAACTAGACCCGAGGATACAAAAAGGACCGAGAAGGGTATATTGGGAAATGACGACCACAAATCCGTGCAGCACGAGCTTCGGCTATGACGCACGAGTACGGACTTCTGATCCCACTCCAGGATTAACACAAAACAAACGATAAATAATTTAAAATAAACCAACTTGTGTTTCATTGTGTTTCTTATATATTTTCTTCTATACTATATGTATCACAGTTACTATAACGAATAATACGAGTTAGCTATATAAATAGGATAGATAACTTAGGGCGACGACGTCTCTGATAAAGGACATTTGACCTATAATAATACGTAACGAATAAATCAAGTGACTAAACTTGATATAATATTAAACAATATAATTAAATACTTATAAGTTTTATTTAGTGTAATACATATACATATACATATACATACAAAATAACCAAGTAAATATATATAATGAATTACATATAGACATGCATGTATATAAGTATATATATGAATATACATATATATATATATATATATATATATATATATATACTTATATATGAACATATCTATATATATATAGATAATAAAGTACATCTGAATCACCACCAACGAGATTGGACTAAGTACAATTATGTATATAATAATATATATTGATCAATTTCTCTATATCACCTAGAATATATTGTACACCTAAACTGCATAAGAAAAACACACGAAGACGACTAAGTAATCATTTAATACATAGAGTAACACAACTAATTAATTATAAGACTAATTAAATATAATACATATAATACATTCTATACGTAGTATATAAATAACATTAATACAATACATAAAAACACACATAATCATGACTAAGGAAATATTTAATTATGAAGATATGTATATATATATATATATATATATTGATCAATTTCTCTAAAAACACATAACTAATACAATTACACACATATTAGTAGATTAACTATTTTTGTTTCTTCTTTTGAGTAGTTGATATAAAAGTCCAATTAAAAGTGGTTGATTTTATAACATGTTTTCCTCGTGATGTGTTTTATTTTTATCCTGCACCTTATCGTCCTGACATCATAATAAATGATGGGTTTAGTAACACATAAAGAACAAAAATAGGTGATTATACCCACACTAATGTGCAGCACGGACACGGCACGCAAGACTTGATTAAGTTAAATAATTGATAAGATAAATTAGGAGCATCAAGGACATCTCAAACACTGTTACCATATCATTTGATTTCGCTTAGTCTCTCAAGTCCCTTGACTAATTAAACAAAAACGAAATAAATAAATAGGTGACCTAGTCGACTCGGACCCACACACGGGGGACGAGACTGACACAGCTGCATACGACGCTAAGGTCAGCGTGGACGCGACAGACCCTCCGTTAGAGTAGTTCACGCTTCATTCCAGGTGTGGATTCCTGGGGATTATATTCCTTTCTCTCTTCTTTAGGACCTACCAGTCCTACCTAAATTGAATTGCAGTACCAAATTACCAACAATTTATAAACAGGCCCGTAGATCTTGAACTGTCATGAATTCATATTGGTAACTGAACCAACTATTTTGACCAACCTGCATTTGCATGTCACCTGCATTCATATTGCACGTAAGATCCGATATACGGATCGTATAGGCCATTAGATTACTTATAGGTAGATGCGTATAAATATTATATATCTATACTCGTCGGGAGTGATGAGAGTCGGGCCGGTGAGTTTTAGATTGGATGTAGTCTGAGGGCATCGTGGTGTTTTCTTGAAAGTTTATCACCCATAAATGACGTACTCATATCAGTACCACTTCTTGTAGTAGGATTAGATTCTTTGTAGCGTTTTTTGAATGTTTACCACCCATAAATGAAGTACTCATATCAGAAACACTTCTCGCAGCAAGATTATATGCTTTGTGGTGTTTTCTTGAATGTTTACCGCACATAGATGATGTAATGAGACATGAAGCACTTGGAGTTGTATTCTATGCTTCTTTGTGGTGCTTTCAAGAAAGGTTACCACACTTAAATTAAGTACTCGAAAAAGAAACACTTACTCATAGCAGGCTGTGATGTTTTGTGGTGTGTTTTGAATCTTTACAACCAATAAATGAAGTACCCAGATCAGAAACACTTCTCGTAGCAAGAAAAATGCTTTGTGGTGTTTTCTTGAATGTTTACCACCCATAAATGAAGTACTCAAACATGAAACACTTAGATTGGTATTCTACGCTTCTTCGGGGTGGTTTCCTGAAAGGTTTGGTGTTTTCTTGAAATGTTACCACCCATAAATGAAGTACTCGGATCAAAAACACTTCTCGCAGAAAGATTAGATGTTGTGGTGTTTTCTTGAAAGTTTACCACCCATAAATGAAGTAATCAGACAGGAAGCTCTTACAGTGGTATTCTATGCTTCTTCATTGTGCTTTCATGAAAGGTTTAGACTTTCTTAGAAGGTTACCACTCATAAATGAAGTAATCAGATCAGAAACACTTCTCGTAGTAGGATAAGATGCTTTGTGGTGTTTTCTTGAAATGGTGACCACCCAAAAATGAAGTACTCCAATCAGTACCATTTCTCGTAGCAGGATAAGATGCTTTTGTGGTGTTTTCTTGAATGTTTATCCCCCATAAATGATATAATCAGACATGAAGCAATTGGAGTGGTATTCTATGCTTCTTTGTGGTGGTTTCAAGAAAGGTTACCACGCTTAAATGAAGTACTCGAAGGAGAAACACTTATCATCGTAGGCTTTGATGTTTTGTGGTGTTTTTTTAATGATTGCCACCCATAAATGAAGTACTCGGATCAGAAACACTTCTCGTAGCATGATAAGATGCTTTGTGGTGTTTTCTTGAATGTTTACCTCCCATAAATGATGTAATCAGACATGAAGCACTTGGAGTAGTATTTTATGCTTCTTTGTGGTGGTTTCAAAAAAGGTTACCACCCTTAAATGAAGTAATCAAAGAAGAAACACTTCTCATAGTAGGCTGTGAAGCTTTGTGGTGTGTTTTGAATGTTTACAACCCATAAATGAAGTACCCAGTTCAGAAACACTTCTCATAGTAGGCTGTGATGCTTTGTGGAGTTTTCTTGAATGTTTACCACCCATAAATGATGTACTCAGACATGAAACACTTAGATTGATATGCTACGCTTCTTCGGGGTGGTTTCCTGAAAGGTTCTGAATTTTCTTAAAATTTTACCAACCATAAATGAAGTACTCGGATCAGAAACACTTCTCGTAGAAAGATTCGATGTTGTGGTGTTTTCTTTGGGGTGTGTTTTGAATGTTTAACTCCCATAAATTAAGTACCCAGATCAGAAACACTTCTCGTAGCAGGATGAGATGCTTTGTGGTGTTTTCTTGAATGTTTACCACCCATAAATGAAGTACTCATACTTGAAACACTTAGATTGGTATTCTACGCTTCTTTTGTGTGGTTTTATGAAAGGTTTAGAGTTTATTAGAAGGTTAACACTCATAAATGAAGTAATCAGATCAGAAACACTTCTTGTAGTAGGATAAAATTCTTTGCGGTGTTTTTTTGAAATGGTTACCACCCAAAAATGAAGTACTCCGGTCAGTACCACTTCTCGTAGCAGGATAAGATGCTTTTGTGGTGTTTTCTTGAATGTTTACCATCCAAAAATGAAGTAATCATAAATGAAGCAGTAGGAGTGGTATTCTATGCTTCTTCGTGGTGATTTCAAGAAATGTTAGCACGCTTAAATGAAGTACTCGAAGAAGAAACACTTCTCGTAGTAGGATAAGATGCTTTGCGGTGTTTTCTTGAATGGTTACTACCCAAAAATGAATTACTCGGATCAGTACCACTTCTCTTAGCTGTATAAGATACTGTCTGGTGTTTTCTTGAATGTTTACCACCCATAAATGAAGTAATCAAACATGAAGAACTTGGAGTGGTATTCTATGCTTCTTCGTGGTGATTTCAAGAAATGTTAGCACGCTTAAATGAAGTACTCGAAGAAGAAACACTTCTCGTAGTAGTATAAGATGCTTTGCGGTGTTTTCTTGAATGGTTACTACCCAAAAATGAATTACTCGGATTAGTACCACTTCTCGTAGCTGGATAAGATGCTTTTGTGGTGTTTTCTTGAATGTTTACCACCCATAAAAGAAGTAATCAGACTTGAAGTACTTAGATTGGCATTCTACGCTTCTTCGTGGTGATTTCTGGAAGATTTAGAGTTTTCTAGAAAGTTACCACCCATAAATGTAGTACTCGGATCAGAAACACTTCTTGTAGCATGATAAACTGCTATGGTGTTTTCTTGAACGTTTACCGCCCATAAATGAAGTAATCAAACATGAAATACTTAGAGTGGTATTCTATGTTTCTTCGTGGTGTCTTCATGAAAGATTTAGAGTTTTCTTGGAAGGTTACCACTCATAAATGATGTAATCAGATCAGAAACACTTCTTGTAGTATGATAAGATGCTTTGCGGTGTTTTCTTCAATGGTTACTACCCAAAAATATAGTACTAGGATAAGTACCACTTCTCGTAGCAGGATAAGATGCTTTTGTGGTGTTTTCTTTAGTGTTTACCACCCATAAATGAAGTGTATTCATGAAAGATTTCGAGTTTTCTTGGTATGTTACCACTCATAAATGAAGTAATCCAATCAGAAACACATCTCGTAGTAGGATAAGATGCTTTGTGGTGTTTTCTTGATTGTTTACCACCCATAAATGAAGTAATCATACATGAAGCACCTGGAATGGTATCCTATGCTTCTTCGTGGTGATTTCAAAAAATGTTAGCACGCTTAAATGAAGTACTCGAAAAAAAACACTTCTTGTAGTAGGATAAGAAGCATTGCGGTGTTTTCTTGATTGGTTACTACCCAAAAATGAAGTACTCGGATTAGTACCACTTCTCGTAGTTGGATAAGATGATTTGCGGTGTTTTTTGAATGTTTACCATTCATAAATGAAGTATTCAGATCATAAACACTTCTCGTAGCTAGATTATATGTTTTGTGGTGTTTTCTTGAATGTTTACCACCCACAAATGAAGTACTCAGACATGAAGCTCTTACAGTGGTATTTTATGTTTCTTCGTGGTGGTTTCAGTAAAAATTTTGAGTTTCATGGAAGGTAACCACTCATAAATGAAGTAATCAGATCAGAAACACTTCTCGTAGTAGAATAAGATACTTTGTGGTGTTTTCGAATGTTTACCGCCCATAAATGAAGTACTCAAATCAGAAACACTTCTTGTAGCTAGATTATATGCTTTGTGGTGTTTTCTTTAATGTTTACAACGCATAAATGAAGTACTCAGAGATGACACTTAGATTGGTATTCTATGCTTCTTCGTGGTGGTTTCCTGAAAGATTTAGAGTTTTCTTGAAAGTTTACCACACATAAATGAAGTACTCGGATCAGAAATACTTCTCGTAGCATGATAAGATGCTTTGTGGTGTTTTCTTGAATGTTTACCACCCATAAATGATGTAATCAGACATGAAGCATTTGGGGTGGTATTCTATGCTTCTTTGTGGTGGTTTCAAGAAAGATTACCACGCTTAAATAAAGTACTCGAAGAAGAAACACTTTCATTTTAGGCTATGATGCCTTGTGGTGTGTTTTGGATGTTTACCACCCATAAATAAAGTACCCAGATCAGAAACACTTCTCGTAATGGGATAAGATGCTTTGTGGCGTTTTCTTCAATGTTTACCCACCATAAATGAAGTACTCATACATTAAACACTTAGAATGGTATTCTACGCTTCTTCTAGGTGGTTTCATGAAAGGCTTAGAGTTTCTTGGAAGGTTACCACTCATTAATGATGTAATCTGATCAGAAACACTTCTCGTAGTAGGATAAAATAGTTTGTGTGTTTTCTCGAATGGTTACGACCCAAAAATGATGTACTCGAATTTGTACCACTTCTCGTAGCAGGAAGAGATTCTTTGTGGTGTTTTTTGAATGTTTGCCACTAATAAATGAAGTACTCATATCAGAAACATTTCTCGTAGCAAGATTATATGCTTTGTGATGTTTTCTTCAATGTTTACCACCCATAAATGAAGTACTCAGAACTGACAATTTGATTGGTATTCTATGCTTCTTCGTGGTTGTTTCCTGAATGGTTTATAGTTTTCTTGAAAGATTACCACCCATAAATGAAGTACTCGGATCAGAAACACTTCTTGTAGCAGGATAAGATGCTGTGACATTTTCTTTAAGGTTTACCGCTCATAAATGAAGTAATAAAAAAAATGAAGTACTTAGAATTGTATTCTAGGTTTCTTCATGATGTCTTCATGAAAGATTTAGAGTTTTCTTGGTAGGTTATCACTCATAAATGAAGTAATCAAATCAGAAACACTTCTCGTAGTAGGATAAGATGCTTTGTGGTGTCTTATTGAATGGTTACCACACATAAATGAAGTACTCTGATCAGAAACAGTTCCCGTTGCATGATAAGATGCTTTGTGGTGTTTTCTTGAATGTTTACCACCCATAAATGATGTAATCAGACATGAAGCACTTGGAGTGGTATTGTATGCTTCTTTGTGGTGGTTTCAAGAAAAGTTACAATGCTTATATAAAGTACTCGAAGAAGAAACACTTCTCATTGTAGGCTATGATGCCTTGTGGTGTTTCTTGAATGTTTACCACTCATAAATGATGTACGCAGCTCAGAAACACTTCTCGTAGCTAGAATATATGCTTTGTGGTGTTTTCTTGAATGTTTACCACCCATAAATGAAGCACTCCGAAATGACACTTAGATTGGTATTCTACGCTTCTTCGTGGTAGTTTCTTGAAAGGTTTGTAGTTTTTATTGAAAGATTACAACCCACAAATGAAGTACTCGGATTAGAAACACTTTTTGTAGCAGGATAAGATGCTGTGGCATGTTTAAATGAAGTACTCGAAGAAGAAACACTTCTCGTAGTATGATAAGATCATTTGCAGTGTCTTCTTGAATGGTTATTACCCAAAAATGAATTACTCGGATCAGTACCACTTCTCGTAGCAGGATAAGATGCTTTTGTGGTGTTTTCTTGAATGTTTACCACCCATAAATGAAGTAATCAGATATGAAGCACTTGGAGTAGTATTTTATGCTTCTTCGTAGTGATTTCAAGAAATGTTAGCACGCTAAAATGAAGTACTCGAAGAAAAAACACTTCTCGTAGTAGGATAAGATGCTTTGCGGTGTTTTTTGAATGGTTTTACCACCTATAAATAAAGTGCTCAGATCAGAAACACTTCTCGCAGCAAGATTATATGCTTTGTGGTGTTTTCTTGAATGTTTACCACCCATAAAAGAAGTACTCAAACATGAAGCACTTGGAGTGGTATTCTATGCTTCTTTGTGGTGGTTTCAAAAAAGGTTACCACCCTTAAATGAAGTACTCGAAGAAGAAACACTTATCATAATAGGCTATAATTCTTTGTGGTGTGTTTTGAATGTTTACCACCCATAAATGAAATACCCTGATCAGAAACACTTCTCGTAGTAGGATAAGAAGCTTTTTGGTGTTTTCTTGAATGTTACCACACATAAAAGAAGTACTCATACATGAAACACTTAGATTTGTATTATACGCTTCTTATGGGTGGTTTCAGAAAAGGTTTAGAGTTTCTTAGAAGGTTACCACTCATAAATGAAGTAATCAGATTAGAAATACTTCTCGTAGTAGGATAAGATTCTTTGTGGTGTTTTCTCGAAAGGTTACGACCCAAATATGACGTACTCGGATCAGTACCACTTCTCGTAGCAGGATGATATTCTTTTTGGTATTTTTTGAATGTTTACCACTCATAAATAAAGTACTCAGATCAAAAAACACTTCTCGTAGCAAGATTATATGCTTTGTGGTGTTTTCATGAATGTTTACCACCCATAAACGAAGTACTCAGACCTGACACTTAGATTGGTATTCTACGCTTCTTCTTCGTAGTTTCCTGAATGGTTTATAGTTTTCTTGAAAGATTACCACCTACAAATGAAGTACTCGGATTAGAAACACTTCTTGTAGCAGGATAAGATGCTGTGGCATTTTCTTGAACGTTTACCGCCCATAAATGAAGTAATCAAACATGAAGTACTTAAAATGTTATTCTAGGTTTCTTCGTGGTGTATTCAAGAAAGATTTAGAGTTTTCTTGGTATGTTACCACTCAAAAGTGAAGTAATCAAATCAGAAACACTTCTCGTAGTAGGATAAGAAGCTTTGCGGTGTTTTCTTGATTGGCTACCAACCAAAAATGAAGTACTCGGATCAGTACCACTTCTCGTAGTAGGATTTGATGCATTTGTGGTGTTTTCTTGAATGTTTACCACCCATAAATGAAGTAATCAGTCATGAAGAACTTGGAGTGGTATTCTTTGCTTTTTCGTGGTGATTTCAAGCACGCTTAATTGAAGTGCCCGAAGAAGAAACACTTCTCGTAGTAGTATAAGATGCTTTGCGGTGTTTTCTTGAATGGTTACTACCCAAAAATGAATTACTCGGATTAGTACCACTTCTCGTAGCAGCATAAGATGCTTTTGTGGTGTTTTCTTGAATGTTTACCACCCATAAATGAAGTACTCAGACATGAAGTACTTAGATTGGCATTCTACGCTTCTTCGTGGTGATTTCTGAAAGATTTGGAGTTTTCTTGAAAGGTTACCACCCATAAATGTAGTACTCGGTTCAGAAACACTTCTTGTAGCAGGATAAGATGCTATAGTATTTTTTTGAACGTTTACCACCCATAAATGAAGTAATCAAACATGAAGTACTTAGAGGTTTTCTATGTTTCTTTGAGGTGTCTTCATGAAAGATGTAGAGTTTTCTTGGAAGGTTACCACTCATAAATGATGTAATCCGATCAGAAACACTTCTTGTAGTAGGATAAGATGCTTTGCGGTGTTTTCTTCAATGGTTACTACCCAAAAATATAGTACTAGGATCAGTACCATTTATCGTAGCAGGATAAGATGGTTTTGTGATGTTTTCTTTAGTGTTTACCCCCATAAATTAAGTAATCAGACATGAAGCACTTGGAGTGGTATTTTATGCTTCTTCATAGTGATTTCAAGAAATGTTAGCACGCTTAAATGATGTACTCGAGAAGAAAAACTTCTCGTAGTAGGATAAGATGCATTGCGGTGTTTTTTAATTGTTTACCATTCATAAATGAAGTACTCAGATCAGAAACACTTCTCAAAGGTAGAAACACTTTTGTGGTGGTTTCCTGAAAGATTTGGAGTTTTCTTGAAAGTTTACCTCACATAAATGAAGTACTCAGATCAGAAACACTTCTCGTTGCAAGATTATATACTTTGTGGTGTTTTCTTAAATGTTTACCACCCATAAATGAAGCACTCAGACATGACACTTAGATTGGTATTCTACGCTTCTTCGTGAAGGTTTCCTGAAAGATTTGGAGTTTTCTTCAAAATTTACCACACATAAATAAAGTACTCGGATCAGAAACACTTCTCGTAGCATGATAAGATGCTTTGTGGTGTTTTCTTGAATGTTTACCACCAATAAATGATGGAATCAGACATGAGGCATTTGGAGTGGTATTCTATGCTTCTTTGTGGTGGTTTCAAGAATGGTTACCACGCTTAAATGAAGTACTCGTAGAAGAAACACTTGTCATAGTAGGCTATGATGCATTGTGGTGTTTTTGAATGTTTACCAGCCATAAATGAAGTACTCGGATCAGAAACACTTCTCGTAGCTAGATTATATGTTTTGTGGTGTTTCTTGAATCTTTACCACCCATGAATGAAGTACTCAGACATGACACTTAGATTGGTATTCTATGCTTCTTCGTGGAGGTTTCTTGAAAGGTTTGGAGTTTTCTTGAAAGGTTACCATCCATAAATGTAGTACTTAGATCAGAAACACTTCTTGTAGCAGGATAAGATACTATGTTGTTTTCTTGAACGTTTACCGCCCATAAATGAAGTAATCAAACATGAAGTACTTAGAGTAATATTCTATGTTTCTTCGTGGTGTCTTCATGAAAGATTTAGAGTTTCCTTGGAAGGTTACCACTCATAAATGAAGTAATCAGATCAGAAACACTTCTGGTAGCAGGATAAGATGCTTTGCGGTATTTTTTTGAATGGTTACTACCCAAAAATGAAGTACTCGTTTCAGGATAAGATGCTTTTGTGGAATTTTCTTGAATGTTAACCATTCATAAATGAAGTAATCAGACATGAAGCACTTGGAGTGGTTTTTATTCTTCTTCGTGGTGATTTCAAGAAATGATAGAACGCATAAATGAAGTACTCGAAGAAGAAACACTTCTCCTAGTAGAATAAGATGCTTTGTGGTGTTTTGTTGAATGTCTACCACCCATAAATGAAGTACTCATATCAGAAACACTTCTCGTAGCAAGATTATTTGCTTTGTGGTGTTTTCTTGAATGTTTACCACCCGTAAATGAAGTACTCAAACCTGACACTTAGATTGGTATTCTACGCTTCTTCGTGGTAGTTTCCTAAATGGTTTTTTGTTTTCATGAAAGATTACTACCCATAAATGAAGTACTCGGATAAGAAATACTTCTTGTAGCAAGATAAGATGCGGTGACATTTTCTTGAACGTTTCTTGCCCATAAATGAAGTAATCAAACATGAAGTACTTAGAATGGTATTCTAGGTTTCCTCGTGGTGTCTTCATGAATGATTTAGAGTTTTCTTGGTAGGTTACCACTCATAAATGAAGTAATCAAATCGGAAACACTTCTCGTAGTAGGATAAGATGCTTTTGTGGTCTTTTCTTGAATGTTTACCACCCATAAATGAAGTAATCAAACATGAAGTACTTCATTCTATGCTTCTTGTGTTGTTTTCTCGAATGGCTACGACCAAAAAAATTAAGTACTCGGATCAGTACCACTTCTCTTAGGAGGATTAGATTCTTTGTGGTGTTTTTTGAATGGTTACCACCCATAAATGAAGTACTCAGACATGAAGCACTTGGAGTGGTATTCTATGCTTCTTTGTGGTGGTTCAATAAAGGTTACCACCCTTAAATGAAGTACTCGAAGAAGAAACACTTGTCATTGTAGGCTATGATTCTTCGTGGTGTGTTTTGAATGTTTACCACCCATAAATGAAGTACCCTGATCAGAAACACTTCTCGTAGCAGGATAAGATGCTTTGTGGTGTTTTCTTGAATGTTTACCACCCATAAAAGAAGTACTCATACATGAAACACTTAGATTGGTATTCGCTTCTTCTGGGTGGTTTCAAGAAAGGTTTAGAGTTTCTTAGAAGGTTACCACTCATAAACACTTCTTGTAGTAGGATAAGATGTTTTTTGGTGTTGTCTCGAATGGTTACGACTCAAAAATGACGTACTCGGATCAATACCACTTCTCGTAGCGGGATGAGATTCTTTGTGGTATTTTTTGAATGTTTACCACTCATAAATAAAGTACTCAGATCAGAAACACTTCTCGTAGCAAGATTATATGCTTTGTGGTGTTTTCATTAATGTTTACCACCATAAATGAAGTACTCAGACCTGACACTTAGATTGGTATTCTACGCTTCTTCGTGGTAGTTTCCTGAATGGTTTGTAGTTTTCTTAAAAGATTACCACCCATAAAAGAAGTACTCAAATCAGAAACACTTCTTGTAGCAGGATAAGATGCTGTGGCATTTTTTGAACGTTTACCGCCAATAAATGAAGTAATCAAACATGAAGTTTTAAATGGTATTCTAGGTTTCTTCGTGGTGTATTCATGAAAGATTTAGAGTTTTCTTGGTATGTTACCACTCATAAGTGAAGTAATCAATTCAGAAACACTTCTCGTAGTAGGATAAGATGCTTTGCGGTGTTTTCATGATTGGTTACCATCCAAAAATGAAGTATTCGGATCAGTACCACTTCTCGTAGCAGGATTAGATGCATTTGTGGTGTTTTCTTGAATGTTTACCACCGATAAATGAAGTAATCATACATGAAGCACTTGGAGTGGTATTATATGCTTCTTCGTGGTAATTTCAAGAAATGTTAGCACGCTTAAATGAAGTACTCGAAGAAGATACACTTCTTGTATTAGGATAAGATGCATTGAGGTGTTTTCTTGAATGGTTACTACCCAAAAATGAAGTACTCGTATCAGTACCACTTCTCGTAGTAGGATTAGATGCATTTATGATGTTTTCTTGAATGTTTACCATCCATAAATGAAGTAATCATACATGAAGCACTTGGAGTGGTATTCTATGCTTCTTTGTGGTGGTTTCAAGAAAAGTTACCACACTTAAATGAAGTACTCGAAGAAGAAACACTTCTCATTGTAGGCTATGATGCCTTGTGGTGTTTCTTGACTGTTTACCACTCATAAATGAAGTACTAGATCAAAAACACCTCTCGTAGCTAGAATATATGCTCTGTGATGTTTTCTTGAATGTTTACCACCCATAAATTAAGCACTCCGACATGTCACTTAGATTGGTATTCTACGCTTCTTCGTGGTAGTTTCTTGAATGGTTTGTAGTTTTTATAGAAAGATTACCAACCATAAATGAAGTACTCGGATTAGAAACACTTCTTGTAGCAGGATAAGATGCTGTGGCATTTTCTTGAACATTTACCGCCCATAAATGAAGTAATCAAACATGAAGTACTTTGAATGGTATTCTAGGTTTCTCTTTGGTGTCTTCATAAAAGAGTTAGAGTTTTCTTGGTAGGTTACACTCATAAATGAAGAAGTCAGATCAGAAACACTTCTCGTAGTAGGATAAGATGTTTTGCGGTGTTTTCTTGAATGCTTACCACCCAAAAATGAAGTACTCGGATCAGTACCACTTCTCGTAGCAGGATAAGATGCTTTTTTGGTGTTTTCTTGAATGTTTACCACCCATAAATGAAGTAATCACACATAAAGCACTTGAAGTGGTTTTCTATGCTTCTCCGTATTGATTTCAAGAAATGTTAGCACGCTTAAATGAAGTACTCGAAGAAGAAACACTTCTCCAAGTAGGATAAGATACTTTGCAGAGTTTTCTTCAATGGTTACTACACAAAAATGAATTACTCGAATCAATACCACTTCTCGTAGATGGATAAGATGCTTTCTGGTGTTTTGTTGAATGTTTACCACCCATAAATGATGTAATCGGACATGAAGAACTTGAAGTGGTATTCTATGCTTCTTCGTGGTGATTTCAAGAAAAGTTAACACGTTTAAATGAAGTACTCCAAGAAGAAACACTTCTCATAGTAGGATAAGATCCTTTGCGGTGTTTTCTTGAATGGTTATTACCCAAAAATGAATTAATCGGATCAGTACCACTTCTCGTAGCAGGATAAGATGCTTTTGTGGTGTTTTCTTGAATGTTTACCACCCATAAATGAAGTAATCAGACATGAAGCACTTGGAATAGTATTTTATGCTTCTTCGTAGTAATTTCAAGAAATGTTAGCCCGCTAAAATGAAGTACTCGAAGAAAAAAACTTCTCATAGTAGATTAGATGCTTTGCGGTGTTATTTGAATGTTTACCATCCATAAATGAAGTACTCAGATCAAAAACACTTCTTGTGGCTAGATTATATGCTTTGTGGTGTTTTCTTGAATGTTTACCACCCATAAATGAAGTACTCAGACATGAAGCTCTTACATTGGTATTCTATGCTTCTTTGTGGTGGTTTCATTAAAAGTTTAAAGTTTCTCTGAAGGTTACCACTCATAAATGAAGTAATTAGATCAGAAACACTTCTCGTAGTAGGATAAAATGCTTTGTGGTGTTTTCTTGAATGGTTATGACCCAAAAATTAAGTACTCGGATCAGTACCACTTCTCGTAGCAGGATTAGATTGTTTGTGGTGTTTTTGGAATGGTTACCACCCATAAATGAAGTACTCAGATCAGAAACACTTCTCGCAGCAAGATTATATGCTTTGTGGTGTTTTCTTGAATGTTTACCACCCATAAAAGTACTCAGACATGAAGCACATGGAGTGGTATTCTATGCTTCTTTGTGGTGGTTTAGTAAAGGTTACCACCCTTAAATGAAGTACTCGAAGAAGAAACACTTCTCATAGTAGGCTATGATTCTTTGTGGTGTGTTTTGAATGTTTACCACCCTTAAATGAAGTACCCTGATCATAAACACTTCTCGTTGCAGGATAAGATGCTTTGTGGTATTTTCTTGAATGTTTACCACCCGTAAATGAAGTACTCATACATGAAACACTTAGATTGGTATTATACGCTTCTTATGGGTGGTTTCAGAAAAGGTTTAGAGTTTCTTAGAAGGTTACCACTCATAAATGAAGTAATCATATCAGAAATACTTCTCGTAGTAGGATAAGATGCTTTATGGTGTTTTCTCAAAAGGTTACGACCCAAATAAGACGTACTCGGATCAGTACCACTTCTCGTAGCAGGATGAGATTCTTTTTGGTATTTTTTGAATGTTTACCACTCATAAATAAAGTACTCAGATCAGAAACACTTCTCGTAGCAAGATTATATGCTTTGTGGTGTTTTCATGAATGTTTGCCACCCATAAATGAAGTACTCAGACCTGACACTTAGATTGGTATTCTACGCTTCTTCGTGGTAGTTTCCTGAATGATTTGTAGTTTTATTGAAAGATTACCACCCATAAAAGAAGTACTCGAATCAGAAACACTTCTTGTAGCAGGATAAGATCCTGTGGCATTTTCTTTAACGTTTACCGCCCATAAATGAAGTAATAAAAAAAAATGAAGTACTTAGAATGGTATTCTAGGTTTCTTCATGATGTCTTCTTGAAAGATTTAGAGTTTTCTTTGTTGGTTACGACTCATAAATGAAGTAATCAAATCAGAAACACTTCTCGTAGTAGGATAAGATGCTCTGCGGTGTTTTATTGAATGGTTACCACCCATAAATGAATTAATCAGACCTGACACTTAGATTGGTATTATACGCTTCTTCGTGGTAGTTTCCTGAATGGTTTGTAGTTTTCTTGAAAGATTACCACCTATAAATGAAGTACTCAGATCAGAAACACTTCTTGTAGCAGGATAAGATGCTGTGGCATTTTCTTGAACGTTTACCGCCCATAAATGAAGTCATCAAAAATGAAGTACTTAAAATGGTGTTCTAGGTTTCTTGGTATGTTGCCACTCATTAATGAAGTAATCAAATCAGAAACACTTCTCGTAGTATGATAAGATACTTTGCGGTGTTTTCTTGATTGGTTAGCACCAAAAAATGAAGTACTCGGATCTGTACCATTTCTCGTAGCAGGATTAGATGCATTTGTGGTGTTTTCTTGAATGTTTACCACCCATAAATGAAGTAATCATACATGAAGCACTTGGAGTGGTATTCTATGCTTCTTCGTGGTGATTTCAAGAAATGTTAGCACGCTTAAATGAAGTACTCGAAGAAGAAACACTTCTTGTAGTAGGATAAGATGCTTTGCGGTGTTTTCTAGAATGGTTACTACCCAAAAATGAAGTACTCGGATAAGTACCACTTCTCGTAGTAGGATAAGAAGCTTTGCGGTGTTTTTTAAATGTTTACCATCCATAAATGAAGTACTCAGATCAGAAACACTTCTCGTAGCTAGATTATATGCTTTGTGGTGTTTCCTTGAATGTTTACCACCCACAAATGAAGTACTCAGGCATGAAGATCTTATTGTGGTATTTTATGCTTCTTCGTGGTGGTTTCATTAAAAGTTTACCACACATAAATGAAGTACTCGAATCAGAAATACTTCATGTAGCATGATAAGATGCTTTGTGGTGTTTTCTTGAATGTTTACCACCCATAAATTATGTAATCAGACTTGAAGCATTTGAGATGGTATTCAATGCTTCTTTGTGGTGGTTTCAAGAAAGGTTACCACACTTAAAAGAAGTACTCGAAGAAGAAACACTTCTTATTTTAGGCTATGATGCCTTGTGTCGTGTTTTGAATGTTTACCACCCATAAATGAAGTACTCATATCAGAAACACTTCTCGTAGCAAGATTATATGCTTTGTGATGTTTTCTTAAATGTTTACCACCCATAAATGAAGTACTCAAAACTGACAATTAGATTTGTATTCTACGCTTCTCCGTGGTTGTTTCCTGAATGGTTTGTAGTTTTCTTGAAAGATTACCACCCATAAATGAAGTACTCGGATCAAAAACACTTCTTGTAGCAGGATAAGATGCTGTGGCATTTTCTTTAACGTTTACCGCCCATAAATGAAGTAATAAAAAAAATGAAGTACTTAGAATGGTATTCTAGATTTCTTCATTATGTCTTCATGAAAGATTTAGAGTTTTCTTGGTTGGTTACTACTAATAAATGAAGTAATCAAATTAGAAACACTTCTCGTAGTAGGATAAGATGCTTTGCGGTGTTTTCTTGATTGGTTACCACCCAAAAATGAAGTACTCGGATCAGTGCTAGTTCTCGTAGCAGGATGAGATTTTTTGTGGTGTTTTTGAATGTTTATCGCCCATAAATAAAGTACTCAGAACAGAAACACTTCTCGTAGCTAGATTATATACTTTATGTTGTTTTCTTGAATGTTTACCAACCATAAATGAAGTACTCAGACATGACACTTAGATTGGTATTCTACGCTTTTTCGTGTTGGTTTCCTGAAAAATTTAGAGTTTTCTTGAAGTTTACCACACATAAATGATAAGATATTTTGTGGTGTTTTTTCTTGAATGTTTACCACTCATAAATGATGTAATCAGACATGAAACACTTGGACTGGTATTCTATGCTTCTTTGTGGTGGTTTCAAGAAAGGTTACCACACTTAAATGAAGTATTCGAAGAAGAAACACTTCTCATTGTAGGCTATGATGCCTTGTGGTGTTTCTTGAATGTTTACCACTCAGAAATGAAGTACTCAGATGAGAAACACTTCTCGTAGCTAGAATATATGCCTTGTGGTGTTTTCTTGAATGTTTACCACCCATAAATGAAGTACTCCGACATGACACTTAGAATGGTATTCTACGCTTATTCGTGATAGTTTCTTGACTGGTTTGTAGTTTTTATTGAAAGATTACCACCATAAATGAAGTACTCGGATTAGAAACACTTCTTGTAGTAGGATAAGATGCTGTGGCATTTTCTTGAATGTTTACCGCCCATAAATGAAGTAATCAAATATGAAATACTTTGAATGGAATTCTAGGTTTCTCCGTGGAGTCTTCATAAAAGAGTTAGAGTTTTCTTGGTAGGTTACCACTCATAAATGAAGTAATCAAATCAGAAACACTTCTCGTAGTAGGATAAGATGCTTTGCGGTGTTTTCTTGAATGGTTACCACCCAAAAATGAAGTACTTGGATAAGTATCACTTCTCGTAGCTGGATAAGATGCTTTTGTGGTGTTTTCTTGACTGTTTACCATCCATAAATGAAGTAATCAGATATGAAGAACTTGTAGTGGTATTCTATGCTTCTTCGTAATGATTTTTAGAAATGTTAACATGCTTAAATGAAGTACTCAAAGAAGAAACACTTATCTTAGTAGGATAAGATTATTTGCGGTGTTTTCTTGAATGGTTATTACCTAAAAATGAATTACTCGGATCATTACCACTTCTCGTAGCAGGATGGGATCCTTTGTGGTGTTTTTTAATGTTTACCACCAATAAATGAAGTACTTAGATCAGAAACACTTCTCATAGCTAGATTACATGCTTTGTGGTATTTTCTTGAATGTTTACCACCCATAAATGAAGTACTCAGACATGACACTTAGATTGGTATTCTACGCTTCTTCGTGGTGCTTTCCTGAAAGATTTGGAGTTTTCTTGAAAGGTTACCACCCATAAATGTACTCGAATCAGAAACACTTCTTGTAGTAGGATAAGATACTATGGCATTTTCTTGAACGTTTATCGCCCATAAATGAAGTAATAAAACATGAAGTACTTAGAGTGGTATTCTGTGAATTATCATGGTCTCACTCGTATTAAACAAAAACATAGGTAGACCATTTACTGGATACATTGTGTACTCATTCAATCCATCAAAATTGGTGCATATTTCTTTGATAGATTAAGGCATAAAATAAATTTTGAGTTAATCTTGAAGAATTAATTGACCTGGACTAAATGAAGTATTCAATATACTCAATAAATAATGTACCTAAATTTTTGTTCTAGTATTATTATTTGTAGTTCTATTGTGATAGAGCCAGGATCCATATTTTTATAACAAGGATTTTCGATGCACGAGATTTTGGTGTCGGTCACAAAATAACAAACACTGTCTTACATTATGTTCTAAATATGAAATCTAAATGACAAATATAAATTGCATATTTTGTTTATTTTTTTTGAAATTAATTGACTGTATCTCAACTCTTGTACTATGTAGGCGTACTCGTAGAGAAATAAGTAGGACAAAGAGCATATTTAAGTAGGACAAAGAGAAATGTAAGTATGATAGATGTAAAGGTATGAAGGACTAAAATGTAAATTGGCAAATAGACAATACACAGGTATTGTATAACGGTAAAGTTACTGTACAATGGTCATCTAGTGGACCGTTAGGAAAAATAGTATAAAAGACATGTAAACTAAGAAAAAATAGTATGAAAGAAAATATAAAAAAATAGATTTCATAAAAATTCTTCAATACCGTAACTAACTTTCCAAAAAGAAAAAGTCAAACAGTCAAACGCTTTCTAAAAATAGAAAGTCAAACAGTCAAAGTGAATAAAAAATGGAAAGTTGAACTGCGTGCGTTATTATGAACAATTTATGTCTTACACACTATAAAGAATATTTTTCATAGAATGCATGAATGCAGACTGAATAAAACAAATATTCAAACTAATTAAAACATGCGTTCATACTAAATAAAAAAGTGTTCATACTAGTTTTTCAAGTCTGTTTTTGCACTCCTTGAAGTCAGTTTTGCACAAAAAAATTAGGCACGGACTAAATAAAATAGGTGTTCAGACTAAATAAAAACGTATTGAGACTAAATAAAATAGGTGTTCATACTAGTTATTTCAAGTCTGTTTTGCACAAAATGAGGTACAAACTAAATAAAACAGGTGTTCATACTAAATAAAACAGGTGTTCATACTAAATAAAACAGATTTTCAGACTAGTTGAAAGAGTTATTCATACTAGCTGTTTCAAGTCTTTTTTTTACACTGTTTCATGTCTGTTTTGCACATAATGCATGGGATTCAGACTAAATAAAACAAGTGTTCAGACTAAATATAACATGCTTTCACTTTATCAAGCATTTTTTAGAAAATGTTAGCAAAAAGGTGAAGAAAAACAAAAATGTGATTTGCAGGCTTTGGAAGCATTTTTCGGGGTCAAAACAGCGTCGTTATGGGGTTACACCCTCGTAAGGGTTACACCCCCGTAAAGTGTGTGCGGCGTGTCGTGCCATTTTCGAAAAGTGCTCATACGCCCGAATCAAAGTTACGAGTAAAAAGTTACGTTCGTTGAAGATCAAACGTTATTTTGTGCTCATACTAACTAAGATATGGTCATACTAGTTCAGACTAAATACAACAGGTGTTAGGACTAAATATAACAGGTATTCAAACTAAATAAAACATGTTGTTCAGACTAAATAGAATAGATGTTCAGGCTAGTTTTTTCAGGTCTGTTTTTTGCACTGCTTCAAGTCAGTTCTGCAAAAAAATGAGGCACTGACTAAATAAAAAAGGTGTTCAGACTAAATAAGAAAGATGTTCTGACTAAATAAAATAGGTGTTCTGACCAGCCGTTTCAAGTATTTTTTTGCACTGTTTCAAGTCTGTTTTGTACAGAAATGATGTGTATACTAAATAAAATAGATGTGCATATTAACTAAGGATATGTTCATACTAACACCTTTGGTGCTGATACTAATTCCTATGTGTTGATATCGGTGTCTCAAGTGGTGATACTAGCACCTTTGATGTTGATACTAATTCCTTTGCTGTTGATATCGATGCCTCAAGTGGTGATACTATCATATTTTGTTGTTGATACTAATTTCTTTGGTGTTGATGTCACTACCTCAAGTGGTAATACTCACCTTTGGTGTTGATACAAATACATTTTCTGTTGATATCGCTGTCTCAAATGGTGATACTAGCAACTCTGGTGTTGATACTAATTCCTTTTCTCTTATTATTGATGCTAATTATGGGTCTCACCTGTAAGTTTTAATGAGACACAATATTCCGACCTCTTTGTTTTGTTTTGAATAAACTTGGGTCTAGTGAGTCAGAGACTTAATTCTTATCATCCAGAATCACGTACACCTAGCGTAGATCTAAAATTCAAAAATAAAAATTTGTTTGTCTTATGCGGAATATGGGTATGAAATACGTGACTTCAGGTACTAAAATAATTTCTCTATTTTTATATGAGATGAGATGCATTCATGTAAAATCCTATAATTTTTAAGCATATATTATTCATGAGGAAGTCAAAAAGAAAAAAATGCACTATGATCAATTGATTACAATCAACCTGATCTATTAACTTTTTTCACTATTAGAGTTTTAATATTGGCCGAAAAAGAGCTTTAATAGCGGACTTGGAGTGGCTGTTAAAGGTTCGAACCATTCGTTATAAAAAACCAAATCTATTATAACGGATTTTACCCCATGTGTTCTATAAAAACTGACCTTTTATAGCGAATATCAATTAGCTTCCGCTATAAAAATTGACCTTTTATAGCGGACTATATCCCACGTCCACTATAAAAAAATAACTTTTAATATCAGAACTTTGTCAGGGTCCGCAATAAAAGATGTAAAAAAGTTGAATTGCATGCGCCTTTTCTGCCTCGAGACCCGGTATCTGACCTATTTCAGCCTTTAATTAATTTTCTGCTTGTGCATATTTTCAAATTCACCCTTGAAAATTCCATTAATTACTTTGTTATCTTTAATACGAAGTTGATTCAGCCAATTGAAAATTCCATTAATTAATTTGCGCGAACAAAAACTGAATGCGACGGATGTCTAGGATCCTGCCATGGGACAAAAAAAAACTAGGATCCGACCAAAGAATAAAATAATGGGACGGATGCCTAACATCCGACCAAAAAATGAACTTACAATTTTTTTCTAAAGATATTAGAATTTCTTCTAACAATGACCTAGGATATTACTAAAATGACCTAAGATATTATTGTCATGGCAGAGAGATCCCAGCTCTCATGTCTCAGCTGTGAGAAGAAAGAAAACGAAATGAGGCAGTGATATATATATTTATATATATATATATATATATATATAGGGGGGATCCGTGGCCTCCTTATCGTGGTCTCCACTCCGTAGCCTCCAGCCCTATTTTCCACCAAAATCAATGATATGGCCGATCCGGACCGTTCAAAATATTACTCATACTAATATAGACTTGGAGACTAAATTTTAGATTTTTTTGAATTTTTTTACTATTTTATCTGACGGGTTGAAAATTGAATGTCTATAAGTCGTTAGATAAATCCAATTTTCAACCCGTCCGATAAAATAGTAAAAAAAATAAAAAAATCTAAAATTTGGTCTATAAGTCTGTATTAGTATGAAGAATGTTTTCAACGGTCCGGATCGACCATTTTCATTGATTTTGACGAGGAGGCTAGAGGAGGCTACGAAAAAGGAGGCCAATGGATCCCCCCTCATATATATATATGTATATATATGTATGTATATATATATATGTATGTATATATATATATGTATGTATATATATATATGTATGTATATATATATATGTATGTATATATATATATGTATGTATATATATATGTATGTATATATATATATATGTATGTATATATATATATGTATGTATATATATATATGTATGTATATATATATATGTATGTATATATATATATGTATGTATGTATATATATGTATGTATGTATATATATGTATGTATGTATATATATGTATGTATGTATATATATATATATATATATGTCTGGATTTAATGTAGAAAGGAAATGATTGGCAGAGAGTATTTTCTGACAGTTGGATTTAATGCAATGAACGGTTCAATTCGCAAAAACAGAAATTTGTGGGACATAAATCCTGCAATTATAATGGTTGGAACTTTTAATATCGGACTTGAATAAGGATTGCTATTAAAAACGTTTTTAATAGCAGTCGTAACAGAGGAGCCGATATAAAAACCCCTTCTAATAGCGGTTCCTGCAAACCATTTGCTTTTAAATGTCTTTTATACCAGACTCTGTGTAGCATCCACAATTAAAGGTTGATTTTTATAACTGCTGCCATAGCACATTCGTTATTAAAGCTATTTTCTTCTTTTAGTCCCTCTTTTATATTCCATTTTTGTTCAGATCCACTATAAAATATTTCAAAAAATTTCAGAAGTGTCACTGAACTCTTTTAACGACGGCTCTTTTGTACAACAGATATAGAAAGAGGGCTATAATGACTCGTTTCTGTAATAGTTTTCAACCGCTTAATTTGAACATAAATTACATAATACACACTTAACATTTTCATGAATGTATTTCTCGTGAAGAAAACCACTATGATTTAGATTTAGTATTTAGATTTAAAGCATGGAAACATTAAAATAAAAGTATATGTGATATTTTGTGAAAAGCTGGTGGCATCATCATCATAACCCATTTCATTTTTTCAATGCTTCTTTACAATTATATTTTGTGCTTTTACTGTAGAACTGAAATACATATTTAACATGGAATTACATAATAACGTCGTTAATATATAAATCTTATATAATTTCTTTTCATTTGTTTATAAATTCATATTCGCTAACCCAATTGATACCAGATCTGGTCAATTGATTCAGCTTCTCTCAGTACAATAGTACAATGAATTAATGAAACAAAACAAATCTGATATACAAAACCGTCAGAAAGGAATGGGAAATTGCCAAATTGGCAACACATTTGATAACAGCGACAATAGAGAACAAAATTCCTCGTGCCTTGATAAAAAAATGACACATCAAATTACATTATTCTTCTTCTCTTTTTTTAACCATTCATACAAGAACAAAAACACCTAATTTGGGATAAATTCTGTTCATCTCATGGAACACAAATTGTCGTTAGGATCTAAAAAGGACGGAACGGGATCCGGTGCTCGTAAATTCCTACTTGTTTTCTTGCTTGTTTCGATCTGGACCGTTCAAAACTCATCTAACGGCCAAAGCATCTGTTCCTGAATCAAATCACAGCCGTCCGTGACGATCGGACGGTCGGATCGAGACAGCCAGGAAAACAAGCACAGTTTTTACGAGCACCAGATTCGGACTCTAAAAGGACAATTTAAAGTTCTCTACAATGCTTGCAATTTGCAGGTATCTTGAAACATCTTCATCCAATTATAAATTAAGTATTAAATTTTAATCTTACATTTGCAATTTTAGTTTCAAGATTGAATAATGCTTGCTAATTTAATAAACTTATTAATATTAAGTAATTATCTAAAAGTGTCACGCAACTTTTACATCTGCTTTGCAAAAAGTAGTATGAACACAGATCTATAGAATTGCAAAAAAAAAAAATCTTAACAAATTAAAACTAACTACATCAAACAAGCTAGGAATTATAATGATTAAATTATTTTGAAATAACTCTTCAGAAATTACTTAATTACTGGTGTGGTAGATAAATTTAATTTTGCAATTGAGAGATGTAAATGTTCTAAATTTGCAAATTTCAAAAGCATTTTTTACTGAACCTTTACCCAGACTTCTGTTTGTGATTTTTTTTTCTTTTTGTTTTAAGCTGGAAAACAGTACATATGTTTTTTGAACTGTGATCAACAGAGAGATTCCAGAGATGAGAATTTTAGATACAGTACTTGCCACTGAGGCTTGACAGTTGACAGCAGTGAAAACAAAAAATATATATATTTCCTGTGACTCGGTGAGCGACTGATCATATTTGAATTATTGGAGTCGGAAAACCTTGATTGGTGGGACCGGTGTCGTCCAGTACAAATAGGACTGGAGAGAGGCAAATGTGGGCCTTCTTTTCCGGATTTCTCGTCTCATGGATCTTGGATTTTTATGGGCCAGAACCTGATCCGGATCCCTTTGGGCCCACCATGGGCCCAAACCAATTAATAACCATCACGTCACATATTTTTCTGGCGGGAAGGTGGGGAGCAGCATTTGTTTTTCTCATAGGATAATGTTTCGTAGATACCACAGTTGGTATCAACTATTGATATCGATTTTATTATGCACTTTTAGTTGAGTTATCCTGCATATTATTTGAGTTATCATGCATGTTATATTATAACTATTTCATTACAAAAAAATAACATGTATAACTATTTCAATACAAAAAATAGCGTAAATAATAACTCAAATAATGTGCAGAATAACTCCACTAAAAGTACATAATAAAATCAATAACATGTATAATTAATTCGGTACAAAAAATAACATGCATAATAACTCAAATAATGTGCAAGATAACTCCACTAAATGTGCATAATAAAATCGGTATCAATAATTGATATCAAATATGGTATCTACATATCAGCTCCCTTTCTCAAATTATATTTTATTTTAATTTTATTTTATGGTTAGGGAGTGGGAATTATGGATGAACTCAGTGACAAGATTCAACAGACTTGGAATTAAAAGAGTTCTTTGGTAATTGAATAATGAACCGCTGATCTGGTAATGTATTTGCCAAATCATAATTTAAAATATTTAAGAATACGTTTGATAAATTAGGAATTACGTCTGAAGAGTGCTATCAAAATAGAAAATGTTATTTTAAATAGTGATATTATTAAAAAAATAACAATGTTGTTTCTTATATTATTGGTTAGAATAGCAATATTATCTTTTCACTCTTTCTTTATTTCTGTCATTATTTTTTTTTCATTGGTTGTAATACGGAAATTGCAGTTTGTGTACTTTTTTTACTTGTCTATTTTAATGTTAAATATTAGGTAACATGTTTTATTAAAATAGCAATGATATTCCAACTTTTGTTCTATTTGTGTTTACTAAATACATCTATAAAAATAAAGCGTATTTTCTTATTAGTATAAATTAAATTACTTGAACAAAATTAGATAAAATCAATGAAATTTAGAAACAATTTACATATACTAACATCATTGAACTAGAAGAAAACAACTATGATTAGCATAGTTTATTATGTATACACAATTAAAAATTGATAAGTCATTTAAACAAGATTGAATTAGATATTCATATAGCTTTCTGGTAGTGTCACAATGCTAATTGAAGAGTTAATTGCAGTTCAATGTCTGCCTTTTAATTTGGCAAGGTCGTAAAAGTATAACTCAGATTTGAGCGTTCAATATGGTTAAATATAAGTCATAAATAGAAAAGATTTTTTCGAAAAAAATAAAGAGAAAAGATTAAAAAGAAATTCTAACGTGAATTGAAATGTCAAGATTGGGTATTATGTTAATTGCAAAATTTAGGATCATATCTATCGATTTTTCTCATCTAGTGGCATATAACTGTTATTAGAGAGAGTTTAAAATCACTTGAAATTTTTTTGTTTATACGTAGTTAGAGTCGGGGAATAGTAGACCCACTTCAAGTGCTTCTTCCAACCGATAAATAAGATATCTGCTATCATTTTATCAATTAAAGTCACAACTAAAAAAAAATATAAAACTCAATCAATAGCCTATAAATTGAGAGAGAGAGGAAAAAAAACAATACTCTACATTATTTAAGCTGAACCTAAAGCTAAAAAAAAATATGTTTTCAAATTTATGGCTCAATTCTTTCTATCCTTTCTTCATTAACAAATAAGAAGTTAAAGAGTGGAAAACTCAATTTTGATTATGCATATATTCAATGAGAAATTATTATTTTTAAGCTTAAGCACAAAATAAAATTCGGTCTGTACTAATACTTAATTTTCAGAAACAAACTCACGCACTGCATATATTCGCGAGAATGTGAAAATGAAAAATTTTCGTACTCTTATTTATTGAAGTTTGATTAAATTTTGTTTTGTTTTTTTATTATGGGACAAAAACCGCATGTATATTTATCTTTTCAAAAAAATCTAATTATTGCCGAAAATTCTATCCAAAATTAAATATATCATATTATATGGTATCGTTGATTTTCTCCAATATCATAAAGAATTTTTTCAAGTGATGATATTATTATTTGGAGTATGTGTGTGTGAGTATATCATAATATACATATTAAGCTAAATGTGGAAATAAGAAATGGGTCAAAAGAACAAGTAGTTTAAAACTTAGCATATCATAATATACATATTAAGCTAAATGTGGAAATAAGAAATGGGAAGTAGATGAATTACGCATGCATTTTAGTCCAATTGACTCAAAAATACATTTCTTAGGTCATGCATAAGATATGAGCCCTTACAATAAGTTATACAATTTCATTCATGGAATATGTGTGTGTGTGTGTGAGCCAATCAAAATAAATGATTCTATTTTATTCATGGAGTATGTGTGTGTGAGTATGGTGTGTGCGGAGAGAGATTTTTTTAACAATTGCAATTTCAATTGTGGCAGTGAAAAATTATAGCTAATTCAGTGATCTTGCTCAACTAGCAATCTTACTAAAAGTGACACATCATTATTTTGTGATTCTCTTAAATACTAATTTTGGAATTGTAAAAGAATAATAAATTGTAAAGTAGTAAAAATATCACAATGTCTTTCGTATTGAAATTAGAAGCAGAGGAGAGGGTATTTTTGTCATTTGAAATAAAATATAGGGCTTTTCTATCAAATAATCATAATTTGTTTTACAATTTAATTTGATGGGCAAATAATAAACATATACAAAAGTTGAGGGAGATGTAAGAAATATAGAAGAGTAGAGGGAGAAATAAGGAATTGAGTAAGAGTTGAAGGATATAACAGAAATTAAGCCAAAAAAAATGTGATTTTATAAACTCACGAAATTATTTGAAAATCTTGCAAAAGAATATTGAAATTAATTTGTGAATTTTTGAGATCAAAATCACTCACAAATTCTACCAAAATTCCCACCAAACAATTAATTTTTTTTTTTTTTTTTACAGAAATCTAGATTCTCTGGAAATGTGGGGTGCCATTCATTAAAACAAAACTGAAAGTGAAGCTCGTTTGAACTACAATACAGATGGGGTTCCCCTTCAACTCTTAGTCTTATGGAATTAAGCCCAATTTCCCTCTTAAAAAATTCTCAAGCTTAAGGGCTGAATCTGAATTTGACAAAAAAAATATACCAGCACGAGGCCCAAATCTGAAACAATGCTACCATCTGTGTTATGTTCAAAAGTTTAAACATTATAAACCGACCGACCAATGTGAGTATGGTAATAAAATTTGGATTTTTATTTTGATTTCTGTCATTCTGCCATTACATTACATTGTCTTTATGTAAGAAACTTTCCTAATCCAATAAAGGAAATATATAAACAATAGCATATTTGAACGTACCTGTACTGTATATTCAGTATTCACAGACATGGAAAACACAATCTACCAGTATATATCCTCCAAAATCTCTCAGTATCTTCCAATATCCTTCACATATGGGACTATCACTTCATTGCTCCATAAATATTCTACTCCACTGCTCTCTTCCTTGCGTCAGGCATGACAGCTCTTCGACCTCGATCTCCAGCCCGAGAAAGCAGTGACACAATAGAATAAATATGCTACGCTACAAAATGAAAAGGTGAGCAGATTGACAAAGATACATCAGAGGAACTCGCATAGAATTGAAGTGGGTTTAGTGTGTCAGCATTCAACAAGTTAAATTAAATTAACGATGTGAGCACTGTCCTGATGATACCACAAATCTGTTAATTGGAACTGCTAATTAGATATGAGAAGCTTCAAGTTCAACACTGAAAGTAAACTGACACTGCCAGATCACACTGCAAGATCAAATGGTTCAACACCATCTGTGCCAGACATGCACCTCGCTGTAGACATGCGAGGTCCAACACCAACTGTGCTAGACATGCGGTTCGATCAATTCATCACCGCATCAATTACTCAAGTTCTCATAGACACAGGAAATTTGAAATTTGAATAGAACCATCCGGTTCAATTGTGACTGGTCACTGGTTCAATATTATTTAGAAACAATGATATGAGTAAACTAGCTGGTTTTTTCAGGATGAAAAATCTTGCCCCATTCTATCAGAAAACCGAACTGTTGCTGCATTCGATTTTGATCTTTTTCGGGTTGAAACGGCCGGTCTGATTTTAATAACAGTATCAGAGCTAGCATCCTTCCACTTTGCTCCATCGATCACTCTCTCACGGCTCACTCAGTCAGCACAAAATATCAGATGGTGTATATTTATTCTTGTTAAAATTAACCAGCACAGATGAAAATAAATGCAACACAAAACGTACTAATTGATTAGATTTTTTTTGAATGGTGGGTTCATTAAATTGACTTGGTAGATTCTTTGCGTTTTCTTGGGGGCAAAGGCTGTTTGTACTTGTAGAAGACCTCAACCCAAGTCATAGAAGAGGGATCCATGCGACCGTATCCTAATTTGTCGCATGCAGTGTCTTGTACGCTAGGGGAACCTATCAAGATGAGTTGAGATGCCTCAAAGAAAGAAAAATGAGAAGCCGTGCCTTTGATTTTTCCAGTCAATAAGTGCTCTTTCCTTCCTTCTGTGGCTCTTGTGATTTGGCTTTTTTGTGTGGTTTGTGTAACGAATGGTTTTTTTGACAATTTGTGCAATCAAATGCTGTAAAAATATTTTGTTTGATAAGTGATAGAATTTACATAAATTAATTTGATCAATAGTTTATGTTATTATATATATGGTATGTAAGAAATAATTATTATATTTTACTTGATGGAATACAAAACATATGAGCTACTTTAAACAATTGTTGTGCTTGTAAAAAAAATTAACTTCAAATGGATGTATTGCACTCTAGTAAATATATCATTACTTTTACTTACTGTTGTTAACCAACAAATAAAGCCGTTTCTTGATGGATTAAATGAATTACCTTAAATCAGAAATTCTTTATTCTGTCTAAAATAGTTATGTCATCTCATATATATACATATTTTAATGTGTTTAGTTGATGTATTAAATGAACAACCATCACCTTGTCTGAATCTCTTCATAGGATAATTCTTTTGCTCGTCTCAATAATTCAACACATCTTCATATTTGTAACTTAATTAAGTGAAAGAGCTGCTAACAATAAATTGACTCGATAATTGTCAAAACTGACTTTAAAATAATTAAAAAAAAACTAATTTTTAAAGTGTGACATGTACTGGGAGCGTATTTGACAAATTAAAAAACAGCGACGCAAAAGTATAATTTGAATATTAAAAGTAGATAGTGTCATTTTAAATCTTTCAATTTTCTTTGAGATTCACATTGCACGAATGTCAAAAAACTCGCGGGGCTTGTAATATTTGTCCTCACAGGTGGCAGAATCCGATCTGATCCGACAAATTCGTCCGATCTGAAGTAGTCCGATATGACTCGAAATTCGAAAATGATCTGACATTAAATGATCCGATATCCGACCCGACCTGATTTGATATGATTCGAAATCCGAAAAGACCCGACATGAGATGACCTGATACCCGACGCGACCTGATTTGAGATTTGATATGACCCGAAACCCGAAGCTCGAAAAGACTCGAGATTAGATGGTCCGATACCTGACCCGACCTGGACCGACATGACCCGAAACCCGAGATCACATGACCCACCGACCTGACCTGACCCGACCCGACATGATCCACACTCTGAGATGACCCGATTCTCGACCCGAACATAACTGGTCAGAGACTTGAGATCAGATGACCCGACATCTAATTCAAGATGAACTGCAATAAGATAACTCGAAATTCAAGCCCATCCAAATCCGAAAGGTTCAAAACCGAATGACATAATGAAAACCCGACTCAAACCTAGAAGGCTCAAAACCCGAGAAAGACCTAACAAATGCCAACGTAGGATGACCCGAGACCCAACCCGACCAGACCAGATTTGATCAGACCCGTGACCCGATAATCTTTTTAAGGTGATTCGAACATGAATCGAAAGACCCGAAACCCGAAAAACCCGAAATGAGATAATTGAAACCCGGCCCGATTCGAACCCAAAAGACCCGAAACCCAAGAAATATCTGAAACTAGATTGAAACCCGAGAAATACTTGAAACTAGATATTTGAAATCCGACCCGACTCAAACTCGAAAGACCCGAAATCTGACAAATACCAACGCATGATGACCCGAGACCCGACCCAACCTGATCAAACTCGTAACCCGATAATCTTTTGAAATCAAACCCGCCTGACCCGCCCGACCCGAACCCACCCGACCCGTCCGATTTGCCACCTCTATTTGTCCTATGCATGTAACATTGATAATGCGAGTAAAGTATGATGCTCCTAAGAGCATTATGATTCAAGACCTCATGTGCAGGAGCGGCTTCAGAATTTTCACCAGTGAGAAGCAAGATTTAGAATTTTTTCACATAGGGAAAAATAAGGCATATTAAAAAAAATTATAAGCATATTTTTACAAAATTTTTTGCCAATTTTATAAATATACAAGATATATTTTGCATTTTTTTCCAGAAAGGAGCAACTACTCCAGTCTTGCTCTTATTGGTTCTCCCCCTGCTCATCTACTCTTAATTCAAACAAAAAATCTTAATCACCTTTAAATTTTGATTTAAAATGCTCAATTTATTTATATCAAACCTAATAGAATACACAAATATTATACTTCAAAGTTTTTTAAGTGTTTATTTTGAATTTTTTAGAGGAACTCCAAAATAATAATAAACTAATCAATATTTATACATAAAACTTGGTCACTAAAAAAACAATTACTTAAAAAACTCTAAAATAGAATTTTTTTTTAAACTACAGGATTTCGATATAAAATTATTATTGAGAATGATAAATCAAAATTTAAATGTTATAATAAAAATAAAATAATGATGATGTTGTTGTTGATAATGATGATAATATAATAATGTAATACCAATAAATACTAGTACTACTAATAATAATAATAGAAAAATGTAATATAACAAAATATTAATTACCAATTACAATTCGTCATAATGAAATAACAATCTCTATTTTACAATTAAAATATTAATTTTTTGTTTGAATTGACAAACCTATTTAGCTATATTCCTATTCCAACATACTAAGATTGATTTGATTGAAAAAATAAATTGAGTTGCAGGCCATGCTTCACAAAGCTCATTTTCATTTCACATTCAAACAAGTTCGCTACAAAATTTATACATCCAAAACACCACACAAAAAAACCGCACCTTGTCAATAGAGATATATCACATATATATACATACATCTCGTTATCACACCAATTTATTTCTGTATGCTATCATCATCTCGCACCTCTTTCCACGACTTCCTCGAAAGCGACCTTCGACAAAAAAAGATCCATCCGTGGAAAAAAAGAAACTACATATACCCTATATGTGGCTTATTTTCCCCACTTTATTTCCCTTGCTAATTCATCACATATACTCTTGATCTAGAAGCCATGGAGAGAGAACCAGGTTCTTAGCTAGCTAGATGGGAAAAGGTAGTTGTGCATCCTCTTCACCTTCTTCGCAACGCCCCATTGTTTGTTGCATGTGCGGCGATGAAGGTCTAGCGCAAGAGCTCTTTCGTTGCAAGATTTGCGTCTTCAGATCTCAGCACAAGTAATATTGTGATTGTGATGATCAATATAATACTACTTAATTTTTGAATTGTTTGTTCGAACTTCGAAATGCTTTTATTTGTTCTTTCTGTGAAATCGTTAATTGTCGATTTCGACGTTGTAGATATTGTAGTGATCTCTACCCGAGAACGACGAAATACCAAGCATGTAACTGGTGCTTGAGAGAGGACGGTGGAAAGACGGCTTCTCCGGATACTAGTGCCGATCGTCAAATTTCAAGAGAGAGCTCAGACAAGAGCAGCGGAAATGGTTCAACGGTTACGCTGATCGAGCGAACGAGTTTGTTCCGGTTAAACAAACCGATCAAGAAGCCATTGAGGATTTTGATCCGACAGACAGCAAGGCGAGATACTCTCTCCCCCGGGACGGCGATGAAAGGCAAGCAACACTTTAGGGCTAAAGTTCAAAGATACAAGCTCTTAGAAGAAGTTTCAAGGTAATCAAGGAGCAAGAAGCTTCAGATAATGGTATGTATATCAGTATATGAATGATATATATATAGAGAGAGAGAGAGAAGTTGTGTAATTAATTAACCATAGATATGAGCGCATGCAATAATATGGAAGTGAAGATATAATGATATCTCTTTCCTACGGAAGTATGACTAGAAACTTATGTAGAATTCTTCAAATGATGATTATATATATATATGTGCATATATATACTAGTTGATATCAGATATTTGATGTTACAAAAGAGAGAGAGAGAGAGAGAGAGAGAGGGAAAACAAATTATTGCATACAATCAATTTGACATTAATTGCCATGGCTGAACAATGATGGAGCTTGACTTACATGCTAACTCCGGTTTGTAAAAGTTCGGATGGATTAAGATGGATGAATACAGTTGATGGAAAATGAGAGATCAAAAAATGTTGCACATCTCCTTGAACAGTTGCATGAACCCAAAAGTCAAGATGCCCGGGCCCACGTGTAAATCAATTTTCTATGACCAAGGCATGCAATTAATAAATTAATTATTTCTTAATTGTGAGTTGTGATCACTCATCTTATTAGGATCTGATCCGTACAATTATGGTCCGGAATACGCGTTTGATTGATCTTAATTGCATTCTTAATTTTCATGTGATTCTTCATCATTTTCAACTAGCTACCACATTTTTCAATTGTTGTACACGTCATGTATTTGTTCATACACGTCACAGTAAATTTGGAGTCTTGTGATTGATTTGTTTCTATTTATAATAAATTTTTAAGTGCCTACGGGCTTTCTCTCAAAAAAAAAAAGTGGAAATCTTGTTCAACTGTTGATCCCATAATATATAGTAAAGAGAGATCCGTTACTGGTAGCAACAAAAATCACTGTCAAAATTTTGGTTATTAATAGCTGTTGTGCGGAAATAATGATGAAAAAGTCATCTTTTTCATCGAATAACTATGAAAATAGATTCATAGAATTATTTTTCTCACAAAAAACATTTTTTCATGAAATATTATGGAAATATTCTTTTTTCTGTGAAGCTAAGCATGAAAATAACTTCAAAAAAATAACTTTGTTTGTGGGGTCGCCTCTTTTTATTTTCATAGTTTGTATGACACATTTTCATGATATTTGTACGAAAATAATTAAAAAAATATCACAGAAATGCTTCAAAAGTTATCACGAAAATAATTGTATTATCAACATAATTATTATTTATTTGCATATTTTTTAAGAAATATAGAAACATTATTTTCGTCATGATATAATTTCTGTAAGCTAATATAATATTTCTGTCAGTAGAACCATTATTTTGCCAGTAAATATATTATTTTTGTCTGTAGAATAATTTTTTGTGAATAAATTTTATTACTGATGCACAAATTTTATTAAACAATTTTTGTTTGTCAGAATACCAATTATAATCAAGTAGCATCAGAATTTACACGTTGTAAACTGCACAAAATATAAGATAAACTTCTATCCAAAATTTGACTATATAATTTTACATAATACGAAAAAATATTCGAAAATCATGAAAAAATAAACTTCTATGCATCAAGACTTGATATCTGCATATGAAGATAAACACTCATCATTTAAAATCTCCATTAACGAGAACTAGCTTTTACAACAAAGAGAAGGACTAACCGAATATTTCTTTGTTCCATCAACAAGAGAGAGCTAGCAGAGAAGGAAGACAAGACTCCATCGTTATTTCTAGGTCTTGATCGATGTCGAGGTGGAAGAGAAGAGAGGGAAGGAAGAGAAGGAATAGTACTTGTTGAAATTTTGGAAAAGAAAGGTAGAGTATCAAATAATTTTGTGAAGTATTGGAGGGAATTTTCCCTCTAAAAAATTTGGAGTATTTTTATGAGTAGAGTTTTTCCATGGAAGAATGAGAGTGAGAGTTACAGATAATATAATTCTGTAAAGTTTGGGAGGAAATTTTTCCACTAAAAAATTTAGAGTATTTTCATGGGTAGAGTTTTTTCATGAAAGCGAGAGAAATATTTCAGTGGAAACGAATTTCTTTTTCGTCCATAATATGTTTCGTGATAAATTCACGTAAAAAAAATTATTTCCATAAAAGTGATTTTGCCACACACAAAAAAACTATCTAACCACGGTAATAATCAAAATTCTGATAGTGAACTATATCTAAATCCTAATTAATTTTCAGTATATACGTGCTTAATACTTTGACTATTCAATTAATACACAATCATGTCCCAACCTTTTAAAAACGGACCACACGAATTCTTTAACAGCCTCTCTCATAATACATGCTTTAGGTTAGATTTTAAAGATTATGTTAGACCGATTTTAAAAGCCAAAAATGTAATATATAGTTACAGATATTTTGTCATGATGTCAATTCTATGTTACCTCGGTTCTTCCAATACCCAGAAGAATCGATATCAGGTGCGTATCGGGTGCGGGTGCGGCACCGGTGCGTATCGAGTGTGCCATGTGACGCACCTTATTATTTTAATAGGTTTGACCGGTTGGGTGCGGTCTTGGATGCGGCTCGGGTGCGGCTGGGTGCTCTTCGGGTGCGACTGGGTGCTTATTTATTTGTTTATTTTTGTTTTTTTAATCTATTTGTTTATAATATTATTCATTTTTTATTTTAAATTTATTATATATAGCCGCATTCATATTCAAGATTTTTTGAAATTAAAGTATCGCCGCACTCACACCGTATCCGATACGATACTCGCACCTGCACCTGTGCAACACAGGGTCAATTGGTATTCGGTAAATCAACTCCATGACACCTTAACTGATGCATATATAATTCGAAAATCCAAAATTGTTTTCTAACGCTTAACCATTTATAATTTTATAAGAAATTCTCATGTTGCTACCGTTACCAGTACCAAACAGTGGTATTTTTCATGTTAAATGCACAACTTTTCAGACTAATGATTTCAGCATGCAAATTTGTAATATATTTTAGAAAATTTTATTTTTTTGGTCCCCGCGATTTCGCAACAATTAAGTTGGTTCATAAACTTTCATTGCACTAATTTAATTCTTTAATTTTTACAAAAACCATATTGGTCCCTTATTTTCGTTTGCAAATTAAATTAAAAAAAGAAGTTGGTTCAAATAAAAGTTCAGGGACCAACTTATTTTTTTAACCAAAAAACGAGGACCAAAATATATTTTTTTCTACATTAATTTTACTAGACTTTATAGGATTTTTAGCTTCTTGGTTGCACTTTTAATGTTTTACAAGAGAATATGTTTTCTTTTGTTTATATGGAATTTTGAATTTATTTATGTATTTATTGCTTATTCACAAGACTTGTTTCATTTTACTTATATTTTCACGTTTTGAGATTTTTTTTGCCATTTCATGTATGAGAAAGACATTTGGAATATATATTTAATTAACTATTTAAAATTTATTTATTCTAATTAAAGTTGTTATTAGTTAATATATATATTTGTGACGAGTAGTTTTTTTAGGATACGTTATAATATAGACTTTTACATGATTTCAAAATCTATTAAAGGAAATTAGAAATACATGCCTCATTTTGCTAAACAATATTATTGCAAATTTATTCTATTTAAAATTACTAATCTAAAATAGTATAAATTTGCATCCGTGTCCCCTTTGCAAATGAGTTGGACATGGCTAAACTAAATTTTGGTCATTGATTAAAATATATTATTAATCTTTGTTGTTGGTATTTCTATAGAGATTAAGTGTGGCAAGTTATTTTGTGTAGAGAGCAATTTGATGAGATTTTTGCAATTGAGAACATAATTATTATATATTATATGGCATATTATTCTATTCATATTAATTGTATATCATTATTATTATATTTAATGTATCATTAATTATACTTTTCATTAATTGTATGAATTTCAAAAGTCAGTCATTTAATGTAGGGATATCAGGATGTATATATTTTTATACTATATACGTATAAAATATTTCATATTAATTACATAAAATAAAAAATATTTCATATTATATATATTTATATAGATACATCATATACTATAAATAATAATTATGTGTATAATTTCATACTATCTACATATAAAATATTTCATATTGTATGTATTTTTCTATATCACAATAAATTTAATATTGTAAAACATTTATATAAATCATATAATGTGTATATTTGCTATATCACTCGTATATTGTTCATATAACTCACATGTATATAACTCATATATTTTTTCATAAAATAATTCACAAAATTTTATGTATATAAAATAATATAAAAATAATTTATAAAATTTATATATATATTATCAGTTCAAATTTCAGATCTAGCACATGTAAATGTGTGTTAAACTAAACCTTTCTATACGAAACAAATTGCGTAATTATTCATCAATTAAAAATCTTATTCATTTAATATGAATAATAAAGTTGAGAAAGTGTATGAATGACAAAGTTGGTTTTGTTAGAATGAGTTCTAAGATCAAGTGCTCGTGTGGAAGCTTTTTAACAATTACAATCCAAATTTTTAGACCTTAATCACCTATCTAAAATCACAAGCAAGCAAGAACTAATAGCAATTGAGCAAATCATGATAACAAAGTGCAAGTATAGTAAAGAGAGAGAGTAAAGAGCAAAGGGCAAGAGAACACAAGAACACGCGATGTAACGTGGTTCGGTTTACAAACAAACTAGTCCTACGTCCACGAGACTCCCGGAACCAAAACTTCCTTCCCAGACCGAATCCACTAAACAATAAGAGTTTTTATAATTACGTAATCTATATTTGGTGTTATCTCACATAAGCAAACCAATCTTAGATTCTTAAACCTATGCAAGAGGCTACACCACTCTACAAGATAAAATGTATGATTGACAACACAATCAAGGACGAAAATGCACTACTTGACAACACAATTTAGCACATCAAAAGGCTAACAAAGCTAGCAAACAAGTTTTCTGGATTCGATAGTTAGATGATTGAATATATCTTAATTCTCTCAGGTTTAGGTAGATATAGGAGAATGCTTTATCGCTCTTTCTGATGCTCAATTATGTACTTGAAAGCTTGGGATTGGTGTGTAAGAAAGGGAATGTTCTCACTTTGTGTCATGGCCCTCTGATTCCTTTCCTTTTTTAATTGTTTTTCAACCTCTTTTCTTTTCTTGTTACTAACCATTGGTAACTTTGGGGATGCCATGAGAAAGGTTAGGACCAAGAGAAAACTTACTAGAAACATGGTGAAATTGATGAGTTCTTGAGAGAAGATTGCTTGATCACGACCGAATTTGATTGAGCTCTTGAGAATTTGGAGGAAATTGGAGAGATTTTGGGGCTAAATTTCCAGCAAAGAAGGAACTCAAGGGTCTAATTTCAGTTGTTGCAAGAATAGAGTCACTTAGAGTGGAAGAAAGACCTTAAATAGCAATATGTGCTCTCCCGTTATAGCAACCTATTGCAATGGGTTATACATCTGTTATAACGGATTCTCAACCATTATAACGGGTCTCTCTCCTCTCTGCTGTAACGCTACCAACATTTAAACCTCCAACCACTAGTTTCTGATGTTCTAACTCGTTATAATGGGTTCCTAACCGTTATTATGCATTCCTGACCCGTCATAACGGGTCCCGTAACGCAAGATTTAATTGTCATTTAATTTGTAGCTATGCTTCAAATTTGGTCTTTGATATTTATGTGGCTCAGTTCAGATGTCATATGATACTTAAACTCAAGCAAATGCTCATAATGAGTTATGATTTGAATAAAAAGATCAACCAAGATTCACAAAATATGTGATTTAATCAAATGGACATTAAACTATACATTTTGCTACATGACTCCCCCTCAACATAATATTCAAAAACGAAATCAAATTTGGGAGTCTAGTGGCTCTCTACACAACTGATTTAGTTCCACTTGTGCTAGACACATCAAATAGAAATATACTCTTGCCATTTTTAATACAACAAAATCAATTTTGATGTCCAGAATTCAAACAAGAAGAACAAAAGATAATATTTGAGTTAATATTCCTATGATCATAGTCATTTTTGTTAATTAGTCTTCAATAACTCACCCTTAATCTATACTTGTCATGAAAGTTCTTATGTTTCTAGCATGATATTTAGATTGATAGATATTATTGTATCTCTTTCTTTGAAAATTACTACTAAAATTCTTATGATCATTTAGCACATTTCTAGGATTATTCTTGATTGAAAAGCACCATTAAACCTTTTCCTATAAAAATTGTTACCAAAATTCTTGTTATCATGTTTCTTATGAAATCTACCATACTTATCCATAACATAAACCTTTGGTGGTTGAACTCTATATTGGTTGGTAATCCAATAATTATTTCTAACTCTAGGTTTGTTTACCATCTTTATAGAATTAGGTTTAGTGAACTTGATTTTCTTAGTATCTCTTGTGATATATATATGCATGATTTGTAGCTTGAATAGGCTTGTCATTTGATTTAGATTGTTTTTCAATTTTAGAAGGTTGTTCCTTTACAAATCCAAGACCAATTTTATCATGTGAACCTTGACCAATATACACCTTATCGTAGTCAATTTTAGTGTCATGGTTTGAAGATGTAACAAACTTAATAAATTTAGAAGCCCAAGAATATGCTTCTTTTAATTCCTTTTTCTTTTTATAAATTAACTTTGGTATTTATTCAAATCATAAGACTCGTCATCACTAGACTCATCATGATATTTAGATAGATCAATTTCTACTGTTTTAGCTCGGTTAGGAGCTTTCATTTCTTGAGCACTTGTAGTCTTTGCCTTTATTTGAGCTATCTTCTCTTGTGGATAAGCATTTACTCTTGCGGATAAGCATTTACTCTTGCAAGACTCAAAGACTTCTCAAGGGCTTCTCAATCATCTTGAAAGTGTCTATCATTGGGATGCATGTTGAGATTTCAAATATCCTGGAGGCTTCTTCTTGTTCTTTAGCATAGTCATCTTTAGCTTGAGACATTCATTTATGATACGAATTTTTTTCGGATTCGTCATATCTTGCTCCTTTATGACTTCAAGGGCTATCTCAATGCAAGTTATTGATTTCTTTCCGATGAAGGCTAGCTTATTCTCTACTTTACCTTCCCCGGACTTAATTTCTTCTTCCTCATCTTCACTCTCTTTGTATTCACTTAACCAAATAGCTTGCATTGGTTTCTTGTGAGTTCTCTTGAAACGTCCTTCTTGTGGTCTTCTCCTTTGAGTAAAGATGACATATAAATTTTTGAATGATATGTCCTTCTTTGTTGCATGATAAGCAAATCACCTTCTTGCTTTGAACTATTCTCTCCTCATTCACCTTTCTTTCAAAATCTATGCCTCTTTTGACGAGTTTGGTAAGAAGGCATTTGTCTTTGGAGAGTACTTGATAGAAGTTTTAGTAGACGACTTCGCTTGATTCAAACTTGTAGGAAATATTGTATGAAGATTATGCGGGTAAGGCCAAGAATTTGGTTGAGGTTAAGCAATTCACTTTCTTGTGATTCTCCTCATGTGAACATAGTTATGCATACACTTTCTCGGGTTGATAAGTAAGGCATTTATCTTGTAGGGCTTCAATTGAGCTTACGGCGTCATCCCATCCGGATTTCTTTGACACCATCCTTAGAAGGTTTCTTACAAAATTTTTATCACTAATATTAAAACTAACTTCTACATATTCATTTCTTAAGGATACTAGTCTATGGTAAAGACTTTCAAAAGACTCGTTATCTTCAAACTTCATATTGTCTAATTTGTTGCTAAGTCAACTTTACAGGTCTTTTTCATGTGTTCATTACCCTCATATCTAAGTACTAAGACATTCCAAATTTCTTTGGTATTTGTAGAGTGAGTGAGAGATAGTGTAATAGTCTCATGAATTGAGCTAAGTATAGTGTTCATGACAATATCATTTGAATATTTGAGATCTTTAGACTCTTTGGTCAAGGTAACACCATCAATTTCATATATGGGTGTCCAACCATCCTCTACAACTTTTCAAAGCTCAAGTAGACTAAGGTTGTTTACCATACATATCTTCCAAAAAGGAAAGTTCTTACAACCTATACATTCTTTCACATACTTCAATTGTGACATTTTTCAAAAGACAAGGTAAAAAATTATCAAGATTTAAACAATTAGTTAGGTGTGAACCTTTGAGCTAGTGCTAGTGCGAAAGTGTTTTTAACAATTACAATTCAAACTTTTAGACCTTAATTACCTAGCTAAAATCACAAGTAAACAAGAACTAATAGCAATTGAGCAAATCAAGATAAAAGTGCAAGTATAGTAAAAAGAGAGAGTAAAGAGCAAAGAGCAAAGAGCAAGAGAACACAAAAACACACGATGTAACGTGATTCAGCCTACAAACAAACTAGGCCTATGCCCACGAAACTCTCGAAACCAAAACTTCCTTTCGGGACCGAATTCACTAAACAATAAGAGTTTTTACAGTTGCAAAATCTATCTTTGGCTTCTTCGCACATAAGCAACCAATCTTAGATTTCTAAACCAATGCAAGGGGTTAAACCACTCTACAAGGTAAAATGTCCAATTGACAACACAATCAATGACGGAGATGCACTACTTGAAAACACAATGTAGCACATCAAAAGGCTAACAAAGCTAGCAAATAAGTATTCTCGAATCGACAATTAGATGATTGAAGCTATCATAAATCTCTCAGGTTTAGGTAGCTGTAAGAGAAGGCTTTAGTGCCTTTTCTTATTCTCAATTATGTGCTTGAAATCTTGGAGAGGGTATTGATGCTCTTCATGATTCGTATCCCAATATATATATAGGCTGGACACTTCTTGAAGTCTTGCAGTATTTAAATTATGTTCTTGTGTTACAGAACAGGGAACCCGTTACATAACTCGTTGTGACGGGTTGGGAACCCATCGTGACGGGTGGGGAACCCGATATAACGGGTTAGAGACCTATTGTGATGGGTTGGTGATGTGTTATGGCAACACAAGCCTGTGGAAAATTCTCTGTCTTCAGCATTTCCCTTTTCAATCTGTTACAATAGATTGGGAACCGTTGTGACGGGTGGGCAACCCGTTATGACGGGTTGTCCACGCGTTATGATAACACATGGCTCTGAAAAACCAAAATGACTTGCTCTCGATGTCTTTGTGATTGTCTTGACTTGTATATGCATGTTTAAGCCTTTACATCATCAATATGTACATGTATAAACCTGCAACTCACCAAAACTCAATTGTGCAAGATTAGTACTAATTTGTTTTGCAAATTGTCAAACAAGAGATGAGTTTAATCCAACATGTTTCTTATATCATCGATGATACTAATGGCCATACATGTAAAACAACTTCCATATTTAGGGATGTCAATGGGTACGATACGAGTCAGATGGAGCTATTTTCTTATCCATATCTGTTTGAATTACTCTTACCCATACCCTCCCCTTACCCATTAAAATTTGACTTACCCTTACCCTATCAATGCCCGTTAAAATTATAGGATAACAAATGGGTAACAAAGATACGGGTAATACTAATATAATAATTTTCAGTTTTATAAATAAATCATATTTTACACAAATACACCTAAAAATAATTTTTTCATAAACACAAACACAACATGAGAGCAAGTAGAGCATATACATTAACGATAAAATACTATATAATGTGAAATATTATACTAGTCACAATTATACGATCAGTTTTTTAAAAGGATTAAACAAGAGGAATGTAACGTTAAATAAATAATTAGTTGGATAAAAGTAATTTTAGTAGAATCCAAGAGAAAACTTTAATATTCTATTAAAAGAGTTTTATTGAAAAAATGACAATTAGTTTGATGGTCTTCTAGAAAAATTAAGTTAATAAATAGATTAATTATTTTACAAATTTTAAAAATAGAGCATATATATTTATATATTATTTTATATTTATCCTATAGAATAATGGATACAAAATAATTTTTATTCGTATCTTTTTCTGTTTAGCTAACGGAATTTTTTTTTACTCATACTCATATTTAATAAACTAACGAAAAAATCTTACTCGTGCCTATCATATCAAATATAATAAGAATCAGATAAAAAGTTTACGTTGACGTTCCTATCCGTATTGAAATATGATCTGTCAATAATTAAACTGGCACAAAAATAAGTGCAAATTCTATCAAGATTTTTTATTCATAAAGCTAGCTATATATAGGAAGAAGATATTCCTAGAATATTAGCAAAATTTGGAGCCTTTTCCAAAACACGGATAAGGCCTATGATGCTTTCTATCCTGACCTTATAGCCTTACACACAGCAAAATTTGGAGCCTTTTCTCCATTTTCTGTTGCAATTATGAATATGTTCTCCACTTGTCATTTTTCCAACTTGAATCTTTTCATGTGATCATCGTAACCTCATCGTCTCTACTAGATTTCAACTTCTTCTTCCTTCGTTTTTTTTAATAATAGAAATAAAATAAATAAATGATAATCAGACAGAAAGACTGTGCTAAAGCTCCAAAAATAAAAAAAAAGGTTAGAGTTTCGAACTCTAGCCTTTTTCCTATGGACGATATTTCGAATCATGAACATTATTCTCACAACAGTTATCTATTTTCAAATTCAAAATAGAAATAAAAGCAAAATGACGGTGTCCAATTCAAAAATTGGGAAATGGCGGGGTTAGAAATCCTAGCCTTTAAAGATTTCCTCCAAAAATGCGACATAAACTTTTTTTTCCTTTGCCCAGAGTTCAAAATACTGTCCATAGGAGAAAGCCAGAGTTTGGAATCCTGACCTTTTCAATTTTTGAAGGTTCCAGCGCAATCTTTCCGTTTAATTATCATTTATTTATTTAATTTCTATTATTAAAAAAATCGGTTCTTCCTTTGCTTAACACAGGATACAAATTTAGTCAGACAAACATAATCATCGTATACCAATTAATGAACAGTATATTGGATCTATTTATTTATTAATATTTTTCAGATATTTTTTAGAAAAAATGTCTGATTTTTCGATGAAATAGAAGGATAAGATTTGTGTTATATTGTTCCTTCATCCTGCCACACAACACAAAAAAACTTAAAATTGTCTGATATTGCACAAATTTTTTTGAAACTAAAGGACCAATATCCGGATATATCATTCCTTTAGTTTTAAAATTTTGTCCGTTATTTTGGTCTTTTTATTTCATCTAAAATTCATATCTTTTTTCTTTTTTTCAAAAAATGTTTAATTCTTTTCTATTAATAATAAAATATTTAATCATTCGATAAATTTTTATACTGACATGATGAAACAAATAATAATACTATTCATACACATATGTATCAGCACATATGTGACAAAGACAACATAATTTTGTCTTCTAACAAGTAACAACAATATTAACAATTATTTTATTATTGTTGTTGTTGGTGTTTTTCTTTTGATAAAAAAAATGAAGATCAAACCTTCAAATTTTATATATAGGTTGAGACGGGACCCACAAGTTTTGGTTTCCTGATTGTACAAAGTCTTAACAAAATCACAGAAAATAAGAAAATAAGAAAATAGAAAAGAAAAGAAAAACACTAACGATAAAAGAAACCAAAATAAATTAACTATGCTTCTGAGGAGGTTTAAAACCACAATGCATGATGATGCATTATTGTTGTTGGTGTTGTTTGCTGCATCCTACATTAGCAATTACTCGTTGTATATTAAAAATTTGCTTCACACATTCAGTGGCGAATTCAATGTATTCCGAAAGGCAAGTGCCTCTCTCTCTCAAATTATTTTTCGCAAAATAACTTTGTTTATTTACACGATTTATCAATTTTTCTTGCAAAATAATTTTGTATATTTAAAAATTTGTGTCATTTTATTCTCCTGAAAAAAATATAGATCTTTCTCCTAATAAAAATTCTGAATCCGTCACCAGTCTAATTAGCAACATGAAAAGAAAAAAAAAGAGGAAGCGTTAGCACTTAGCAACTATGGAGAACAAGATACTTTATCTTTCTTGCTTGCAAGTATCGTGAATCTAATACTTTTTTGTACGTGTGGTACAATTACTCTTTAATTCGCCAGTGAAATGTTGTTCTCTTTTGCTTGATTCTTCCTTTGTCATTTTTTTATCTGTCCATCTACTTTTTATTTTTACTTTTATTAATTTATTACGAAAGTGTGGATAATTATTTATTTTGAATAAAATGATTTCGAAATGGTTACAAACAATTATACTGAAATAGAGTCAACGGATTGCAGTAATAATCAATTTTTTTTTATTCATTGTCCGTATGCTTACAACACACACGAAGAAATCAGAAAATATTTTGCAAAAAAAATTTCAATGGGACGACTGCCCCTGGCTCGACTTGCATCCACTCCTAGGTGTACTGTAGATCTGTCCCTATCAAAGATAAATACACTACTAGATACTCCGAGTCACTTCGAACCACTAATATGTTTACTGAATATTGTATATTGTATATTGGATAGCAATTCTTTGATGAGATGAATTAAGTGCCACCACAGATGATTACAGAAATGCATGAATATTTCAATTTCCACCAGCAAATATGAAGTTTCGATCAAAACTACTATGTTTTGATATGAGTTTTGTATAGTACTGTTTTTTTCTCTGTCCAATATATATATATATAGGCTAGGGTGTTCCATGGAGCATCAAACCGCTCATGCTCCACATTGTACCTCCAATTTGAAAAATTCAATGATCGATCTGAACCGTTGAAATGATCTACATATTGAAATCTACTTGGAGATTGAATTTTACATTTTTTTTTAATTTTTTTGCTATTTTTTAGAGAGGTAGGAAAATCACAATTTTTGTTGGTCCAGAAACCGTTTGATCTGCAACTTTTCTACCTCTTTAAAAAAATAGCAAAAAATGTAAAATTCATTCTCCAAGTAGATTTCAATATGTTCATTTTCAACGGTTCAGATCAGTCATTGGAGTTTTCAAATTGGAAATAACTGACGTGGAGCACGGACTGTTTGGTGCTTCATGGAGCACTCTAGCCTATATATATATATATATATATATATAGAGTATAGCTAATGTGAAAACGTTTGCACTTCGGCCGAAGTGCAAAAGTTTCACATTAGCCAATTTTTTGTGGTCAAAATTTAAATTTAAGTTGCTTAATAAATTCTTCATATCAAAATTTTGTGGAAAATCAAATTTCGTGATTTTTAGAGCTTTCTAGCTATATATATGAGGAGAGATCCGTAACCGCCATCCATTTCATAGCCGCTCACAACCACTCCATCATACCAAGTGCAAATGGTCAATCTGGACAGTTGAAAATATTCTTCATACTAATGTAGACTTGGAGACCAAATTTTTTAACTTACCCATGTACACTTCAGTGATTAAATTTGAACTTAAAAACCATGCTAAAAATGAAAATTATCAATTTCTTAGCCATCATATAGAGCCAGTAGTAGCGATTAGATAATCATCTGATTTAATTAAAACTGAGAAAAAAATGAAGAAAAGAGTTGTACCTGATTGAGCCATTTCGGTGTTTCGTGTCTCGGATGGAATCCAGCGAGAGAGACAATGGGGTTGGAACTTTAGGGTTTTATTTTTGAGAGAGCGCTTGAGGATAACAGGGGAGACGATGCGATAGGAGGAGTGGAGTTAATGTAATGGGAGAGAAATCGACGAAGATCAGAGATTGAAAAAAGGTTGCGGCGATGAAGAGAAGGAGAGAAAGAAGAAACGGATGTGACGAGACTGATGAAGAGAGAGAGGAGAGAAACAGAGGCGCGGATTCAGGATTCTATTCAGGGTTCGAAATGATGATTATTTTTAAAAAAAATAATTAACTAAACGGCTACGATGGAGCTGAGATTGATCATCACTTGCGACGAACGACTGTGATTTAAACGCGAATTCTGGACACGCGGACACGGATGTAAAGTTGTACTATTTTAGATATATCCAAAAGCAATATAGTGTTCAAAGACCGTCCATTTCAATGTGTTTGAAACAAAATTCTGTATGCTAGCAAGTAAATACTAAATAGTTTAGTTTTAGTCCTCAATTAAAATTGTTGTTGTCTTTGATCTCGATATATGTGGAGATTTTCTTTGTGTTATTTATTTATAAATTGTAATTTTTTTTTAACACAACACGATATGGCTAAGTTCTGACTTGTATGCAATATTAACTTTTTATATCGAGATTTCCACGTTAGCCGGACAAAATTCAGATTCCAAGCAACTAAGAAAGCTTATGGAGGTCAATATTAATATGCGCTAAAAGTTTGTTTAATAAAATTAAGAAACAAAAAGTCTAAAGAAATAAAAACAAGACTTAATTCGAAAATGCCGAATTCAATACTGGGGAGGCATTACTCGACAATGTTTATTCTGACAATGAAAATTAAAATGAATTCATACACAAATTTTAACACAGAAAAAAGTATATATGCATATTTCTGAGTTTTTAATTCGATGTAATTTGAGTGTCATTTCATATTTCATCAATTTATATTTTAATTTTAAGATAATTTTTTATGATAAATATTTGATGATTCATGATGAAATATAAAATGACACTCAAATAGTCAAATTGCACAAAATTGAAAATTCACAACTAATCTATTAACTCAATAATACGTCTATATATTTTTTATTTTAAAAATATGGTAAAAACTTAGGTACACCATTCTAAGTGCTCCCTAGGTACTCCAATCAATCTGTACCATTCAAATGTATCAAGATTAGCACCATACATTCCAATCAAATGGTACAGATTGATTGGAGTACCTAAGGAGCATCTAGAATGGTGTACCTAAGTTTTTGACTAAAAATATTTTATAAATTAGATTAAATTTTTACTGTCAAAATTGTCAAATGATCCCTCTTCTTTAATCTTTATGCGAATTCGACCGAAAGAAGGTTCTCTAATCATGTCTCTCATGTTTAGTTAGAGAATAAAGTTAAGGAGTCATAACTTCTTATGTAAAATTATGTCGTCATAAAATTTTCTTGTTTGGTTAAATTAATGAAAGAATAAAAGGGAATAAACTTATGTCATCATATTAAATACATACAATGATAGCAACATAATTAGGCAAAAATTTAGGTGTACCGTTCTAAGTTATTTAGATACTCCAATCAATTTCAATCGTTTGATTGAAATATATGAAGTAAATCTCAATACATCTGAATGGTACATATTGATTGAAGTACCTAGAAAGTGTACCTAAGTTTTTGCCAAATAATTAATGTCAAGAAAATAATATTGAATAAAATAACAAATAAATTATAATTAATATATAATAAATTACTTATAAAATAAAGATATTAAAGAAAATAATAATAATAATTTATAATAACTACAACACTGTAAAATATTACAAAAGTAATAGTAACAATAATAATTATTATTATCATAAATATTATAATCATATTATAGTAATATTTTCTATTATCATTATTTCATCAAAATAATATAATAAAAAAATATTTTCGTGTTGTTAACTTGTTATTGTAAATATTAATAATTATACGAGTAAAATATACGGCGAATCCAGAAAACGAGAAATCAACTTGGGAACATCTCTTCCATGAGAAGATTACAGCGGAGAAGAGAAATAAACGAGCCAGCACGCCATCATGGGACCCATTCGTGTGGTACGTCGATCTCCATCTGAGAACTTCCGACCGTTGGATTCAAAATTACAAGTTCGAAATATCGATTGCCGTTACGACTTGAGTACTTGACGAACCCGCTCCAGCTCATCCAGTCCGAATCTTCTGCGGTCTCAAGAAAACCATGATTTCGTGTGCCGAGTACTGACGAGTGGGTCCCGGACGAGTAATATCTAGTTTGAAAGTAATCTATTCAAGGGTCAGAAACTGTCAGAGATTCTCTTTACAGGAGGTCTGATGTCAGTGTCGTAATAAATCTGAGTGAAGCGTATTTGTGTTGACCATCTGTATTCTAGACTTTAAACCCCAACTCTCTCTCTCTCTCTTCCCCTCACACACTTCAACTCAATCCAAGTTGAATAGGCGACGAATTTTCTCATTTCAATTCAATCCAAGTGTTTCTCAACAGAGAGGCAGGGGTTCGAATTGCTCAATCCTCCTCCATGGATGCCACCGTGGAATCAACCGTCAATTTCAAACCCGACGGCGCACACCTACCCGAGCACAACACCAATCCAACCGTTGAACCAAGAGAAACCGCTGCTCCGCCGCCTCCACCGTACGATCATCAATCGATGGCTCAGAAGACATCGAATCCATCTCGTTCTCCTTCTTCGCCTCTCTCTCCAGCTGGTTCGAATACCTATGTAGCTGCAGCTCAGCCGCCTCCACCATCAAAGAGTAATTGTTGAATAATCTCTATGCTACTCATTGATTTTTGTTCTGATCTGGTTGATTTGAGGTATAATTTGGTGAATTATCAGAAACTATGGATACGGTGAAGGGGGTGCTGTCTAAGTGGGGAAAGAAGGTTGGTCAAGCGGCCAAGAAGACTGAGGTTATCTCTAAAAGCACCTGGCAACATCGTGAGTTTCTTTGTCACTACTAATTTCTGGCTATGAATAATGAATAAGATTGTGTTCTTTTTTGTAGTTCATGTTTGAACATATGAGATAATGGTGAAGTCCTTATACTGAATGAGGTATTGTTTCATGTAGCCCACAATGAAGTACATTGGTACAAGGTGTTTTTTTTTTTTTTTGTTACTCTTGGTAAAATCTCTGTAACAAATCTGGGGGAAAACATATATAAACAATCACAGCTGGTTAAAGAAGGGTGGTGGACTGAACTTGATAATCTATCAATGGAATGGGTAGACATTTGGTGATCTAAATTAGAAATTTATTCCCGAACAGATCAATTCCTTCAGTCTTTCATTATATATGGGCAGTGGATCAATATTCTGTTTAGCATGTAAAATCAGTCATTAACAATTATAGTATTTTAGTTTTCTGATGTATTTTATGGTTGGCTCCAATTGCAATGATAAGCATGACAATTATGGGAATAAATAATAAGTTATGTTAAATCTAGCTTTGATTAATTTATGAAAGCCATTGAACGACACTTTGCTTAGTACTATTCATGCAATCTGTAGGATTGGAATATCTTAAACTTCCAAATTTATTATGTTATTTTTTATAAGGTAATTCCCACTTTTTATCAAGATTAATTAAGCTGCTATTTTGTTAATCTCCACAGTGAATGGATTTTTTTTACTATAAACCTTCGTTAAAAGTTGTGTTATTTTTTTATTAACACCTGATTATATTGATCTTATTTATAATATCATTTTATTGAAGTATGCATTTGCAATTTATTGTTTTGAATATATATAAACATACATTATCAGGTTCAGTTGGACCTTCAGTTTTTGTTACTGGAAGGAATCTGAAAAAGTTTTTTAGAATTACGATCGTAGTTAGGTTAAATACTCTCTCCAAGGTGAATAACATTGATATCCAGTTTTTCCAAGAGCTTAGTAAAAATGTAAAATAAACATTAGTAAAGTTAATTGCTGATATTTTGTTACTGGTATAGTGCTGATATTTTGTTATGGGTATAGATACTGATAGATTTTCTGTAAAATCTACAAATTAATAATTTTAGTTATTTACCAGAAAGATCTTTCAAATTACAAAGATAGTAGCTTACATGTGAATTACTACCTTACATGGCTGTAATTTGGTGTAATACTAGAATGTTATAAATATCAAGCAAACCAATATTGAAAGTATCTAAATCTTACTAAAATAAAGTATGAAATAAAAAAAATGCTGTTTGAATATTTTTTCAAATTAATTCACGATTTTTCTCAAGTCCAACTATGAATAAAGACGTTATTTGCTCAAACACGCATTTATTAAAAAGTCTGGAGGAACTTTCGATTTTCAAAATCTGCATGACACGAAGAGATGGACAAATAATAGTAAATTTATTACATGAGGGTATTTTGGTCTTTTATCATATTCTTGTTTTGTTGATATAATCTTTCATTTGTTATTCCAATTTCCAACTAACTTTTGCCAAACAATATTTTTGCTCTTCCAAATAATTCGAATTACCACTCTTCTACTACTCTTCTAAAATCAAAGTATTATATTCTTACTATTCAAATTGCACTCTTCTAGCATTATTCATGATTTGCCAAATGAACCCAAAGAGAAAATCTCAGCAAATGTATCTATAGTGTATGTGAGTTAACAATTAATCTGTCGACTGCTGAAAAACTTATGTTTTTGTCCTTTTTATCATTTCATTTCAGTGAAGACTGCACCAAGCATTGGTGATGCTGCAATGGGGAGAATCGCACAAGGAGCAAAAGTACGTTATGTGATGTAAAGTTTGCTTTATCTTAATAGAAACTCAAAAGTATCACATTCCCCTGCAAAGTGAGAAATATTATAGACAAACACAAATATCAATGATTATTTTCATATAGTTGAAACCGTACCATACCCTTGCCCTTGCACATACAAAAAACTCCCTCAATTTGATTGAGTGGGATGCTGATAGTACTTCTATTTATAATAATGTGACCAAGCTTTGGTTATAGAATTCGTCCACACACACCCAACATGCAAATTTTTGTATTGTCAAGTATAAATTATAGTACTATCTCTTATTTTGCCTTTTAGAGATTATCCCAAAAGATTTTGTATTTGAGAGAGCCATTTTTGGAATATCTTATTTAGATGATACATTAAATTCTTCCAGATACAGTGCTACTGCAGCACCTGTATCTATGATATTGTATCTATGTATGATATATCATTGACTTTGCAGGGTCTGTCTTGTTATTTCAAGTTTTTGCTGGAATATGCCTATAAAAGGGCTTTCATTATGTTATATTCTTAACAGGTTATAGCAGAAGGCGGCCATGAGAAAATATTTCAGCATACATTTAATGTTCCTCCAGAGGAGCAGTTGAGGAAAGTATTTGCATGTTATCTGTCCACATCAGCTGGACCTGTCATGGGGAACTTGTACGTATCAACGGCCAAGATTGCTTTCTGTAGCGATAGTCCCCTTTCTTATAAGGTCGGGGAAGAGACCGAATGGACCTATTATAAGGTTGTTTCTTATTTCATATTCAACTCTCTCAGTTGAATGTGCGCCATCGTCTGTATGCTAGCACTTGTTCTAAGTCCTAACCATGCTGGTACAGCCAATTGATAGTACAGTACCTGCATCAGAAAGTTCTAATTATGACTACACTTTGTTGATTTTTTACAGCTCTTGCATTCATTAACATTGCTTAGTTCTTTTGGTTAGAGCGACTACTTGACATGGAATCATATTTTAAAATTACAGACAAACTGCCAATTTGCATTTTCTTAATTTGGTTACAATCTAATTTAATTTTCTTTCATAAGATACTGTATACAGTAGATTCCTACACTATGGGAAATAACTCCTCTTTGAATTGGTACTACTACAGTCCTTACATCTGGCCAGCTTTTCTTTTGATCTAACGCCAAGTAGACCTAGCTTTTATTATTACATATGCGAAAATATTGTATTAGTGCAATCCACAAAACAGAACATAGTGTTCACTCAATTTTAATATGGAAGTTTACAGGTGAATTTATGTGAATTTTTTACCAGCTAATCAGCTATGTTAATTGAAGTTTCTTTATTTGGACCAGCTATGTGAATTTATGTGGATCTCTTCCTATTCTATAGACTAAAACTCGGTCACATTCTTCTTGGTCAAATGTCGTTAAATACAAAAGATTTTATATGTTTCTTACCATCTAACTTCAATTATTTTAACAAATTTGGTAGGTGACGATTCCATTAGATCACCTGAAAGAGATCAAGCCGTCAGTGAGTCAGGTTAACAAAAATGAGAAGTACATTCAGGTTGTTTCTATTGACAACCACGAATTCTGGTTCCTGGGATTTGTTAATTATGACAGTGCTGTGAGGAACCTTCAAGGAGCTTTGGATGTCATGAATGAGTCGCAACCGCAAATCAACTCCCCTCCACAACAACCGCATCTTCAACCCCAAGCCCAAATGCAGCCTCAACCACAACCTCAACCGCAACCACAACCACCCCCTGGGCCACAACCTCAACCACATACAGGATCCATAACAGAACCAGAATCGCAAAAGCAACAGCAAACTCGATCTCAACCAGAACTGAAATCGTAAATGCAGTCGAAGTCACAGTCGCAGTGTATCATTCTTAGACTTTTCCATGCCATTTTTGTTTGTTGGTGTGAATTTTTACTGGTCCATTCATTTTGATGTACTTAATTGGAGTTCATATAATTGGTTTTTAGAATATAATCAGGACTCTTTTGTTGATTTAAGTGTTCTAGTTCAGTATTTTTTCTTAATTTTTAATTTTATTTTTTCTAATAACTTTGTATATCTCATCTGTCCTTCTATTTCGTTTTCCGCTGTGAAAAGCTTAACTTCAATCATTTTAATTATTGCACAATTGCATTGTTAATGAATTGGGATGGACAGCATTTTCGTTGGTGCTTTGCATTTTTCTTTATTATAGATAACTGAACTGATGGCAAAACAGTTTGGCTTCATGTTTTCTTTCTTGCAAGTATCAGCATCTCTTCATTGCATTTGTTAGTTTCTTTGGAATTTTTTATTTATTGATTTTCGTTTTTTGCAAGAAAGAAGAAAAGGAAGTCAAATGCTATTTGTTGGCTAACAACGGCACTGTTGACATTTTCCTTCTGCATTTTGAGAAATGTTCCTCACAAAAAAGCAAAACTAATGAGTGATTTTGTTTCAGTGGTAACTTGTAAGCATTTAATAACGACTATTTTTCAGTTCATTTTCCCTTAGTTAACTATTCAATAATAATTAAATGCAAGCCCTTTTTGTTCAAATTTATCACATAGGACCACCACTTGGCAACAGCATGTATACAAGCTAAAAGCCTGTTGATTCTTGCTTGTTACAGTACAGTGCTTTTTTGAACTGGCACAGCTACTGCTGAGGCAAGTGTTTAATTTTGTTCATGCGAGGTAAAGCACAACAAGAAACATATATTCACCAATTTGGTGATGTCGTGTTAATCCTGTGTATCCAACATGGGCTGATCCAGTAAGGCAAAATGAGTCGATGCCTAATATTATTTTTATCATTGGTGAAGTTCGCAACAGAGTATTGGTATTTCTAACATCTACACAAGTGAACCTACTTAATAGGCATTCATCGATGTTAAATTCTGTGCCTATGTGATCCGATAATTGCATTCATAGCATGTAATGACCCACCATAAAACATTCAATATTGGTATTTGCTTTCTCAGGTTTCAAATCATACCTAGTTTCTAATTTAAAGTTGGAATCTAAAGTGGACGTCGGATACTGCTTTTTTATATATAAAATTATGGTGATCCGACCGTGCTGTCTAAAGTTGGGATGATTTGATAAAACAACAACAAAGATAGATACGGAGGAAAGCGACTTCACCAATCTCAATGCAAAGTTTGCTGATGATAGGTCAAAATTGTTGTCTATCGTAGCCGGATTCATATCTGCTGCTCTTTTTGATAAGAGCAGGACTCTGCTCTCTTCAATCTTGACCGTCCAATTTTGATCGGATCGTTCACAGATGAAAATCAGAGACTGTATATTTTATAAGTTTTAGATCTGAAAATTTAACGGTCCAGATCAGAAGAGTAGGATCCTGCTCTTGCTAAATAAGAGCAGCGGATACGATTCCATCGTAGCCGAGTCCGTATGTGTTGTTATTACGAGGGAATAACAGGAGTTGTTATTTCGCTGCTGACTGTCCGATCTATACAGACGGCACAGATGGACTGCACGGAATTAGCGATATTATATAAGTTATTTGTTAGATCGAAAATGAACGATCAAATATGAAATAACAGGACCCTGTTACTAGAAATTGATCAATAAAGTAGTAACGTATTAGAATTAGAAATCTTAAAAAATAGAAAAAGAATTAAATAAAAAGGATTAAATTAGTCAGGAAATAAATTCATTAGATCAGGTTAGAAAAAAATCATAAGTAGTTTCTTTAATTAGATTATAACATGCTTTAGTTTCTTTTTTATACTTTCTTATATTAGAATTAAATCAAAGCTCCAAAATTTGTTAGCCTACATTATTTAAACTATTAACTTAGATATTTCGTTTCGTCCGCATTGAGGAATCAACACCCTTATATATTAGGGAGCTGATAGACAAATATGCTTCATTGATATACAATTGATATGTGCGTCAACGTGCATGTTAAATGCTTGTTATGCATGTTATTCGAGTATGGTTGCATGTTATTTTGTACTGAAAAATAATTATGCATGTTTAGAAACATGCATAACACTAGGAAAAAACAAAATCTTATCTTATCTTTAGAAATAAATAATGAAATAGAATATAATTTAAAGAAATTAGAAAAGCATATAACTAGTTTCTATAGAGAATTGTTAGGACAGAATGAAATCAGAATAGTTAACTTACAAGATAATTTCTGGTCCAGTCAAAGTAAAATTACTCCAACCCAAGCCTCAAACCTTACTCTACCATTCACTTAAGAGGAAATAAAAAATGTGGTGTTTTCATGCAATCCAAACAAGGCTCCAGCCCTGATGGCATGTCCTATCTATTCTATCAAAAAATTTGGGACTTAGTTAAAGAAGATATCATAGCCTTAGTTGATGCTTTCTATGATAATAAATTAGAAATTGCCAAATTAAATATGGCATCAATATGTTTGATCCCAAAAAAAGCCGATGCTGTGCTAATTAAAAAATTTAGACCGATTAGTCTCATCAATTGTAGTTTCAAAATCATTACTAAACTTTTAGCTAATAGGTTAGCTCCCTTAATGGATAATATAATAGATCAATCTCAAACAACATATGTTAAAGGCAGGTATATCTTAGACAATGTTATATGTGCTCAAGAAATTTTGCATAAAATTAGAATCAATAAAACTAAAGGAATTCTTTTTAAAATAGATTTCGAAAAAGCATTTGACAAAGTCAATTGGGACTTCTTATATGAAATATTAGAGGGTAGGGGTTTCAATTCCAGATGGATAAATTGGATAAAACTTATTTTCCAGGGAAGCAAAACCTGTGTAGATTTTAATGGATATTTAGGAGAATACTTCCACTGTAAGAGAGGTGTGAGACAAGGTGATCCTATTTCCCCTCTCTTATTTGATTTAGTGGCTGATGCCCTTAACATTATCTTAGCTAATGCAAAAAATCTAGGTTATTTAGAAGGATTAGGTAACTTTGATCAAGTTGATAATATACTCAACTTACAATATTTCGCAGATGATACTCTTCTTTTCTTAAAAGCAAATGAAAAAGAAATCACTGCACTCAAATGGTTGCTTATAGGTTTTGAGAACTTATCAGGTTTGAAAATCAACTTTGAAAAATGTGAAATGATCCCCTTGAATATTGATAATGATTTGAGCAATCACTTATCATCTATACTAGGTTGTAACCAATCTTCTCTTCCCATTAAGTACTTAGGTGTACCTCTACATTGGAAGAACATAAACAAATCAGATTGGAATATTCTTATTGAGAAAATTGAAAAGAAATTGCAATGTTGGCAGGGTAAATTCCTCTCATTGGGAGGAAGATTGATTCTCCTCAATTCAGTTATCACTGCAATACCTTTATACTGGCTCTCTCTGTTTAGGTTGCCAGTTAATGTTAGGATAAGAATAGATAGATTAAGAAGGAAATTTTTATGGTTTGGAGGTAACACAGTTAGGAAAAAAATGACTTTAGTAGCTTGGTCATCTGTTTGCAAAAGCAAAGACCAAGGTGGTTTAGGAGTTCTTGACTTAGATATAATGAATAAGGCCTTACTATCTAAATGGTGGTTTAGATTTAATGATCCCTTAGTCAAAGGATTATGGAAAAACATTTTAGCTGAAAAATATAAAAACAAACATAATTCTAATCTCTTTTCTTCTTTCTGGAAAAATGTTAATTTACTAAATCATGTCATGTCAACTAGTATCAACAAAAAATTAGGTGATGGATCCAACATAAGCTTCTGGAATGATAGATGGAAGGGTGAATTGTCATTCTCCCTCCTCTTCCCTAATTTATTTTTAGCTAGCTCTAATCCATATATTAAGGTTGATAAAACATTCAATAACAATCAACTTTCTGTTAAATTTAACAGACAGTTAAATGGGATGCTAGAAAAAGAATGGAAAAATTTGCAAGCTATAGTGGCAGATGTTCATATATGCCCCTCAAAAAAGATACAATTATATGGAGGTGGAATAACACTGGCAAATTCTCTGTTCAAGAGATGTACAGATGGTTGGAATTTGGAGGATATTGCAACCACAACTACGATATAATTTGGAATAGCAAGTTACCTCTGAAAATTAAAGTTTTTATGTGGTTGGTAAAAAGGAAAAGAATTTTTACTAAGGTATATTTGCAAAAGAAAGGATGTCAAAGTCTAAGTGATATAAAATGTGTATTCTGTGATTGTGATAAAACAATTGACCACCTCTTTGTTAGTTGCCCTTTTATTAATAGTATATGGAATTGCATTAGTAGACATAATAATTTTGAGTTTGAAGGTTTAACCTTAGAGGATTTATGGGTCTTAGATGCAAAAATACCACTCAAAGATGCCTTGTTAGTAGAGTTAATTAGAGGAGCTGTGATTTGGACAGTATGGCTTGAGCGAAACAAGCTTTGTTTTACAGATAAAAAACAGAGGAAAATTAGTAGTGTAGCAACCCAAATAATTAGCATGCTAAAATACTGGTGCAAACATAATAATGATTCTTCTTATCTTAAACTCCATATCATGCTTCCTCAGGATGTGCAGGAACTACAAAAACTTATTGTAGAAACAGGAAACCTAATGGAGGCAGTGGAGCATCAAGCTATGGTAAGAGTTTCTCAGGGGGGGCACTTGTTTGGACCAGACTTATCCAGAAATCTGGTTGATGCAAGTTGCTTTGACGAAAGCTTGTTGAGTTAGTTTCAGTTGAGATATAAAGAATGTTCTGGTTATTTTGATATTGTCTGTTTTGAAGAATTTGATCTCATTTTGATACATTGATTCCAAATAGGTGCTATATTTTGCGATGATGGCTTTAACAAATGTAATAGGTTAGATTTTATATTTTAGTTAAGGACTAGAATGAACTTGTATTAGGACTTTTTGATTTAGCTGTTTCAATGAAACAAGCAGGTTTTACCCTGCTTTTTCTATAAAAAAAACACAAAGAAACATGCATAACAAAGCGCTTAACGTGCATAATTATTTTTCAGTTCAAAATAACATGCAATCGAACTCGATAACATGCATAACAACGTGTTTAACATGCATAACGACGTACTTTGTTGCACGTATTCGATTGCGTATCAATGAAGCGTATCGCCAGAATATTTTCCTATCTATTATACTACATATTCATTTTACGCTTGTAAGATTTTTCTTGAGTATTTAAGTTAATTAGGTATAGGCTCGTGTTCCGCGCGAAGAAGTTAAATTTAAAATTTTTGTATTACAATAACAAAATTTATAGTGGATCTAAACTATAGCAGCAATAAAAAAGATACCACATTATATAAACATGACATTTGTTAGAAAGAAAATATTAGAAAAGTTGGTTTAACTCTTTAGCAATGTTAAAAAATAAATTAGTAATTTAAAATAATAAATCGTTTAAATAAGTCTAGTAAAAAAATAAAAAACTTAGTAGGAAAAAAGAAAGAAATGTAAAAAAAAATCCATGGCAACAAAAAAAGCGACAGCCTAAATTTTTTTTGTTGAAACAGTGATTTTACCGTAGCTCGCTACAGTTAAAATTTTATTCATAGTCACTGTAAATAAGCATGTTCATCCTTTATATATGTACAATTATTAGCACTGCTAGATATATAATGGTGAGTTTGGGTTTTGATTTAACATATGATTCTATGAATCCACATCCTATGCAGCCAATGGCAGATCCGTTGTGTAACAGGGGGGCAAGTGACCTCCCTTTGGAATTTTTTTTGCAAAATAACTTTGTGTATTTGTACGATTTGTCAAATTTTTTTATGCAAAATAACCATATATATTTAAAAATATGTGTCATTTTTCTTCTAATGGAAACAAATTATAGATCTTGCCTCTCTGACGAAAATCTTGAATTCGTTCCTATCTGCACCGTTTTATTTTGTACGTTGTCTGCACCCGTTTGATCTGATTCAGCCGATCGGATTAAACGGCCCCTTGAATAGCGCCTCCAGAAATAAAATAAAATAAAATTTCTGCCCGCTCGTTTCTTTCCTTTCCCGGTCTCGTCTTCATCTCCATCGCCATATCTTCCCTTAATCCTTCGATTCGAACTTTGAATTCTCCCAAAACAATAGGAGAGAGGAAAGAAGATTTAACAAATCAATGTTTAAATCCATCAGACCTGAATATGGAGGTAATTCGAATTTAACATCCATATTATCTTAGCGCTATGTCTGAACTTTGCTTGACTGCTATGAAAGAACACCAATATCATATGTTATTGTTGTCGAAGCTATGTGGTTAATAGATATCAGTTCACACTTCATTGTAATGTTTGTTTTAAGTTTGTAAAGTCAGTTTTTTACTAACTCTAAATCAATAAAGAGTAATTACTTTTGATTTTGGTTAATGTCGAATTGTATGAAATCAACATTAGTTATTACTTGTTTAGCCAGTTTGGTTTGGCATTGCATTGTTTCGTATCTGTATTGTAACCTGAAAGTAGCTTCAAAAGATTTTAGATGCTTGTTTCTATATGATAAATATTGGCTGCTTTCCCAATATTGTCTGGTTGACATGTATTGTTGGAACACAAAATTTGTATTGCTTTGAGGTTTTTTGTCATATAATGAAAGAGAACATTTCTAGGTCACTATCTTGTCATCATAAAAGATGATCTTACTGATTTTACATGTACATCATTATTATAGTTCTTCAATTTATGATGGTATTTCTTCATTGTAGGTAATAGATGATCATGCACCTCATTTGGATATGAAATTTCAAACAATAGACGAAGCATGAAGTTTTGGAATTACTATGATGGAATAAAGGGTTTTGGAGTAAGAAAAGATCAAGAACATAAGAGTGAAAAAGATGATGTGATTATCTCAAAAGTTTTGTTGTGCAATTGTGAATACACGAGGAAAATATAAGCAAGACCAAATGGAGAATAATCCGCCAGCAGAGACGTGAACAAATTATCAAGTTCTCTTGAAAATGAAATTTGATAGAAGATCCCAAAAGTACAAATTCATTGGGTTTGTTTTCGAATACCGAAGCTTGTTATCTAATACCTATCCAACACAAAGTACCTGAAGTTGAGTGCATTGGCATTCAACTAGTTGATCGTTCAGGAATTCGGCCAAAAGCAACACATGAGCTACATAGCAGACAAGTCGGTAGAATTAGAGGCATTGGTTACATAGTTGTAGACTATAGTAATTGCATGATGGGTCAGCGAAAACAAGCAATAAAATATGGGGCAGCCGTTGCTATGATGAAGTATTTTGCAAAGCTTGCTTTGGAAAATCCATCTTTCAAACAATTTGAGGATACCATCGAAGATCAAGAAATTGCTAATATCGTTTGGACGGATGGCAAAATGATTGCGGTTTATGCCCGATTTGAAGATGTAGTTGTCTTTGATACTACATTTGGCACCAATAATGAAAAGTGGGTGTTTGGTGTTTTCGTTGGTTCCAATCATTTCGGGAAGATCGTGATTTTTTGTGTGTGCCTCTCATGTGTGACCAAACTAAAAGACTTTTCTGAATGGGTGTTTACAAAGTTTCTTGAGGTGCATGGTGGCAAAAAGTCCATCACCATATTTACTGATCAAGATATTGCAATGGAGGTTGCTTTAGAGAAAATAATGCCGGATACAAGGCATAGTTTATGTGTATGGCATATTGGTCAGAATTGTCCAAAATATTTGTTGCGCTATAACAATGATGGGACGAACATAACTGGAAAATTTTCGGCTTATATTCAGGTACTTTTTTACTTTGAAGTTTCTATTCATTTAACAAAATTGATATATTTCTTTCACTAGACAGTTATGAATGTCATTACTTTTTTGGCTTGTATGTTCATGTACGAGGAGGAAAACTAGTTTGATGATGTCTTCAATGCTCTCATGGAAAAGTTTGATGACAATTTGTTAAATTTATATATGCTAGCAGAAAAAATGGACATATTATTTCATGAATGATGCGTACACTTTAGGGATCCATAGCACACAAGCTAGTGAGAGCATTAGTTCAACTTTGAAGAACTATTTCAATTGTAAGTTGGATATATATTGTTTTTGGAGCATTTTGATAGGATTCTTGATATAAACCGTGAGAAAGAGATCAAGTCTGAGTATTCAATGAGAAGCAATTTACAAAGGGTAGTCAAGTTGAATTTCTCTGTTCTACGTGAAGCCGGAAAGTTGTATACACATGTTCGAGTTAGTCAGATCGACTCACATAGAATATTTAGAGGGTAATACGTACACGGTTAATTTGTGTGACATTGATAATGAAATCCAAAGCAAGAGTAGACAAGTTGCTTGAAATCGGGATGACCAAACGATTTCATGTTCTTGTAAGAAGTTTGACAGATAAGATATTTTGTGTTGGCACTAAAGGTGTTGGACCGAGATGACATTAAGGTCGTACCACCGAGATATGTTCTCAATTGTTGGACTAAAGCGGCAAAATATGATATCATTGTGGATATTGAGGGAAGAACGAAGATTGAAGATGCTATGTTGGATGTTAGAAATTGTAATGGAGATTTCGTTCGTATATTAGCACCAACATGTGCTAAGACAACCCATAACGAAAAACAAACCCAATTTTTGTGATGAATTGCTTTTGATTCGAGAAATATGAAGAGAAATTTGAGAACTTGTGAATAACAAGTTGTGAAGTCAATCCAACTCCCAATCCAACAACGATGATCCAAGCAAAAAAATCGCTCCCAATCCCATGGAGGTAATGTATTGATCAGCATCACAACTTAAAACGAAAATCTGCTGATTTCATTAGGTCAAAAGTACTGACTTCTTCTTTTCTGATTTGTATTTGAAGTTTTGTTTCTGAACAGAGCAAGCTTAGCCTTTGTTCTCAAATAGCGATCATGAATGATGATTCTCCATTTCATATAAGCAACAGATACATCCATCATTAAGCATTCTAGAACATGTAAAATACATCCATCATTAACCATATTTGCTTATGTGAAAATTCATACAAATTCAATTACGCAATTTTTTTTACCAGCAGCACTAGCAGTTCAAAATGTTGGCACCAGATTGAACTGTGCAAATTGATTATAAATGGGGATTTAAAGATGAAATGTCTTGTTCGAGTATGAAATGTTTTTTTATTGCTTAGACATACTATATTGACTTGATTGAAATGTCTATTTTTGGGGACAAGAATATGAAAACAAGGACACAATGACAATTGATAAAGTTTCTATTTTGTTTCAAGATGAAATTGAAGATTCGGATTTTGCACCTCATTTGGGTATTAGATTTCAAACAATAAGCGAAGCATGAGTGTTTTGGAGTTATTATGGTGGAAGAAAAGGTTTCAGGGTAAGAAAAATGTCAAGAACATAAGAGTGAAGTAGATGATGTGATTACTTCAAAAGTTTTGTTGCATAATTGCAAAGATACACGAGGAAAAGATGAGCGATATCATATGACGAATAATCCTCGAGCAGAGATGCGAAAAAATTATCAAGTTTGCTTGAAATAAATTTTGATAGAAGATCCCAAAAATACAAAGTCGTTGGGTATGTGTCACATTGATAATGAAACCCTACGTAAGAGTAGACAAGTTACTTGAAATCGGGATGACCAAACGGTTTCATGTTTTTATAAGAAGTTTGAGAGAGAGGATATTTTGTGTTGACATGTACTGAAGGTGTTGGATCGAGAGGACATTAAGGTTATACCACCGAGGTATGTTCTCAACTGTTGGACAAAAGCAGCAAAAGATGACACGTTGTGGATAGAGAGGGAAGATGGGTAATTGAAGATGCTATGTTGGATGTTAGAAACCGTAATGGAGATTTGATTCGTGAAATAACACTAACATGTGCTAAGGCGGTCCATAATGAAGAAAGAACCCACTTTTTGCGGAGTGGATTGTGTTCGCTTTGAGAGAAATACGAAGAGAAATTTGAGTACTTCGCAAGAACAAGTGGTGAAGTCAATCCAAATTCCGAAAATTTACTTCACCGAAAGAAATTTGATGGTGATATGCATTCAAAACGAAATCATCTTTGGATTGAGAAATTGACAAGAACCAAGAAAGACAAAAGTAAAAGTCAAGATTCATTAAGGTAAATTTTTTAAGTAACGTTTAAATTTGTTTCATAAAATCTTTTATCTATTTTTTATGTTTTAATTATAGGCCGAGTACATTTATCACAAAATACATCAGCGGAAAACTTTGTGTGCTTTGGTAACATTAAAGAAATATAGTAAGTGCATACACTTTATTCTCAACAAATATGAAGTTACAATAATGTCTAAATATTTTTTTATGATTTTTTGCAGTGATTTGAAATTATGCAATGACTGAAGTGAGGTGATTTTTTTGGCATTGAGCTTTTTGTATCACAATATATGTTACTGGCAGTGATCTTGTATTTGGGCAATGATTTTTTTAGATCTTAGTAACATACTTATAGTTATTTTTTATTTGGGCTGTGAATTTTGAAGGTCTTAGTAACATACAGAAAGTAATCTTTTATTACTGACAGTTATCTTTTATCTGGTCTATAATTGATTTCAGTAAGTGATTTTCGCAATTGGAATATGATAGACTAATTGAACCGCATCAGTCAAATGAAACAACTGAATTCAGACTGTAACCACAGCTGAATTCGATGAAATACACAAGTGATTTAACGACAGCAAAAATGGTCAAATTGAAATTACGCAGTGGACTAAGGATTAAAAGAGCACAAGCTCTGTTTACAGGATCAGGCTTGAAAAATCAACGAAGAAATTATGGATCTCTGGTTCGGCAATAAAACCAGCCTCTCTCATTTCTTCAAACAAGATTCTTGCCTCTGTACAAAGCTGGTTCCACGATCTGGCAGAGGGTGTACAAACCCTGGCTTTCGCTCGATCTCTCACAGAAATGGCGATTCGATTGTCCATGGAAGAGGAGAGACGAGAAACTGGTTAAGAGGAGAGATTAAGAGGAGAGAAACAGTCAGATATAACGGGCAGCGATTTTTTGGGTTTTTTTTCTTTTCTTCTGGAGCACTATTAATCTTGACCGTTCGATCTGATCGGACGGATCAGACCAAAGGATGCTCTCTGCGCACAAAATAAAGGGGGTGACCTTTGCACAATTGCACGCCTTGTTCTGGGCCCATTTTTATTATAATTCTATATCCATTGGGCTCATGTTTCTACCCATACATTGGAGATTCCTCTTTAGGCCTTTGGTTCGACTTTCAAACACCGGGCCCAAACGGCCATACCACCACCACATGGGCCTATGAAAATGGGCCCAGCTTTAATATTTCTTGGTTCTTTGGTTAACCCCACTCGATTTGGTCCTAATATACCTACAGCAATATTCCCTTTTCCCCCCAAAGAAAATGCCTATTTCTATATACTTGTAAGAAACTATTTCGTGAGTATCTTATTAATAGACCCTCATACCTACGACATTTATAATACATTTGTTTTTAGTACGTGTGTGTTTCTTTGTACTCGTGCAGTGGTGCTATGCTAATTTTTAGGCGAAGTCATATATAATGTTTCAAGGTGTCTTTACAAGATCATAAGGCTATAGACTTATAGTCTTTCTGGCTTCATACAAGCATGCATATAACGGTATCCAATTCTTTAGCAATAATGATTTCTCTGAAGCGTGGGGTCTGCCGCGTGGGGTCTGCATAGAACAAATGTTGTTTATTTAAACAAGCAAAGCAGAGCAGCACCACTGCACCAGTCACTTTGCGTGCCACAGGTTTCTTTAATTTTTGTCTTTGTGACTGTAAGCACGGTACTTTGTAAGATCTCTGAACTGAGAAAGAAAAGAACAAGAGGCGTGGCGTCCGCAATGTATTATGGGTGAAGTTACGGTGCATGTGCATGCATCGTACATGTGCATCTCGATTCTCAGATGTGCATCGAGATTCGATGCGTACGAATCTTTATGAATCTCAATGCGCATCGAACGGTCCAAACGCGCAAGCACGGTAAATGTGCAAGCACCATAGTTTTACTCATGTATTATACAATATATTCTAGGTTATAATTTCTCTTGAACAACGCTAAAGCCATCTGATCAATCTCTCTTTTGGGTCTGACCTAGCAGCACCTAAGTGCAACTTTTGACGCCATGCCAACTAGCCAAGCGTTCGGCCAATGGAATTGATGGTTCCTTGGTGGAGCTTTTGCACCTCCATTTTTGTTTTCTTTTTATTTCTCTGCTTTTGATTTCTAGAATCTGAATCCATGCATGCAGTGATGTCACTTGCATGCATGCCGCGCCACAAAAGATGATTACACAAAATCCGAGAATTTCTAATGCTATCCTCTCGCCAAAAAAGTATCCAAATTGTTCTTCTTAAATTACAAGTTGCGTTATACTGTACCTTGCTACTATTACAGTGAAGCCGTTAAGGTTTACGTATTGCCTTACAAATTACTTATTGTACGTCGGTTTAAGCTGATTTCGTATTTTGGATTTGAGCATATTTATTCATTGGTTCGATCAACCAAATTAAATTAAAATACACCTATTATTTCAAAAAAAAAAAAACAGTTGAAAGTGAGTTAGTATATTCGCATGAGAGACATAAGAGAGTCAAATTATGGTCACATTGCCACAAAGTAGAAACAAAATAGCGAAAATATAAGAGCCTAAAACTCTAGGGGAAATGAAAGGTCACGACAACCTCTATCGTCTTCTTCTCGCCCCCCAACAACTTCAGGGGATATTTTTTTTCCACTCTATTATAGCTGACTTTTGTTAAAAATCACTATAATAGTTTTTTAGAAAATTTTAGAAATGTCACTCTTTGAAGTTATTATAGTGAAATTATCTTACTTTCGCTATAATAAAAAACTATAACATCTTCTTTCTGCAGTAGTGTATATAACTTGATTAGTTCTTGTTTGAATTCTAGATCAATATAAATACGTATTGACTCATGTACCAAATTATTTTACAAGTAAGATATATAGATGAGAGTTTCGAACACAATTGGAATATGTCTTACAATAGATCAGATTAATTGATTAAAAGTTTAGCTAAGATCACTTTTTGATTCGGATTACTTCTGGCCACATCTTTTACGTACTTTTCTGCACTTCTACATCTATATTTACACTACTAAAAAGTGATTATTATAGCCTCCATTTAATAGCGAAAAATATAAAAATACCGCTATGATAGAGTTTTTACAGCAGACCGCAGTGAAAATACGGTATAATAGAGGGTCTATTATAGTGGATGGCATCAAGAGTCCGCTATAATAGATCTATTATAGCGGATTGAACATAAAGACCGCTATAATAGGGTCTTCCCACAAATCACAATGTAGTATCAATCCAACCGTTGATTCATATCAATCGAAAGCTCCAAAATTTCACAGAGTTCCAAGAATTAAGACATATTTTCTTCCCAAATTTTTTCCTTCTCTATATAAACATCAACTCTCCATCATTCGTCATTCACTAAAATCTTTCCTCATTCTAATTTTGTCCTACAAATATTATTGTATTTTAAGTATGTTTAATTGTATATATATATATAGAGAGAGAGAGAGACAGACAGAGAAATGATATGGTGCACTACGAAGCCAATATTAGGTTTGGCATCACGCTCAAATTTCAAATAAGAAAATTTGAAACAATTTATCCAAACCGTCCAATATGATCTCCATATTGAGAGTGGTATGAAATTTCCTCATATTTTAGATTTTTTTTACTATTTTTTAGAGTGGTATGAAATTTGTTAATATAATGATTTATGGACCATCCAATATGACTGGTTTTGAACTCCTTTAAAAAATAGTAAAAAAATGCTAAAAAATAAAAAATTTGTTTATAGTAAGATTCCAATATGGATACACTACTAGAAAAATATGATTTAATAGCGGCAAAAAACGATCTTTAATAGCGGACTAAGCTCTGCTATTAAAGGAGGGGGCTATAAAATGTTCGAAGGGTCCGGTATAAATTCCAACCTTTAATAGCGAACCATATGACATGTCCGCTATTAATTCCCACTTTTAATAGCGGACCTTGGACAAACTCCGCTATTAATTCCCACTTTTAATAGCGGATTCAAAGACAAGTCCGCTATTAAAAGTGGGAATTAATAGCGGACATTTCATATGGTCCGCTATTAAAGGTTGGAATTTATACCGGACCCTTCGAACATTTTATAGCCCTCTCCTTTAATAGCAGAGCTTAGTCCGCTATTAAAGATCATTTTTTGCCGCTATTAAATCCTGTTTTTCTAGTAGTGTATCCATATTGGAATCTTACTATAAACCAATTTTTTTACGAAGTTTAAAAAAAAACTGACAGCTGTCAGATCGTGTCAGGATAGCAAAATTTTCAGATTATGAAAATTTCAAATTTTGTATTTGTTTGTGCATTGTTTCTGTTTGTTTGTGCATTTTTTATGTTTGTTTGTGCATTTAAATTTAAAACAACAGTACGAACTCAAATACAATAGCAACAATATGAAAATAATGCAATGAAAATAATTCTTAACAAAATTTTAAAAGAATCGGATTTCAAATAAAAAAGTTGAAATTTTCAAATTGAGAAAATTTTGTTTTTTTAGTAAAGGTAAAAATGAACAAAAAAGTTAAAAAAAAACACAAGAAATGAACAAAAAAGTTAAAAAAAACACAAAAAATGAACAAATTTGTTTAACTCTTAGAAAAATTAAGAGAGATAGAGATTGAGAAAAAAAATAGAATTGATCTTTTGTGTTTGTGTATTTAGAAGTTGAGAGATGAAGAGAAAATTTTGAGAGATAATGAGAAGTGAAATATATATATAAGAGAGAGATGAATGAAAAAAAGATGGAAATCCATGGGTTTTTTCTGAGTGATTTTTTAGCGTCGGATTGGTTAGAACGGACGCTGTAGATTGTAAAGGCAGTGAGTAATCCATGGGAAACTTTTAATAGCGGACCCTTGCCCAGTCCGCTATTAAAAGTCACCCTTTAATAGCGGACATGTCATATATGCCGCTATTAAAGGTTTTAATAGCGGATCTCTGTGCCCATCCGCTATTAAAAGTCACTTTTAATAGCCCATTAACTCTAAAGTCCGCTATTAATTTTTTTTATACCGAATTTCATTAAATGCCGCTATTAAAAGGGGGCTATTAAAACTCTTTTTCTGTTGTAGTGATATCACATTGAAAGGTTTGGATCGACCATTTAAATTTTAAAAATTAAAATTTGAGCGTGATGCCAAAATTAATTTTTGCTTCGTAATGCACCATATCATTTCTCTCTCTCTCAATATATATATATATATATATATATATATATATATGTATTTTAAAAATAAAATTTACTGTAAAAAAATTAATTTTAAGTATTATTGTAAAAAAAGTTTTTTTCACAACTCGCTCAATTATTACTGTAAAAATAAAATTGGATTGTTTGATAAGGCCGTTTAAAAATAAAATTAGGCTGTTCAAAATCAACAAAATGATATATTTGCAAATAGTCAAATTTTCTCTTGATTATATATTATGAATGGACATTTTAGCAAAAATGCCTATGAAATCAGTCAATTTCGCAATAAATGAAAAAGCTGGCAGCAACATTTTTTTTTTAATTTTCAAAATATTTTATAGCGAGCCTTTAGTGAGACCCGCTATAATAGGGGTCTATTATAAAGGATTTTGCTCAAAGGCCGCTATAATGGGTGTCTATTATAGAGGATGTAGTCTAATGTCCGCTATAATAGGGGGTCTATTATAGCAAATGTAGTCTAATGTCCGCTATAATAGGGGGTATAATAACAAATTTTACCAATTGTTAGCAACCCCCTATTACACCCCTCCAATGTCCTCTATAATAGCCTTTATAAATCAGCTATAACAGACCAATTATGTAGTAGTGTTAGTTGATTTAGATTGTAAGTTTTTGTCTTATCAAATTTCAAACAATTGTAGTAATGTGGTATCTGTAGAGTTTAAATCTATCGCGAATGAAACAAAGAAATTTTTGTATGAATTAATGGTACGGTCTAACTTAAATGTGCTAGCCCGTTTTGAAGTATCATGTATGTGTGAACCACGTTAAGTTTCGACCTTTTGGTTTCTAATATGAAGGTACGACAAACACTACAACATAAAGTATATTATAACCCTCATTTTATAGCGGATGTACGTACAGAACTTTCATTATAAAAATTATCCAGTGATAGTTTCACAAAAAAGTTTGCATTTTTAATTGCGAACTATAAAAAATTCAGGTATAATATGTGAAAGAAAATATCTTAGAACATTTAATAGCGAACATATAAAGGCACCCGCTCTAAATGCCTATTTTTAATAGCGAGGCCTAAGACGCGTCCGCTTTTTAAAAACCTTTAATATTGGATTGTTTGCAGGTTCGCTATTATAATCTTTAATAGCGGATTTTTGCAAGGTTTGCTATTAAAAGTGTTTTTTATATCGGATTCTATTTTACGTCCTTTATTAAAAGTTTCGAATAATAGAATTGCACGATTTATGTCCCACGAATCTCTATTTTTGTGAATAATCGTCCACTACGGTAAATCCAACGATCAGCAAATACTCTCGGTCATTTATTTCATTTCCGCCTTAAATACAGAGATTCATATATATGTTCCACTACCTCATTTCATTTTCTTTCTTCCCACAACTGAGACATAGGAGCTGGAATCTCTCTGCCACTAGGAGCTGGGATCTCTCTGCCATGAAAATAATATCCTCCATCATTTTTGGAAGAAATTCTTAGATATTAGATCATTTTAATAATACCTAGGTCTTTTTAGAAGAAATTCTATGATATTAGATTATTTCTTTTAAAAATTCTAAATTCAAATTTCCAATTTTTTCCTTTTATCGTCCCATTAATTTTTTGTTATTGGCCTCCGTTCCATTAAGTTTCTATTCGTGCAAATTAATTAATGCAATTTATAATTAATAGAATTTTCAAGCATGAATTTGAAAAATGTGCAAAAATAGAAAAATAATTAAAGGCTGAAATGGATCGTAAATTCGGGTCTCGAGACAGAAAAGATGCTTGCAATGTTTTTTTTTTATTTTTAACATCTTTTAAAGCGGATGTGGGGTAAGGTTCGCTATAAAGGTTAGTCTTTTTTATAGCGGACACTCGTTGATCTCCGCTATAGAAGATCAGTTTTTATAGCGGATATGAATAAAATCTGCCAAAATAAGTCAGTTGATATAGCGGACATGGGGTATAATCCTCTATAATAATAAGTCTGATTTTTATAGCAGGTGGTTCGAAAGTTTAGCTAGAGTTGTTACAACAGGTCCAACCCGAGCGGATTCACGGGTCCACGGGTTGGGTGGGACGGATTCACGGGTCCACGGGTTGGGCGGGACGGATTCACGGGTCCACGGGTTGGGCGGGACGGATTCACGGGTCCACGGGTTGGGCGGGGCGGGTTAGCACGGGTTTCGTTGATTAGGGGGCAACCCGACCCATGGTAAACCCGCACAAGTTGGACGGGCACAAGTTTGGGCGGGTTCTCGCCAGATATTTTTTAATTGAAAAAATGGTAAAACTTCCACGCGTTTGCACAAGTTCGGGCGGGTTTGGCACAAGTTCGCATGAATTTGGCACGAGTTTGGCACGGGTTTGGCACGGGTTTGGCACGGGTCGGGCGGGTTCCCCGCGGGTTTGCCACGGGGCGGGTTTGACGAGTCACGGGTTGGGACATGTTTTCGGGAAAATGGGTCTTACGCCCCCCGCCGTAGACCCACGGATTTTTTTTCCACGGGTCTAGGCAGGTTCTCGGATCGGGCACGGGTCGGACCACGGACGGATCAACTCGTGCGGATGTTTTGAGAACTCTACCTTTAGCAGCTCCTCGTTAACAACCACCGCAAGTCCGCTATTAAAGTTCTTTTTCGTCCGGTATTAAAGCCGAAGATTATAGTAGTGAAAATATAAAAAATGATCTCTACATATGTACAATTTTTGTGTATTCCTATAATATTCTTCAATTGTAGAAATATTTTTTTTTTGTTAATTTTATATTTCAAGATTATTGATACACAATCTCTAGCGAATTGTCAACTTGGAAGGTATGCGACTAACCCACGAGGCTAACTCCCCTCCCTACAGAGCCTTCCTTTTTCTTTCTTTTCTTTCTTTTTTTCTTCTTTCTTAATAAACATTCCTTTTACATAAAAAATAAGCTGTAATCGGAATTTTCTTTTTTTAATAAAACATTAAAGTATGATGTCCCTACTTTCCTAAAAAAATAATAATAATAATAATAATAAAAAAATTATCTTACTTTCCTCAGAAATTAATAAACATTTCTTGTACATAAAAAATCATAATTTTTTTGGTAATTATAAAAATAGTAGTGATAAAAATAATCAAGAAGTACAGATTTTTCGATCAAATAGTCGAAACAGTAGATGTGATGAGTGTCAAGTATTAAAAGTGATAACACGATTTGATGAGTGTCAAGTATTTTAGACATGTGTACGTGTTGCAAATATTGAAAATTCAACACTCGTTGATACTTACGTTTAAATACGTTAACACGTGTTAATATTACACGTCAACACGTAAAACTTTTGGTTTTCAATTAAACCTACATGGCTACATCTAAATTTGAGTTTATGCACTCAGAGCGAACACATGACATGACAAGTGTATTTCAATCTGACATGTTTTTTCTCCTTTAGGAAAGAAATGCATGCAGACTGGAGACAATGTGTCTCTCATTACTTTGCAAAGTCGACAGATAGCCGTTAAATTGCCCAATCAAATTATCACAAAAATTTGACCGTTGACCAACATACAAAAGTTTTTATGTTATTTGCAAACATTGTTTGCTTATATTATAACATTAGAATTTAGAAATTTTAAAATTGTCGTACTTACGTGATGTTATTATTAAACCTTGCTTTCTTTTAAATAGTATGTATCACCTGCGCGCTACTACTTTATTTTGAATTCGTCTGATCAGTTTTGTAATATGGGATTTTAAATCATACTAAAATTAAATTCATAAACATTTTCAAATATGGTATTCCTATCTGCCAAAATACTGACACGTGGCTCTTTTAGTGCAATTTGAACAGAATAATATAAGTAAGAAAACGTATAGATACCATGACATATATGTTTTCATGCTAAATTTAACACGTCTATATTTTAACTCCTGACTATATATCATACAATATTATTCTATACTATATCGATAACTTGAAATGAACAATCACCAACTTTCATCTAAAACAATTAAACTCACCTATCAACCATCCTAAATTGAAACAATATCCATTTTGCCTATCCAGAAAAAGAAAAATTCCCAATGTGACACACATGCCAATTTTTAACACTTGAAATAGACCTATCAATTGGCCGAGGAATAAATTCTTATTAATTGAGTGCGCACAATACCGGATGGAATCGGATGCAATTCCCTTTCGAGACATCCCGAACTCTACGAACGATTTTGTCCATTGATGAAGAAACCAGGTAGAGATTGTGTAAAATCAAAATCTGTGATGTTGTTGAATTGTTTTCTGTTTGATTCTAAAAAAAATGAGAATTACATTCATGATTTTGGTTTCAAATATTTGACAGTTATGATCCAATTTTTTTGCGTTCAGTATTCGGACGTGTTTTCTAGACGCAGTTAAAAAATAGAGGTCACACGAGTTTACAAAGAAAAAAATATCAAGTACTTTTGAAATCTGCGTTCATGTCTAAGCGCAACGTCTGAACGTGCGTCTAGACGTAGCGTTCACAACGTTGCCTAAACGCAGCGTTCATACGTGAACGCAGATTTAAAAATTTTGCATCATACTTAATCATTTTTTCGTTTGTTTTTTCAGCGTGAACGCATGTATTTAGTACAAACGCTGAACGCAGAAATATAAAATCATGGATGAAATCAGTATCACGGATGTCATTCTTATTTTTCAAAGGTCAAACATGAATAAAATTCTGATGTTGTTAGCATAGAATTCATATAGAAAAAGAAAGATTTCATGAGAATAAGAAAAAAAAAAACTAACATATTGGATGCATTTGGATCATGCACAGACCTGATGCAGGATTTTGATCTAGATATAACACAATTATATATAAAAATAAAAAATATATAAATTTCATCCAAGATATTGAAAATAAAATGTTTTAAATATTAAAAAACAAACCTAGATAAAATATTATAACACCTACAAAATAAAATCAAGTCGACGGTAAATCAAGCCGGCCTCTACGGCAAAATTATGGTCTTATGAGTTATATTTCTTGAAGAAAATTATGGTCGCTAGGTTGACAATGACCTTTATCTAGATAAAACCAACGCAAAATTATATTCATATATATGTGGTCTAAAATTGAATCATAAGGAGCCAAATCCGCGAAGAAGAGATTGGAATCCTACATGATCTGATATGTTTTCTCAATTAGTTGTGAAAATTTTCTGAAATTTGTAAATAATGAAAGACAAAGAATAGATGAAAAGAAATAGCAAGTATAAGTATATTAAAATAATTATCAGATGTATACAATATATTTATGTCCACTTCTAAATGGGTACACGCCTGCAATATGTGAGTATATGATGTGCGGTTAGCCCAACATTTTTTTTTTGTCAATTTACAAAAAGCTTTGCATCTTTAAATTATGAAGAATTTCAAAATCTATTCCTATAAAATGTAAAACTACATATTTGTTCTTCTAAACGTGTGATATCATATGTACTTCAAAATACAAAAACTCTCATATTATAAACTTAATTAATGAAATTCTGCTGTAATCTATAGCTTGTATGTAATTTCGAAATTTTAGAAGAGCATATGCCTTAATTTATATTTCCAGATCCTACAGGTCTCACATGAGAAACAACTGGCAAAATTCGAATTTAGACGATAACAAGGATTTGAATTTAGTGGAAATTGAATGTAAATATGTAATAAATATAAGCTTACAAAGATAGGACTAATGCAAATGAATTTTGATATATCACTAAGAAAGAAACACTAAATTTAAGTTAATTGTTTCTCATTTACATTTTCATCCTTTTACAATTATATAGACTTTATTTTTATGTCACATGTGTAGCATGACGAATTCTTCTTGGACTTTGTATTATTGTATTAGATCATGTAAATTTGCAAACGAATAATCAAACAAAATAAAAGAGAGATTGCAGAAATTTGGAGGCCCACAAAAGTCCAGTTCGCGAACTCCTTTGAATCTCTTTATTTTTCTATTAAATGTAAGTTGATATGTTTTACCTTCTCCTTCATGTTCGCATAAGTACGAGGAAAAAAATAATAATTATGATCTACTTTTCTTTTGTTGCAAAGCACAATCAGTTCAGGGTCCAGGATCAGACACAATTTGGTTACAGCTTAGGGCACATATATTCAGTGCTATTGAGCATTCAAAGAATTGCAAACTCTAGGGCAGGACACTTGTCCTACCATAGTATACATTGGATCCTCACATGATCATGCCATGATTAGCGCAAAATTAGTTCTATCTAGATTAATGGTTGAAATAGTGATCACTTTTTTCTAATAATAGTAATATGAAAAAAGTGCTAATTTTGTGCTATCTAAGTTAATAGTAAAATGTTGTTTGGATTGAACATTTAGAGTAATGATAGTGGAAAGAATAAAATAGTAGATTGTTTTGAATTTTTAAGTATCTTTATTTTACAAAAATTATAAAGTAAATAATATAATTAAAAATAATATGCATTATTTTTTGAATTTATAATGTAAAATAATAGTAATGATGATATAATATAATATTACATAATAGTGATAATTATGATAATAATAATTAAATAATAATGATAATATAATAATTAATAAATAATAGCAATAACAATAATGATAATATAATAATAATTATAATACTAATAACAAACTAACAATAATTTATTTATATTGTAATAATAGTAATTGATATATTATTAATATTGTTGGATTAAACTCATCTCTTGTTTGACAATTTGCAAAACAATTAAAGTATTGACCTTGCACTTGAGTTTTGGTGAAGATGCAGGTTAAAACAGGCAAAAAACCAATGTTAACATGCTCAAACATTTCCTAGACAAGTCAAGACATGATCAAGTCATCAAGGGAAGGCTTCAATGCTCGAAACAGAGCACAACGTTACCATAACGCTTCAAGACTCGTTATAACGAGTCCCTAAGGCGTTATAACAGGTGCCCAAGACGTCATAACGCCTCAATAGGAGAGAGAAGATGATGCAGATGCAGGATTTTTCCGAGACAAGTGTTATTGTAACGCTATAGCAAGGCGTCACTACACTTAGATCACTCTTGTTAAAACTAGCATTATTGCCAATTGCATTATATATCAAGAATATACTACATTTCATATGCAATGTTAGAATCTATAAGAATTTCACGAATTACTCTTCTACAAAATTCAATATGAAATAGAAAATATAACTATTGTCTAGAGTCCTATATGGTGAATCTTTAGTGGCATAAAAGACTTCTTTGTCAAGAGTGTATAAAAGATCATTTCTCTCTAAGTATTATTGCATTACCTTTTTCCAAGATTGAAAGTTACTATCTCGCATAATCTTAGAGGTTCAACCATACTCATGTTGGTCAAATTAGCTTGGTATGAAACTTTGTGCTCCCATATCAATTATTAGAATGTGATCATAAGGTCAAGTGCTAGTGCAGAAGCGTTTTCAACTAGATTTAATTCAAACTTTTTGAACTCAATCACATAGCTAAGAATGCACAATCAAGCAAGTACTAAAATCAATAGAGCAATTCAAGCAATAATGTGCAAAGGTAGTAAAAGAGAGAGTAAAGAGCAAGAGAGAACACACTATCTAATGTGATTCGACTTACAAATAAACTAGGCCTACTTCATGTGACTCCGGATCAAAAAATACTTCTGAGACAGATTTCACTAGATCGCAAGTATTTTTAAAATTGGGAACCTATCTTAGGTTATTATTAGAACGACAACCTATATTATGTTCATAATTCCTTGCAAGGGACTACACCACTCTACAAAGGTGAGTGTCTGATTGACAACACAATCAAGGAAAGATGATGAACTACTTGACAATTAGAGAATTAACTAAAACAACAACAAAGTATTATCTCGAATTGACAATTAGAGAATTAGTTATCCTAAACACTCTCAAGATATGAATGCTGAAGGAGAAGTCTCTTATGCTCTTTCTTCTCTCTACTTGTATTCTTCATCCTCTCAGCCCGGTTACATAGAAGCGGGACCAGTTTATATATAGGTTAAAGCAAGCCTCACATGATATCTAAAATTTCATGAGCTCATAACCATTTTTTAATATAAATAAAATATAATAGATTAATGATATCTCAAGATTAGTGGGAGTAAATTCATTATTCTTATTTTGTTGCACATATGTGGATCGACATCGAATATCTTGTTGTTAAAATAAAGTCAAATATGACACTGTTATGATATAACATATTATTACTACAAGAATTATGTTAGCTAATTTTATAACAAAGGTGTCACACCACCCACTCTTTTCAAAGAGCACGTGCTGACATGAGATTGTTTAATGACTTGTATTTTGTTGTAATAAAGTTTTTAGATATTTATGTATTGAATCTTCGATTATGTATTGACTTTGAACTTATTATATTTGTTTTTCTTATGTTGCAATTAATTTTTATTTTAAGAAAATTTTATTATGTAAATAGAAAAAATATGTTAACCATTTGTTGGAAAGAATCCTACTGTAATAATTAACGGAGATCAAATAACGCTAATAGTTATTTTGATTGCATGATGTTTCTAAGTGAACATGGTTTGAGTTTATATTGGTCAATATTGAACATATGCTCATGATAATGTTTAAAATTTAGATCAAGTGGGAGAATGTCAAAAATATTTAGTTATAATATTTACTATATGACCTATGGAGTTACTATGAGCCAAGTTCATTTAAGTATTTGCTAAAACATGCATACGAATTTTGATGGATAATTCTAATAACTACAATTCACTGCACTTGATCTCAAAGTTTGACCAAAAATTATAAAAAACTAATTTATGTTAAATGAAAAAAATCACTTTTGCCAAAAAATTTCTACTAAAGAAAATTAGAAAAGAGAAAAAATGTCTAAGTTATCATCATCATGTCTGAAAAAAATCTTTGAACATCGATACTAACTCTCCGACTTAACGATATATGCTCTTCGATAATGTAAGTTTATTTAAGTTATGATTTGTTATTTTATATGAATTAGATATTTTTCAGTTTTTTTAAAATACTTAAAATTATTATGAATTTAATATCATTATTGATTTTACTATCACCATTAACTGTTAGCAATTAGCACTCACATCATCACATATTCACATGTCACATGTATCGCAGTTCAATACTTATTATTTTTATGCACAAGAAAGGTATAAAGTAATAAGAGAGGTGTAATAGTAGTATTGCCAGGAATGGTCTTAATCAAAGATAATTGTGTTCTCTGATGCGTTCCATCGAGACAACTCTCCTTTCTCAATAGCTATCAAGTGCAACCTAGGTGTCGATACTGAGAGACCTCAAGCCTAGCTAGCTATTCAAGTTTGAAAGATCTCTACAAAAGAATGGTACTTTTTGTTAGGCATTACTGAGGAATGGAGGCATGGGGACAAAGGTGCATATATGTTCTTTGAGGGTGTGTTAGTGTGTAGGTGTTGTGTGGGTGCGTTGCTTGGGAAGTAACAGGCATGTCATGCCAAATCCCGAAGTGACCAATCATCATACCACTAAAGACCAACCAAATACTCTTTTTCTATTGGACTCGTTTCAATTTTTGTATGATACAATCTTTAGTGCAATTGATTGGTCTCCTACGCCTTGATGTTAGAGCAGATATGAAATGAAAGTTTGATAGTATTTCTTGTTCTTTTTGGTCTTTTGGAGCAAAAGGAAATCGTACTTAATATCTACTGTTAAACTAATTTACCGACAAAATCAGAGTGTAGTCAAATCTTTATCTTTTCTTTAATTATTTGTAAAGACCGTAACGAATTATTCCAAAATATCAAATATGGAACAGTCAAGAATTTTTAATATTGAATGTTTTGAATCATTTCTTATTTTGTCATGCACGTTAGCAAAAGCGAATGCAGAATTTACGTTAGAAAAGTTTAAGATTTATAATTATGCGTATTCAAAATTATAAGTTCAATTATATGATAAATTTTGAAGAATATAAATTTTCTAAGGGTGTTCAACTAACCCCCTAGCTCAATGTGGCTCTGCCACCAGGGGCGGATTAAGAATTTCTGCCAAGAAGATAAAATCTATAATTTTTTCAGGAGGGACAAAGTGATACAAATTTTTAAATATACATAAATATTTTATATAAAAAAATTGACAAATCGGACAATTACACAAGATTATTTTGCAAAAAAAAAAAATCTAGGAGGGCACACTACGAAAAATTTGGGGTTTATCACCGGATTTTGGGCCGGGATTAAAGAGTGGCGGTGCTAAAAAAAATTAATATCCAATGATAAAGGTGCAGGAGTTCTCACCAGTTTTTAATCAAAATTTGATGATAATAGCCACATTTATCACCGTCCTTTAATTAAAATCCGGTGATAAATAATATTTTTTATTAAGTCGTTAATACCAGATTGTTTTAGATGTCCGGTGATAAATACTTATTTTTATATTATAGAAAAATAAAAGGCTGCAGAATGTACGACAAATAAATTATTTCTATATTGCAAAATTATGCATACAATTACACCAAACAAAATAAATTCACATTAATTTGTATAAATTGTACACGGTTAAATAGAACAAACAATGTAAATACACATTTAGACAAAATTATTTACGCAAAGTTACACCAAACAAAATAAATTCACAGATCTAGTCTTTAAATAAATTTACTCACAGTTACACCAAACAAAATACATTCATAAATTGAGTCAGCGAGTAATAGATGCAGCGACATAAACTTCAAATTCACGAGATCATCGAATTGAAACCTGAAAAAATGAACAAAATAAATTATTTCAACATTTAAACATTATCTCAACCCATAATTTCAACAGTACCGAAATATAAATAAATCTAGCCCTCATATATATGCAGCTATGTTCATACTATCAAAAATCCATCGAGTGAACTGAAAAGTTTAACAAATCTAGCCTCGATTGAATTTTAACAGTAAGAACATAGCTGCATTGAGGAATAAGCTTTTCGTTTAGATCTGAGCCCTCATATATATGCAGCTAAGTTCATATTGTCAAAAAACCATCGAGTGAACTGAAAGGTGAAACAAATCTAGCCTCGATGGATTTAACAACAAGAATGTAGCTGCATTGAGGAAGAAGCTAACAGTAAGATATGGGCCTTAGGAGGGATATAATGCCTCCACTTTTGTGTGCCTCTATGGTGCATTCAAAATCCACACCATTCATCATGCACATCTTTCTATGCAATTAAATCTAGATCATTCATTGATTTTAGTGAATGGTGTAGATTTGGAGGTACCATGGAGGCACATAAAAATGGAGGCATTATATCCCTCCTCTCTCTCTCTCTCTATATATATATATATAGTGAGGCTACGGTGCTTGGTCAAGCACAGTGTCCATTGTGCTTCGGCATCAAATCTCACAAATGGACGACTAAAATTTCCATTTATCATGCTCAATAATTTCTTTATAACAAAATCTCCTCGGATACATTTTTTTATTTTTAGAGTTTTTAAGTACGTCTTTCAGATTTTTGAAAGTGCCATACTTTTATGCATAAAAAATATTATTTTATTACTATTTTGGAGTCATCTTAAAAAAATCCGAAACATGTACTTAAAAACTCTAAAAATAGAAAAATTTTGTATCCGAGGAGATTTTGATATAAAAAAATTATTGAGCATGATAAATCAAAATTTTATCCATTCATTTGTGAGATTTGATGCTCAAGCACGAGAGGCACCGTAGCCTCACTATATATATATATATAGGGATAGGCTATCGTGCACTATAGTGCCAAGGTTCTTTTGGCCTTAGACCCTTCTTTACCATTGGATTTAAAACTTTCTAGCCATTCATTTGGGTGCCTTCTTAATATTACGAACGTAATGGTACTGTTCCCCTTCTAGGTACTTTTCCCCCTTTATCGCCTCTACTAAGTACACGTCTCCCAAACTTCAAGCTTTTCAGGTTCAGTTTACCCCTTTCGTTATTCCCATATGACCGTTCCCTCCCTGTTTTCCTAGAAATTATGAAAGAATTTAGAAAGCCATTACTAACCAGAAGTCAAGAGAAATAAACGTAGCTCTGATACCAAGGGGAAATCGCGCGCGGAATTCTGATCGGCTTAAGCTCTCGGACAAATTATGTACTGGAAACTTAAGACTTAGAGGAAATTTTAAAAGTTGGAAACTGGATTGTTTTATTGAACTGGAAGAAGTAAGCTTTCAGATATGTTCTGATCTGCTTGCAACTTCACAAGATGTTACAATATATAGACTTGAGAAGAGAATCTCTATTATTGCATCGGGTGCTCATTGGGCCCCATCGTCATGCTAATAAAGAGGTTTCCACTTACTCTTGTCTTCCACTCAAAGAAAAAGATGCGTCGGCACACTAGACGACATCCATAAAGAAAGAAAAGTAAAATCCACTCAGAAAAGTAGATGCTCCAGCACACTAAGGAGGCATCTAGAAAAGCATACACTTTCTAAAAAGCTAGTGGTTATCCATAGAACCCCACCAAGCTAGTCCTTAATCTTTAATAATGGGTGCTTCTATAGCTGTAAAGCATATTATCATGGCAATCAATTAGTGCTTTTATGCTGGCATTGACAGTACCCAACACGTCACTGGCCCAGTTGTCCTTGGTTGCTATTGCTTCGAGTCTCGTCTTTTGTAGATATTTCATTGCTATGAGTATCTCTATTTGAACACAAGCCTTATGAGCTTGATCTTTATACAGTTCTGACAACCTTGCATGTAATGCCCTGTCCTCTTCAATAGTTCGTGGGTATTGTACAAATGTGTCTTCAGTAATTTGTGAGTATCTTGCCAGATTCGCATTTTGACCACCTAGAGCTTCCCATCTCTCTGCTTCAACGAAAGCCTGCTTAACTTTGCGTGGTTCACTACGTATTATTATCCTCCTAAGTCCTTCCATACCTGTAAAAATTAAAAATAAGATAACACACTTATTAGATAAATGTGGTTATTTGTTTCAGCGGTCCACCACTTCCGCATCACGAATTCATGACTACTAGGCTGTTTTCCGGCCTATGAGAAGATTAATCTTCTCGATGGTACTACTTAGTTCACGAATAATCGATTCTTGAGGTGCTTCGATTACTTCGTTAATTGCACTTTCTAGTTGTACCAAAATGCTAGAGACTTGTTCATCTAGCTTAGCACTCATCATGTTAACTGCCAATCTTGACAATGAATCCGCCAAAACATTGAGCTTGCCATCAATGTGCTCAAAGTTTATTTGGACTCCCGTCCCTGTAACAAAATCTACAAAACTAATCCATCTTACTCTTGACGGTTTGTTCTGTGCAGATTTATTGTAAAAGCTAATAATAGTCTGACAGTCTGTTCGGAGAGTTATCTCCTTCTGATCAAGATAGTGAATTTTGAGTGCTTTTAGTGTCTCCATGCAAGCGTGTATTTCTGCGTCAATAGTTGACTTCACGATCGGGAATTTCCCGCTTGCATAAGCACAAACTTTTTCTGTGCTTCTAGGGTCAGTTTTACCCTTCTTCCACTTGCACACACCGCCCCAACCGTCCATGCAGCCATCTGTCTCAATTACAATATAAGAATTGGGAGGTGGTAATTCCAAGTCTGGTAGGTTTTGTACCAAATCCTTTACCTTTCTTACCAACTGGTAGTCTGAAGGTTTCATGCGTTTGTCACCATTAGGACTGGTTTTTGAGTATAATGGTCCCAAAAGTGTACCAAGGTTTGGAATGTAGTTTCTAGCATAGTTTAGTATGTCTAGCCATGATCGTAACCCTGCTTTTTCTTTCATTTTCTCGTCTTCAAAGGTTATGATCTTCTTAATGATATGCGGTTGCAACTTGATCTTTCTGTTGCCTATCACTGCTCCAAGGAATTCAATCTCCTTAACCGCAATCTTCATTTTTGTGGGCGAAAGTACAAGCCCATTTTTCTCACAAATACTAAGCATTTTTGAAATATGCTCAGCATGTTGTTCTTCATTTTCTGAGAACACCAGTATATCGTCTATGTAGACGGCTATAAATTCTTCTGTGCCTCGAAAACAATTATCCATTTTGCGCTGAAAAATTGCCGGCGCATTCTTCAATCCAAAGGGCATGACCAACCATTCGTATAATCCGCCTGGAACTACAAATGCAGTCCACTGTATCGACTCTGGATCCATAGCAACTTGGTGAAAGCCGCTCTTTAGATCAAATTTGGAAAATATTTTACTATTTCCCACTTTCTTCAGGATTGTGTTGATACCTGGAAGACTGTACTGGTCTTTATGCGTGTTATCGTTGAGCGTCCTGTAGTTGAATACCATGCGCTTCTTGCCTTTGACCTCTTTCTTCGTAACCGGGTCTATTGTTGTACCCGAATTTACCATTATGGCCATGGTTCTATGCTTGCTTGTGCTAGGTTGGATTACTCCAATTTTCAGTAATGCTTGCACATGCCTGTCAAACTGCTCCTTCATGGCGGGGGTAACATGTTTTAAAGGTTTGTCTTGTATTGTGATATCTGGATTTATGATATCCAGTTTGCATGTTACTTGATTTTTCGCCCAGTGTTTAACCGGGTCATCTCCAATATAGCCCTGCTCCTTTAGTCTTCCTAGCAGGTCTCTGAATTTATTCTTGAACCATGGTGACTCATCACCACAGTTATAGGCAACGACTTCTTTGACCTCTATGTATTCAAGCTCGGATATGTCAAGTTCTTCCACTGCTGCCTGAGAAATGATCTCAGCATCTGCCCTGGTGGTTATTGTTGTTACATTTTTGTAAAATGTAACCATCTGCCCTTCGATTCTCAGTCCACCTTGCATCGCCCTGATGAAATTGCATCCAATCAGCATTTGGACACCTCCTTCCTTGCCCATCGGGAATGCATATGTAAATGGGATTCTGAATTTGTTGTCTTCAATAGACATCTGCCCATTCTTCAGTTTCAGGTTTGCGATTTGCTGAGAGTTTACCCCATTTATCTATATAGGGTATAAACTTGGCTCCAAGGCTTCAGGGGGTATAAATTCTTGGTTTACACAGCACACCGTAGCGCCTGTATCTAATATCGCCTGAATTTTAAAAGGATTCACCCCTGGTATTTCCAACTGCAGTTCAATGTTGTACAGTCTGTTGATTACCCTTCTTCCTTTTCTAGGATCTGGGACTGCAGTATTTATCTCATCATCAGAGAGTTTATTGGCCATCTCTTTTATTATAAGATTCTGGTTTGGATTGGCCTTCTTGGGAAATGCAACATTTGGTGGGGGTTCATCACTATCATCTGAATCGATTTCTACTTCTTCTCCCACCACCTTACGCTTGCCTTTGATATCTAGCTTGGCCATATCCGCTACTAGGTCATTTTCCCACAATTGATCCTTCAATCTTGCGTTTTCGGCTAGGAGATACTGGATATAGCTTAAAAGCTCGTTGATAAGCTCATCTTTGCTATCATAAGGACTTAGATTTTGTGTTCTTTTCATGATTTTTCTTCCTAATACAAACCTTGAACACATGGGACACACAGTCATTTTGCATTTTGCACAGTGCGCCCTCATTTTGCTGTTCGTCGTCTCTAGACAACAGTTACACCTTTCGCAACCTCGTGGTATTTCACCATTATCCTCCCATGAATGTTCACAATTCCTCATTTCAGTATGTAGGTTTGGTTGCTTTCGCCATGATGGGGTTTCTTCTTGGAGCATAAAGATTGAGTTGCCAACCTCACCCTCCGAAAGTGAGCATATAGCGTCACTATCCGGTTCGTTTTGGTCAACAGACAAGATATCCCAGTCATCATCTAGGTCAAGGTTCTCAACAATTGCAGCCCTTGCAATGTTACCTTGTTTTCTTCTGCAGTCTCTGGCAAAGTGACCTTCTTCACCACAAATAAAGCATTTGCACTTTCTCACCTTATCCGCGTTCTTTCTCTTGAATACTCTTATGTGAGATTTATGTGGTTTTCCGCGATAGGTCTTTGCTTTTCTAATCCCGTACTTCTTATTCTTCTGGTAGTAGCCTGGAATTGGGATTTTGCTACAAAAAGATAGATCTTTCAAACTTCTTTGTAGCGCTGCTCTCTTGCATGATTCTGCCAGGTACTGGTATGAAAAGTTGATTCTTGGCAGTACTCCGACAGTGCTCCCCGGGTACTTCTCCATGTACGCTCTTTCTAATTCTTTTCTGATTAGAGGGGGCATCTTTCTGAAAAACTTCTCAGAGAGCTCATGACTGATATACATGCGTCCTGACTTTGCTGCTAGGACCTTATAATCATTCATGTAGTCGAATAGGTCCTTCATGTTGTTGCATGATAATCTCTCGAGATCATTGTATGCTTGATCCTGTTCTATCGTTGAACCTTGATATGGATCTTCGAGTAAGATTATCCTTCTGACTTGGGAGATGACATTTTGAGGATCATCGGCAATGTTCACCAGTTCTTCGTACTCCTGTGGATATGCCATTCGCCACTGGATCCATGTATTTTTCTCTATCTCTCCCAACAGGTTTTCTATGTATATAACCTTGCTTTTATTATCAGCCCAGTTTCTTTCGTTAACAAGGTTTAGGGTGATTGACTCTCATTTGGAGATCACATCACTGTACTGCCCTATATCCTCAGGCAATACGAGCATAGCGCCTTGGTTTGCCTGCGCTGGAGGAAGGTTGAATCTCTCGTTGCTTTGCTGTGCAAACCCTCCTTTGAATCTATTAACTCTGGCTCTTATCTCTGGGACATTAAGTTGTTGTTGTTGGTTTTGTCTAAGACTCCCTGGTGGGTACATTGGGGGTCCCATCATTGGTTCTCGTGGTCTGGTTGCTGTGGAATTGGTTGAGAGAATTGTTTCTATTTTTGAGTCAAGGTTTTTGAGCAACGGGTATTCCATTGCTGCCATAACGGTTTCAGCCTCCTCCTTACTATCCTTCTGAGAGAATGGGTTTACCCATTCTTCATCACTGGAATCGTTGTATTCATCCCAGATAGGACCGGCATCTTCTTCAGCCAACTGCTTTTCTCTCGGTAATGCTGCCAATAGTTGCAACATCTCGAGTTCATCATTATCTTCATCTTCTTCTTGTGACTCGTGCCAGTCACAGAACATCATTAGGACTGATTCTTCACCTAGGGCCTCTTCATCAGCTTGGCCTACTATTACCTCTTCTGATGGCGCGGTTGATGAATATCCGCCAAATCTTACTGCTAAGGACCCATCCGTTCTGGTCCTTATCCTTGCCGTCTGAGGATTCTGCACGGCTGGTGCTGTTGTTGGCCGTATTATCCATTGCCTGCCTCTTAGTTCCTCAGTTGACCTCATCTAGCCTGGAATTGCTCGAATCCCTCTGCTTGCCAGGTGTTCTGCCACTCTTTCCACATTGTATCTGAAGTTTGTGTGGCTGGTATTTGATAGCCTTCCTATCAACGACCTTGAGAGCAGTAAATTACTCTCCCCTCCTTGCCAACCATCGTAGCCATGAGTCTGTATAACTACTTGGATGTGGTTGTTGAAATCATGAACATTTAAGGTCATGTCTGGCGCTGTATACGCTAGTTGCGTACCACCTGTCAGGTCTATCTCCATAGAATTGATTATGGCCCGATCATCAGACCATCTTGTGTCTCTTAAAACTACTAGGGCATTTACCCCAGCGTTTCTTCTGTGGAGTGCATATAGTCTTATCATCACAAGACCTATATGCAGATGCTGCAACCCTTCTTGTACCAACTGGTTGTAGCTTTGTTGCGAGATAAATGGTAGCTCCACCTGAGCTCCATCTGTAACTAATACTCTTTCATCTGAGTAGTGTTGGTATACTCGATGATTTCGTTCAGACCATCCAGCTTGGTATAAGGTCTCAGCTGGAACTTGTTGAGCCCTTCTGTACTGTGAATGGTTGAGCTCGATGTCTGGATTTAGTTGGGACTCCAGACTTCTTCTGTAATGCCTTCTTCCTGGCATTCTTCTCTGCGCTTCAAACGCTATGCGGCTTCCTAGCCTGTAGCCTCTTATCTGGTCTTCGATTGTAGGGTTTTGGTTATTGTCTCTGCCAGATATGCTTGGTCTACCCACCGTTTCAGTTCTTGTTTGACTCATTTTTGGTTTTTGACAGAGTCAAATATTTCTTTTGGGTTTTTTGAATACAAAGAACTGGCCGGTTGGTTTCTTGATTTTTTTCTCACTGGGTTCTCCAAGGCTAAGTTTATGTAAGCCCTTTTGGAGTTCGTTTATGGATTGTGTAAGATCTTCTGTTTCAGGCACTTTGGTTTTCGCCGCCTCTAGTCTCCTGATTGCGGTTCTGCAGTCTTCGAGGTCTTCTTTGATTTTGACCAGCAGTTGGATTATTGTATTGTTTTGCTTGATCAATGCTGTCGTAGCTCCTTTTGCAAATTCGGCTGGTTTCAGAAAGCTGTTTGAGGGTTCTTCAATCGTCTCGGTTGCCTTTAGAGCTTCTAGATAGATTGAACTTCTAGCGATATTACGCCAGTCGTTCATAAGAAGTTTCTAACTCGGCTGAGATTCGGCTCCGGTATCTCGTAAAAATATTTCAAAAATATCTTGAGAATTTGTTTGAACGTTTAACTAAATTAATCTCTTAGGAAATCTGGTTAAGTTGGTATACTGACTTTCAGTTTTCTAGGTCCACAGTTCAGGATTGATCATATATAGCACTTCAAAAAGTACGAATCTTAAAGCAGGGGTTACTCATCTAATGGTTCAGTTTTCCCAGTGCCACAATTCTTTTGGCATCATGGTGCACCATAGCATTTCTCTCTATATATATATATATATATATATATATATATATATATTCAGCTCTGCTCGTATTATCAAGATCCATCGAGTATCATGAAAAGTTTTTCACTCATCTAGCCTAGATGGAACTTCAATAATAAGAACGTAGTTGCATATAAAAAATTTAACAAGTGAAAAAGAAGTTTAAAGCTAGAGGCATATAAACAAATCTAGCTCTCATATATGCATCTTCGTTCATGTTGTCGAAGATCCATCGAGTGAATTGGACAGTTTTCACTCATCTAGCCTCGATGAAACTTCAACAATAAGAACATAGCTGCATTGAGGAATAAGGGGTCATTCAATTCTGAGGCACAGTTCACAGGTATGTCTATTTATACACGAACTACATATCTGAAGAGCCGAAAATGTAAAATAAAAGGAGGAAAATGAAGAGTCATGCAAATTAAAGGCGATGCTAGAGGAGTCTCGAAAAGCAGAAAAAGGGAGGCTGTGTTTAATGGAGGCGCCTTGAAAATGAGGAAAAATCTTGAAAATTAATGGTGAAGAGAATAAGTTGCTAGATTGAGATTTGCTGGGTTAGGGATGGAGGAAGAGAGCAAGCGTATACATATGATTTATAAATTTATTACCGATTGTTTTTAAAATTCGGTTAGAAAGTGTCACACCCCAGAAATAAATGACAAGCTTAAGGGTGTTAATCCCGCCACGTGTACTTGATTTGAAGTACACGAAAGGCTTAGTTGACCACTTGAAATATAAATAAGAATAGTTTATTATACTTTATTTAAGGAAAAGCACACACATTTCACACACAATACATGAACATCCAACAAATACATATATTATATAATTCAGCGTCTGAACATAAAGTTTACAGCGGAAGCTAAACAAAAATAAAATACATAGTAGGAGGACGATCCCATCAAAGGACGGGGGATCGACCCTAACTAACCTACTACAAACTAATCCTAACAAAAGAATAACAAGGAAACAACTAAAGTGATCTTCAAAACGGAAGACGCCGGACTCCATCCTAACGCTCTCCTCTGGACACCAAAAGGGACCCCTGCTCTTTACCTGGACCCCACAACCAACCGTGGAACGTGAGTAAATTATAAAAATTTACTCAGTGTGGATTAAGGTCCAGCCTTTGGGATTATATCCGATTCAAGGTTGGACCAATCACATTTACTGAGAATGCCTATATTAAGTTACTACACCTGACTTGTATTTAGTTTAACCATTGATCAAATTTAAATAATTAATTAAAACTATCCAAAGAGACGATACGAGAAAGAAACCCAAAATATTTATGAGGAATAGTAGTATACAATGTTAATAAGGAAAGATATCAAACTCCCAGACAAATGTTCAAAGAATCAAATTTTAGAACCCCGGGTGTAGGACTTCAGGATTCGCCCCCTTAGACGGGTCTAGTATGTCAGCCGCCAATCTAAGGGTATCGTTAGACGGGTCTAGTATATCAGCCGCCAATCTAACTTAATTCTGAGTTTCCAGAACGAAACGCCCTGGTAATAGCATGAGCGGCTATAAAAGCACACACTCGATCAAAAGCGAACCGAGAAGCCTACCTTACAAAAAGAAATTAATAAACAAAAACTCTCGGTCTCAGCCGTCATACGGAAATAAGGAACCGACTACCCGTTTGAGTAACAATAATAAAGGGAACTCCCTGTACCAACCAGGGGCCAAAGGGGAGCCCCAGACTTCCTCTGTACCAACCAGGGGCCAAAGGAGGAAGTCCTTCGAATATTAGGAGATCCCGAAACATCGGCTAATAGAAATATAAAGAACGGAATAGCTCCAATACGTCACATATGACACGCGTACTCTAAACTGAGAAACCGAACCTTAATCACTCAAAGGAAGATATTATAATATTTATACTAGTAAGGATCTTGAAAATCAAACACTCTAACTGGCACTACGAGCCATCAAGTGATGGTCATCGATGGTGAGTAGTGAACGAATGTCCTTAGGGACATCCCGAGAAATGGACCCCACGGGCGAAACCGTTTACCGTACGTAATCCATCCTCACGATGCCCCCAGACTACATCCGTCCTAGCTGGACTCACCGGCCCGACTCTCATCACTCCCAACGAGAATATATACATAATATTTGATACGCATCTACCTATAAGTAGTCTAATAGCCTATACGATCCATATAACAGATCTCACGTGCAATATGAATGCAGGTGACATGCAATGCAGGTTGGTCAAAATAGTTGGTTCAGTTACCAATATGAATTCATGACAATTCAAGATCTACCGGCCTGATTATAAATCGTTGGTAATTTGGTACTGCAGTTCAATTTAGGTAAGACTGGTAGGTCCTACAAAGAGAGAAAGGAATATAATCCCCAGGAATCCACACCTGGAATGGAGAGAGAGTCGTAAACTACGGAAGCTCTGCTGCGTCCGCGCGAGGGTCAGCGTTGTCAACAGCAATATGGAACTCGTCCACTGCGTGTGGGTCCGAATCCACTCTCCTATTTATATATTTCGGGTTTTGTTTAGTTAGTCGCAGGATTTTTATGTGAAAGGAAAGTACCAAAAATTATATAAGCAAGCTGATTTAGAGAAATGATGAGATTGGTCACACGATGCATGAATCAGGCAAGCAATACAACAAGGACAATTGGAAATGAAATAATTGAATGACAATCACAATCTTACTGATAGGATCGGGCACCAGCCGAAATGAGTCTATACCTATAATAGCATAATACAATTCAAACAACCCCAATATGATGAGGGTACGAGAGGTGCGGATAGACTAAATCAAGAGATCAGGAAAACAAGTTTCAATCTTGAGAAAATAATAGCAATTATGCATATCCAGATAAGCACAATGATAATGGCAACTCCGATACAATACTACACAAAAGTAATGGTTATAACATCCATATATTTAGAGATATTTCCAGAAGCACAAAATCAGGATCAATTGGTCGACTAAGTTGATTACACAACAAGACTGCTACACAAGAGGGGTCTAAAGGAACTGATTTCAGCAAGCATGATGTCACGCGATAAAAGATTGATATAATTGAGATGTGAAGAATACTCACCAGACAACAATCCAATCAGTCCAGTACATACTCAATGCACAAAAATATAAGAATACAATACAAGGGGAAACACAAGGGCTCAACACCTTTCATATCGAGCAGAAAGGAAACGTGACAAAATCAAGAAGAATCATTAAGAAGATTGACCGAGCGAGGTCAAGAGCTAGTCAACAGGGATAAGAGGGTCAGCCCTACTCGTACATGAGACTGTCGGTGCTCTTGTCATATTAAACGGGAACGAGGCACCATGGAAATGTAGACCAAAAAGAAAATGTTCAAATAGTTGAGAATTAGTTCAAATGGACGAATCAATAACTAGGAAATGATCTCAACATTTGTCCTAGTTCGATTTAGTCGCATCAAGATCAGACAAAATGAATCACAAGAACGATAAAGCATTTTAGATAACGTTGTGCGAATTATTAGAACGATGCAAATGACACAACAAAATTTGAGTTGGCACACTTTGTTTCAGATAATGATTTATCAAGAAGGAATAGCCCCAATTGAAGGAAAGATCACATAACAAATTAAGCAAACAAGAATTAGAAATTTCTCACCAAATATGACAAGGTTTGTCCCTTTTAAATAAAGCAAGAATGTCATTAGCACATCAATAATAAGGAAAGGTGAATTAACGGACAATGGTCTATTCCTAAACTTATTCAAACAAGAATTAGAAAAGACAAATCATAGTCAAAAGACTATAACACCAATGACCAGGTAAGAATTGAGATTGTGGAAACATTTACAATTGGAAATAACAATTATCAATCAGGACATGAAAAGAACCAGCAATAAGACATTATTGTCGATTAATATGCCAGCCTCTGGATATATATATCAGCCAAGGAAGAATAGGTGAATGCCAGACGAAGTTATCGAGCAATTGATCAAGAAGTGAGAATTTAAGAATTAATACGACAAGATTTTCTTCATAATATCCATATCAGAGGCACACCAATACTAATTGCAAAGCAAATGAATCAACGACAAAGGACTTGAGTATAGTTTACACAAATAGATAACTAGAGCAACATAGATTTGTCATCCAAAAAGTATAAGAGCTTTGTCTCTATATACGAACATAAGCAAGGGACAAGCAAAGAATTAAACACACTAAGATACATAGATGATCACATAACCATGGGGCTCAGCCCTAGGAACAAGAAATCAACATAATCACTAGAAGAGAACATAAGCAAGCATTCACATACAGGAAGGGGAGGCTCAGCCTCAACCCTAATAGAATGTACGACCGGAGTTTGAGAACGTACCAGAGATGGAGATATCAAACGAGCCTAATGTCCCGCCGAGTCGGATCGACTGAATATGAGAGGAACACGAAATCAACCACAAGGCAGCAAGGGCGTGGGTGAAGAGCACCATGGGGAAGAGAGGTCGCGATGACACTGACGAGTGCAGTCGTGGCGGTGCCTCGCTGGTCACCACAGAGAAGGTGCGGTAAGGGGGAAAGAGGAGAGGTGAAACCAGGGAAGGGAGGCAGCGGCAGTGCTGCCAAAGGCGACGTGGACGCTGCTGGCAGCGAGATGGAGCTGACAGCGCGCGCGATGGTGGTCTCCGACGAGCTCGGCTAGGGGGTGAAATACCCCCATTTCTTGATGGTGTCGAAAGGGGGCGAGGAGAACGGATCAGGCAGGAGTGACGCACAGGGTGTCTGTGTCGGTAGCGGCATTCCGGTGGTGTCGCTCCGATCGGGCTCCACACAGAAAAGGGAAAGAAAGGAAGGGCCGTGCCATTTTGTGAGAGGAGATAGTCGAGTCAGTGGGCGGCTGGTGCAGCGGAGAAGTCGGTGGCGCATGGCGGAGTCATCAACGGAGAGACGGGGGCTGGTGGAGCTGTCGGGGGCTCGATCCCCCCCCTTCTTGTTTTCTCTGGTCGAACCCAACAGAGAAGAGGAAGAAGGCACAGAAGGGAAGAAGGAGAAAGGGGAAAGAAAAAAAAAGAAAAGGGAAGAGAGAAGTAAGTGGGTCTTGGGATTTTCTGTGGACCGAACTATGCAGCAGTTCGTATCGCAAAACACCCCTTATCCGCTCTCATAGACCCGAACGGGTCATGCCACCCGCCTCACGAATTGGGCAGAACCCAGAGACCTCTTAGGGGAGTTTTAGTGGGTTTTGAGTTCTTCCGTAGCATCTATGGTGCAGCCGCCCGTGTGGCAACTTTCTGCAGAGGTGGTTCCAATGTTATTGACTCGTTATAGCAGTTTTGCTTGGTTAGGATGGCTTGTAAGGGTTTTTAGGAGTTTATTGTGATACGATTTCAATGGCAATTCATGTTGCAAGTTGTGATTTAGCAACATATGAGTTGTTTGACTCATCACATAGTCTATACCATTTTTCCACCTTGATTATTAGTGTTTTTGGTTAGATGTAAGGCTTATTTATTTTTAGAAAACTTTTGCTTTAATTACTGCATTACATTACGCGATATCTTCAATAAATTCCAACTATCTGGAATTTTGAGGTTGGATAAAATATCTCTAGTCATATCTCCTACGATTTATAAATTCAAATTTTTAAGTTTAGTAATTTATTTCAAAGAGTTTTAAATCTTACTTAGTTTTATAAGTTTGCTAAATAAAACATTTTAACTTTTACATACCATCATATGTTAATTTGAGCTAAGATCTTGTTTAAGGAATAATTTTGTAATTAGTCTGAAAATTATTTATTAAAATAATTATCAAAATTAGTGGGTTTTACATCCACCCCCCCTAAGAAAAAGTTTCTTCCTCGAAACGATAAAACTTAGCGATGTATGATATTATGTGTACGTTCATGATCTTCGATCTGGTGTCTCCTCCAATATTTATAATGAATTGATTAACAAACCCTTCCTATCTTGTGAAAGCGCCTGTCTTATGGAGCGAAATGATAGTTTCAGACGAAGTCAATTGGGGGTGAGAAGGAATTCGTTAGGGTTGGTATGCTTAATTTATAACGTTCTTTTGAAGGAATTGTGTTTCCGATTTGTTTTCAAATTTGAGGTTACTCGTGAGTTTATAGTTAATGTCGTTTAGTTGATTCTTATTAGTTAACTCTGAGGGGTACATTTTATCTTATTTTATCTTGTCATGTCACCATAGGTCACTCTCAAATTTCTTAGTATGAAATGATGATGAATGCAAATGATGCATGGGATAATTACGATGATGCAGCTGATGCATATGATGATGATGCAGCTGATGCAGAAAATGATGATAATCATTAAGGTCAAGCCGATGATGACATGATGTCTTTGAATTAGTTTGAATTGTACTGTTAATATTCGATAATATATTTCACATTTGTTAGGAAGTACATTCCTCGTATAGGTTTAAGTTTAGTGATTCGGGTATTTTTGACCTTTCAGCTCTTTAGATTTTTTACTTAGACAACTTAGTATAATTTTGTATGGTGATTTGAAATTTATGATTTCAAAAATTATATCGAATCGACATAATCCCGAATGAAGTTAGAAGCCTAGTGAGATCATTAGCTCGCAGGCGGTGTTGTCGAGATTTCATGTCTCATTTAGATGTCTACCTATGATTTTAAAGGTAAGACCTACAAATTGAGCGTCTTCTTAATAAAGAAGCGGGCAGTGTACTTTAGATACTTATTAGATTACACATCAGTCCAAACGATCATTGTTTTATTTAAGGTGCACGTTTCTGTAGAAAATTCGAAAGGAATGATTTCGTCGGGTAGCGATCAAACGCGTCTGATCATTATCATGTACCTGCTCTTCGAAACTTTATTAAAAAGTCGCTGACGGCGTGGTTGTCAGAGTCAAAGAAGGTCGCGGGTCGAGGCAACACTATGCGACTCGAGTTTTCACCGTACCTTAAGCGTCATACGGCGGAGTCTTGCAGCGGCGTCTTGCGGCGATGTCATGCGGGGCGTCAGCATCGTGCGGCAGCGTCGTGCGGCAGCGCCAGCGTCATGAGGCAGCGTCAGCGGCATGCGGCAGCATCATGCGCATTGTCAACTACTGACTTTGGGCTTTCGTTTTCTCCGGCGCGCCCTTGGCGAGCTCCTTCAAACTTGATCTCGTTGGATAAAGGTGATGACGCTCTACCTAACGAGCCTTGACGTTAATTATGCATCTTAACGATTTTATCCTGGGATGGGCACGAATATGGTTGCCTGATACAAGGCCTTAAGTACTTAGCCAACTTTCAGAGGTCAAACAGAAACTTGTCAGCTTGCCAACTTCAGGCTTGATTATTTCGTCTTGCCTTTGACGCATTCTTTCGAACTTGGTATCGTTAAATAGAGGTGGTTACGCTTGTTCTAACGATCTCTTGCGCCAGTTGTGCGTCGCAGCGGTTTATCCTAGAGATGCACACGAATTCGGCTAGTCGGTACATATCCTTAAGGCGCTTACATTGAATTCCCCTAGGTGCTCACTTCGGGGGTTGTTTGGATGTAATCGGGTTACACGATTGTATCGAGGGAAGTCATCATTTGAGACATTACATTATCCTCAATGCAGAAACCCTTTATCCGCTCTTTAATTTGATTTCGTTTGTTTGTTATTCATGCTACAAATTTGAGAAAACGCTCAAAGTGTGCAAGCCTTGTGCTAGCATGGTTTTCGAGTTAGACGTTTTCAAGTTTCCGTGTGATGAGCAATCCGTGTTGTTCGGCGAATTGCTAGTGCATATTACGTACTTCGTTATGACACTATATTTGTGTCCTAACTCATCGTGGTTTGTCTTTGCATGAGGCTTGAAGTTTAAAGAAAAACCACATTAATAGTATCATTTCTACTCTATATTTATAATATTATTTATTCATTTCCTTATTAGGATTTTGGTATCGTAGAGCATTGTGCTACTAATGATTCGTTTAAATTCTATATATATCCTTGAGTCTGATGTAAACTCCTTTTCGTCGGCCTCGGCATTGAGTCACGCGACAAGAAGTTGAGAATCCGCAACCTGGTGCTGATAAAACGAACAAATGTCGTCGCTGAGCCGATATCTTTCACACCAAATCTGACGGTCCCCGTGTTTTTGCAAGAATTGTGTCGTAACAAATGTACGTCTCGCGCTGACATGAGAAACCGCCGAGTGCTACTGAACTCGTGCTCGAACGTCATTACTAGGATCGATCTCAACTTACCAAATGGTCTAGATATCAATTACCCAAGTATCAAACGAAAGGTATCGCGTTACGAATCAGTCTACAAAATCCTATAACCTACCCTCACTCAGACCTAAGCGGATGACAAGTATTGTTATGTGTGCTATATAGTGACTTCAGCCTTGAGAATAGGTGGCCACATTAATACATGACCGACATCGTGTCTTGCACGACTAATCAACCTGGCTCTGATACCACCGAAGGATGTCACACCCCAGAAATAAATGACAAGCTTAAGGGTGTTAATCCCGCCACGTGTACTTGATTTGAAGTACACGAAAGGCTTAGTTGACCACTTGAAATATAAATAAGAATAGTTTATTATACTTTATTTAAGGAAAAGCACACACATTTCACACACAATACATGAACATCCAACAAATACATATATTATATAATTCAGCGTCTGAACATAAAGTTTACAGCGGAAGCTAAACAAAAATAAAATACATAGTAGGAGGACGATCCCATCAAAGGACGGGGGATCGACCCTAACTAACCTACTACAAACTAATCCTAACAAAAGAATAACAAGGAAACAACTAAAGTGATCTTCAAAACGGAAGACGCCGGACTCCATCCTAACGCTCTCCTCTGGACACCAAAAGGGACCCCTGCTCTTTACCTGGACCCCACAACCAACCGTGGAACGTGAGTAAATTATAAAAATTTACTCAGTGTGGATTAAGGTCCAGCCTTTGGGATTATATCCGATTCAAGGTTGGACCAATCACATTTACTGAGAATGCCTATATTAAGTTACTACACCTGACTTGTATTTAGTTTAACCATTGATCAAATTTAAATAATTAATTAAAACTATCCAAAGAGACGATACGAGAAAGAAACCCAAAATATTTATGAGGAATAGTAGTATACAATGTTAATAAGGAAAGATATCAAACTCCCAGACAAATGTTCAAAGAATCAAATTTTAGAACCTCGGGTGTAGGACTTCAGGATTCGCCCCCTTAGACGGGTCTAGTATGTCAGCCGCCAATCTAAGGGTATCGTTAGACGGGTCTAGTATATCAGCCGCCAATCTAACTTAATTCTGAGTTTCCAGAACGAAACGCCCTGGTAATAGCATGAGCGGCTATAAAAGCACACACTCGATCAAAAGCGAACCGAGAAGCCTACCTTACAAAAAGAAATTAATAAACAAAAACTCTCGGTCTCAGCCGTCATACGGAAATAAGGAACCGACTACCCGTTTGAGTAACAATAATAAAGGGAACTCCCTGTACCAACCAGGGGCCAAAGGGGAGCCCCAGACTTCCTCTGTACCAACCAGGGGCCAAAGGAGGAAGTCCTTCGAATATTAGGAGATCCCGAAACATCGGCTAATAGAAATATAAAGAACGGAATAGCTCCAATACGTCACATATGACACGCGTACTCTAAACTGAGAAACCGAACCTTAATCACTCAAAGGAAGATATTATAATATTTATACTAGTAAGGATCTTGAAAATCAAACACTCTAACTGGCACTACGAGCCATCAAGTGATGGTCATCGATGGTGAGTAGTGAACGAATGTCCTTAGGGACATCCCGAGAAATGGACCCCACGGGCGAAACCGTTTACCGTACGTAATCCATCCTCACGATGCCCCCAGACTACATCCGTCCTAGCTGGACTCACCGGCCCGACTCTCATCACTCCCAACGAGAATATATACATAATATTTGATACGCATCTACCTATAAGTAGTCTAATAGCCTATACGATCCATATAACAGATCTCACGTGCAATATGAATGCAGGTGACATGCAATGCAGGTTGGTCAAAATAGTTGGTTCAGTTACCAATATGAATTCATGACAATTCAAGATCTACCGGCCTGATTATAAATCGTTGGTAATTTGGTACTGCAGTTCAATTTAGGTAAGACTGGTAGGTCCTACAAAGAGAGAAAGGAATATAATCCCCAGGAATCCACACCTGGAATGGAGAGAGAGTCGTAAACTACGGAAGCTCTGCTGCGTCCGCGCGAGGGTCAGCGTTGTCAACAGCAATATGGAACTCGTCCACTGCGTGTGGGTCCGAATCCACTCTCCTATTTATATATTTCGGGTTTTGTTTAGTTAGTCGCAGGATTTTTATGTGAAAGGAAAGTACCAAAAATTATATAAGCAAGCTGATTTAGAGAAATGATGAGATTGGTCACACGATGCATGAATCAGGCAAGCAATACAACAAGGACAATTGGAAATGAAATAATTGAATGACAATCACAATCTTACTGATAGGATCGGGCACCAGCCGAAATGAGTCTATACCTATAATAGCATAATACAATTCAAACAACCCCAATATGATGAGGGTACGAGAGGTGCGGATAGACTAAATCAAGAGATCAGGAAAACAAGTTTCAATCTTGAGAAAATAATAGCAATTATGCATATCCAGATAAGCACAATGATAATGGCAACTCCGATACAATACTACACAAAAGTAATGGTTATAACATCCATATATTTAGAGATATTTCCAGAAGCACAAAATCAGGATCAATTGGTCGACTAAGTTGATTACACAACAAGACTGCTACACAAGAGGGGTCTAAAGGAACTGATTTCAGCAAGCATGATGTCACGCGATAAAAGATTGATATAATTGAGATGTGAAGAATACTCACCAGACAACAATCCAATCAGTCCAGTACATACTCAATGCACAAAAATATAAGAATACAATACAAGGGGAAACACAAGGGCTCAACACCTTTCATATCGAGCAGAAAGGAAACGTGACAAAATCAAGAAGAATCATTAAGAAGATTGACCGAGCGAGGTCAAGAGCTAGTCAACAGGGATAAGAGGGTCAGCCCTACTCGTACATGAGACTGTCGGTGCTCTTGTCATATTAAACGGGAACGAGGCACCATGGAAATGTAGACCAAAAAGAAAATGTTCAAATAGTTGAGAATTAGTTCAAATGGACGAATCAATAACTAGGAAATGATCTCAACATTTGTCCTAGTTCGATTTAGTCGCATCAAGATCAGACAAAATGAATCACAAGAACGATAAAGCATTTTAGATAACGTTGTGCGAATTATTAGAACGATGCAAATGACACAACAAAATTTGAGTTGGCACACTTTGTTTCAGATAATGATTTATCAAGAAGGAATAGCCCCAATTGAAGGAAAGATCACATAACAAATTAAGCAAACAAGAATTAGAAATTTCTCACCAAATATGACAAGGTTTGTCCCTTTTAAATAAAGCAAGAATGTCATTAGCACATCAATAATAAGGAAAGGTGAATTAACGGACAATGGTCTATTCCTAAACTTATTCAAACAAGAATTAGAAAAGACAAATCATAGTCAAAAGACTATAACACCAATGACCAGGTAAGAATTGAGATTGTGGAAACATTTACAATTGGAAATAACAATTATCAATCAGGACATGAAAAGAACCAGCAATAAGACATTATTGTCGATTAATATGCCAGCCTCTGGATATATATATCAGCCAAGGAAGAATAGGTGAATGCCAGACGAAGTTATCGAGCAATTGATCAAGAAGTGAGAATTTAAGAATTAATACGACAAGATTTTCTTCATAATATCCATATCAGAGGCACACCAATACTAATTGCAAAGCAAATGAATCAACGACAAAGGACTTGAGTATAGTTTACACAAATAGATAACTAGAGCAACATAGATTTGTCATCCAAAAAGTATAAGAGCTTTGTCTCTATATACGAACATAAGCAAGGGACAAGCAAAGAATTAAACACACTAAGATACATAGATGATCACATAACCATGGGGCTCAGCCCTAGGAACAAGAAATCAACATAATCACTAGAAGAGAACATAAGCAAGCATTCACATACAGGAAGGGGAGGCTCAGCCTCAACCCTAATAGAATGTACGACCGGAGTTTGAGAACGTACCAGAGATGGAGATATCAAACGAGCCTAATGTCCCGCCGAGTCGGATCGACTGAATATGAGAGGAACACGAAATCAACCACAAGGCAGCAAGGGCGTGGGTGAAGAGCACCATGGGGAAGAGAGGTCGCGATGACACTGACGAGTGCAGTCGTGGCGGTGCCTCGCTGGTCACCACAGAGAAGGTGCGGTAAGGGGGAAAGAGGAGAGGTGAAACCAGGGAAGGGAGGCAGCGGCAGTGCTGCCAAAGGCGACGTGGACGCTGCTGGCAGCGAGATGGAGCTGACAGCGCGCGCGATGGTGGTCTCCGACGAGCTCGGCTAGGGGGTGAAATACCCCCATTTCTTGATGGTGTCGAAAGGGGGCGAGGAGAACGGATCAGGCAGGAGTGACGCACAGGGTGTCTGTGTCGGTAGCGGCATTCCGGTGGTGTCGCTCCGATCGGGCTCCACACAGAAAAGGGAAAGAAAGGAAGGGCCGTGCCATTTTGTGAGAGGAGATAGTCGAGTCAGTGGGCGGCTGGTGCAGCGGAGAAGTCGGTGGCGCATGGCGGAGTCATCAACGGAGAGACGGGGGCTGGTGGAGCTGTCGGGGGCTCGATCCCCCCCCTTCTTGTTTTCTCTGGTCGAACCCAACAGAGAAGAGGAAGAAGGCACAGAAGGGAAGAAGGAGAAAGGGGAAAGAAAAAAAAAGAAAAGGGAAGAGAGAAGTAAGTGGGTCTTGGGATTTTCTGTGGACCGAACTATGCAGCAGTTCGTATCGCAAAACACCCCTTATCCGCTCTCATAGACCCGAACGGGTCATGCCACCCGCCTCACGAATTGGGCAGAACCCAGAGACCTCTTAGGGGAGTTTTAGTGGGTTTTGAGTTCTTCCGTAGCATCTATGGTGCAGCCGCCCGTGTGGCAACTTTCTGCAGAGGTGGTTCCAATGTTATTGACTCGTTATAGCAGTTTTGCTTGGTTAGGATGGCTTGTAAGGGTTTTTAGGAGTTTATTGTGATACGATTTCAATGGCAATTCATGTTGCAAGTTGTGATTTAGCAACATATGAGTTGTTTGACTCATCACATAGTCTATACCATTTTTCCACCTTGATTATTAGTGTTTTTGGTTAGATGTAAGGCTTATTTATTTTTAGAAAACTTTTGCTTTAATTACTGCATTACATTACGCGATATCTTCAATAAATTCCAACTATCTGGAATTTTGAGGTTGGATAAAATATCTCTAGTCATATCTCCTACGATTTATAAATTCAAATTTTTAAGTTTAGTAATTTATTTCAAAGAGTTTTAAATCTTACTTAGTTTTATAAGTTTGCTAAATAAAACATTTTAACTTTTACATACCATCATATGTTAATTTGAGCTAAGATCTTGTTTAAGGAATAATTTTGTAATTAGTCTGAAAATTATTTATTAAAATAATTATCAAAATTAGTGGGTTTTACAGAAAGACTTTATATCGGACCCTTTTTAAGAACCGATGATAATTTCCTTTCTTATCACTAGTTTTTGTTTAGCATCCGGTGCTAAGTCATAAAAAAATGCATTTTCAGATAAGTTCAATACTTAGTTGCAGATTTTTATGTAATATTCGGTGTTAAGTTTTAGACTAAATATCAGAAATGTCACTGAACTATATTTAAACTCCGGTGATAATGGTACTAAAACCTATTTCTGTTGTAGTGACACTTGCCCTGTTGCCCCCTGGTAGATAGTTGATCTGCCACTGTCTGTCACTAGTGTTAGCGCCAACTAATTAAGAGCTTGAATCTGAATGTAAGGTTTTTACGATGCAAGTAATATTTTTCTTTTTCTTTGAGAAAAGTAGACATTGTCTACTTAGAATTCCATTAAAAAAAAAGATAAAATGTTTCAGCATTTCATTATTGATGTACAACTCCTAGTATAATTCTCTATTATTGAGATTTACAAGGGTGAATTATTAACTAAGAAAAAGCCAAGAAGAGGTATATATCATGTAAGATCTCCAAGTGGTGAGGTTTGGGGGTCGTGTCTTGAATGAGAAGATTTGATGGCATGCTACGAATAACCAATACATCTGAACTCAATGTGCATGATTTTGTGTGTTCTGTTTGCAAACATATATGATACATCGCAGTTAAGTGTCAAACACAATGTATAAAGTATTAAAGTAGTGACATAGTTAGAATTACTATACTAATGTTAATATAAATATAATAATTACATAAAAATAAATTCTCACTAATAGATTAAAATTTGTATTTTATGGGGTTCAAAAAAATTCTTACATACTTATAAATATGCATAATTTCTAATTACATGATCAATTTTGAATTTTATTTTTCAAAGTGAGTCAGTTGATCCACCATGAATCTATATAGCTCCGCCCCAATTGTGAGAGTGACATATGTTTCGCAAAAACGACTCCATGAGATGGGATTAATACATGTGACAATTGTACGTTGGAAAATGCAACAAGAAGGGAACGTAATAGTAAAAAAAATCAATGAGACATAAGTTATGCATGTGATTACACATGCAAGTACGTTCAAATGCGACATTTCAATGCATGTGTATAATTGTCATCGTTCTATTTCGTTAATAGTTTTTGACATGATCCTTGTATATCTTAAATTGTATATGCCCGATAGGTCCAAATGTCCAATGCATCCGACACATACCAAAAACAACAAGATCAGGGGCGGATTTAGAATTTTCGTCAGGGAGGAACAAAATGATGCATATTTTTAAATATGCATGGTTATTTTGCAAAAAAAAAATTGACAAATCGTATAAATACACAAGCTTATTTTGCAAAAAAAATTTCAGGATAGAACGGCTGCCCCTCTCTGACCTCATGTAGCTCCGCCCTTGAACAAGACACAATCATATATACCTACGCAGGAGCAGATTTAAGTAGTATCAGGAGGGGTGGATTCAGGATTCTATCAGGGAAGCAAGATTTATAAAAAATTTCCAAGAGGAGAGAAATTATGCAGATTTTGAAATATACATGGTTATTTTGCAAAAAAATTGACAAATCGTGCAAATACGAAAGATTATTTTGCAAAAAAAATTTCCAAGGAGGCGCTTGCCCCCCTTGGGCTATGTTGCATCTGCCCCTGGTACTAAGAGGACAACAACCTTGAAAATATTTGTTGTATATTTATACGATTTAAATTTTTTTTATAAAATAGATGTGTATATCTAAAAATATATCTTATTTGTTCATTCTGAAAAAAAATTATATATAGATCTTATCTTCATAATGAAAATTCTGCATCCATCCGCTCATGTTCCTCCGCGCATTTTCTCTGAATTTAAAGCGCACGATTGAAGATATATCATATATCATGCATAGGATAACATCTGCTCGCATTTTTGTAATTTATGGATTAATTTAAGAATTGCACCAGAATCTTAAAAAAAATTGCAGAATTTTAATGCCACCAACCTCTGCTCATAAATATAGTCTATAGGAACCCGCAGAAGCACTATTGGGTGGATTGCTCAATCAATTTCCCACTAGGAGCTAGATCTTACATGTCACAAAAGGTTCTGCACGCATGAGAATACTGAATACACCACAGCTGTCGAATTGGAATCTTTAACAGTACCCCGTTTATGTACCTTGTTTGTTTCTATTGTTTCTTTTGGGGTTGTTGGGTCTCGGCCTTTTGGGCTTCATTCCATCATCACTTATTGGGTTTAATTGTATGCATGCATGTGAAACAAACGGGTCAACAGTTAAAAGGTTGAAAGGGAAAGAGAGGGAGAGAGAGAGAGATTGGTAATGATGTGAGGAGGGGCAGGAGACAAAGCAAGAAGCCTTTTAGCTCTCTCATGCACATACATGATACATTCGCTCTTTTTCTCTCTCTAGAGGAGCACTCAACACCTGATCTTTGCCATGGCCTGTTTTGAACAAAGATCCAGACAAATATGAAATACTCTGACTCTGATGTGTGTGTGGCAATAGGTGGTCTTGTGTGGGTCCGCACAAAGACATCGCCTTGCACCTCTGTTGCTGTATCTGTATCTCATGCCTCCAAATCAGTAGCATGCTACAGTACCCATAAATTCTCTTCTCCATTAATTTATTCTAAATATTTTTGCATATTTTCATAACAATTCCATTTTAACAACGGACAGTAATGTGTTTTTTATAAGAACCAAAAAGTTTGTATTGTTATTATGGGCATGATGAACCTGGGTTACACATGCTGTGACAGATAATTAGGAGAAGGATTAAAGCGATGTTGGAGGTTGTCAGACTGGTAAATAGAGGTGTTACAGAATAGCGTGTGTAAGAGAGAGAGATGGCAATAAAAGAGAAAAGGCGAAGAAAAAGAAAGAAAAGGCTGCAAGGGAATAGAAATGGAAATCACGGTCGACCAAGCTTTTATCGTCTTGTCACTATCTAACGCTCCTTTTCTCCGTAAAACCCTCCTAGTATTTGATCGTTTCCCTTTCTCTCTCGTCGTCTCTGTTTTCTTCTCTTTTCTATTTATTTTTTCTTCCAAATGCTCTCTGAAAATATTGCGCGTTGGAGTTCTGGTAAACCGCAGATGACTCTTTGTGTGACGAGTCCCTGACATCATCACATCATGAACTATAATGCTATTAAAGACAGCATTTGTGACACAAGTACTTATCAATCGTCTTTTGAGGTGCATATATTAATCAAATCAAGAACAATTTCGAAAATTAGTATCCCATCACTTGTCAAAACTCTGTATTATTTTACCATTTTTGTGTCAGTTGCATTTTTTTCTCAGCTTCTTTTTTTTTGCCAACATTAATTGTAAACATCGACAAACAAATTTAGAAGGAATAATCTGAAATAATTCTGAGAGGTAGCCAGCCCATACGTTATATGTGTGAACTGTGAAGTCGACAACCCGTGCAATTTGGTTCAGATAATTGCAGAGGAATGGTAGTACCAGTTCTAACGAGTGCAATTGTTGCATCTGAACTGCAGGTAGTGTGACATGCATCACCTGCACCAACTCACGCACTGCCAGTCTTCCACAGCGCCTGTCAAGCTCTCTTTTCACCTCTTTTATAATTTCTACAGTGGTGCAAGTGCAAGTGTGCAACACGCTCTCTCTCTCTCTCTCTCATTTCAATTGGCCATTGCATCTGTAGAAACTACGATGCTGGTAAGTTGCAACTGGTAAATACGAACAAAAGATGAATAAATTATAGATTTTTTTTTCAATGCTGCCTCAAAACTGCGTCTACAGTGCTCCGATACCTGGTCTGACGTTGGCGTGAGTGTCTTGTCAGAAAAAACGGCTGACGTGGCTCTCAGATGCTCAGAGTATTTTACAAGATTTCTGTCTTTTTATTTTTGTTTAGTACATATATTTTATTTCTATCTGCGCCTGGTCATGGCAAATTGGCAACAGTGTTTGTATATTCATGGTTCAGTATTGAAATAACAAAAAGAAAAAAAATCATATATTTTACCCTAGGTCAAATATTTAGTATGGACACAAGAAGAACCGGATTGGTATTTGCCGTGCTTTGATAAGTTCTGAGATGATGTTTGTGTTAGGATTCATGTGTGTTTTATATATGCATGCAGTTCGTTCCTACAATTAATAAGGCTAACTAGCGTGTTGTTGTTAATTTGGAT
>CAXKVX010000061.1:0-153236 GCA_964058865.1 Eleocharis quinqueflora | reverse complement strand
CATGCATAATATAAATTATAAGTATTTGGATTGTTTTGAATGTTGTTAGATGCACAATAACGAAAACAACATGCATCATAAGTAAATTATTTTTTCGTTGGAACTCAACTGGACGCGTCCAGTGAAAAATAACGAGGAGATCAGCTGAATATTTTTCTATTTTCATATATAACTTGCAGCAGTAGCAACGTAATCCAATCTAGAATCAGCAAATTGAAGATAGTGTTAGATTAGTATTATTTTGCTAATTTAATAAAATATAGAATTAGCACATGTGAAGAATTAACAAAATCAAAATGTTGTGATTTTTTTGTTCCCTCAAAAAAAAATGTAGTGATTTTTTGAGTTACACACAGAGTGTAATATTTTGTTTTTTATTTTCAAAATATGAGGTCCTAATATTATAAAATTTCGTAAAAAGAAGTATAAGAGTAAATTTTACTTATCTACAGAATTTTTTTAATATATAATAAACTGAAGTACAATAAATTTTCATTTTTTAAAAATTATACAATGGGAATTGGGAATCAATTGATCTAGAATTCTTTATTTAGAAAGTATAAATTGTTGTTCAAATTGGTGGCACTGACAATGGAAAATGTAACTTACTTTTCTTCTTTGAACAACAATCTATACTTTCGAAAATATAAGTAAAATAAAGTAAAAGTGTAAACATTTTAAACAATGTTTAAAGAGAACTAATTTTGAGTAATTTGTTGGTGTTTAAATGTTAGAGAAAGTCTAGCATCTATAGACAGATTAACAAACAAAAAAAATACAAAATAGCCACATTCATGTGGAATCAAATTCACTACTTGTTAAATTTCTGCTTGTTTTCTGTTTGTTTTAATCTGGACTGTTCAAAACTCATCTAACGATCAAAACATTTATTTTCTGAATCAAATTACAGCCGTTCGTGACGATCGATCGATTCGTAGTGATCGGATCGAGACAAACAGGAATTGCTTGCCTCGAATACAAGCAGCAGATTCGGATCCCATTCATATTACTAATCTCACTCATGTCGCAACTCAAATTGTGATTCTCTTTCTGAATTCTGATACCATTTCTCATCTTCCATCTCTCTTCGCAATTCAACTTCGTTCTTTGGTTAAACCCCTCTCCTCACAAATCACAATCTCTCTTCCTCTTCACTATTCTTTTTAATGATGCAAAAAGGAGCTCAATTCAAGTCTTATGCACGAATTGAGCCTTTTAATTCTTAGCATCACTTGTTAATTATGTCGAAATTTCTACTGTTAATTTATAGTGCAAAATGGAGACAACCATGATTCCTTGAAATGTAGAGAGAGGATGAAGTTGAGCAACATATAAAAAAAAATGAGTTTGCACTTTGCACCCTTTCCTTTCCAACAGCGAAATCAAAACTACAAAATGCTTCAATTTTTTAAATCTTTGTCACCGTTTGCTAAGATAAGACACATTACTAAGGAGAGATTGCTACTTGCATATAAGTTGTTAAATGATGAAAGCAACGATAAAGTCTATGTTATGCAATGATTTTTGTGTGTTAAAATCTGAATGATGAGACTTGTTGTTATTTAGCATTTGAATATGCTTATCTAGAAATTATGACTTCACTCTAATTTGTATTAGAAGTTGCTATATAACTATTAAGCTATATTATTTGGATACTTCAACTATCTTATCGCACTTATATCTGATACTTGCCGCAGTCATATCCGATACGATTCTCGTGCGATACTTCATGTGATTACCAGAGTGCATTTTTTAGTTGTTGCTTCCTCACGTTGTCGTAAGGTTGAAATCACTTTCCATCAAAAGACATATTATCACTGCATCTTATTCTCTCTTGTTTATAATAATAATTTTTATTATATATCTTCACTTATATATTATTTTTCAATGTACTAAATTATTTTTTAATTAAAGTTTAATATATATATTTAGCCGCATCCGTATCTAAGATTTTTTACAATTACCGTATCGCCGCACCCGCACTCGTGCAACATAGCTATTAAGTGATGTATGTTGCATGTGTAAGACTTGTCTATTGTAACTATTAGTTGTAACCGTCACTTGTTATGAGGATCGAACTAATGACAAGTTAATGTTAGTATTAATGTTGTTATTTGTTAGAATTAAGATTTTTTTAAGTATTAAGACTTCATTTAATAAATAAAAAAATATTTTGGATCCAATGAATGATGAGTTTGAGTTTAAAATTGTACTAAATAGAGGAAAAATCGACTCATAAATAGTTGAAAATCTTACTATAAGTACGTAGTTTTGATGTAGTATAAAACTTGGAACCTGTAACGTTAAGATTTTCTACTCTTTATATTAATCGTTGGACGCTTTAGCTAAATTGATTAGTTAAAGATTATAGAAAAATAGAAGCAAAATTGACACATAAAGAGTTAAAAATCTTATTATAAATACATAATTTTGATGTAGTACAAAGACTTGAAATTCGTACTACTAATATTTTCTACTGTCTTTATTAAGCATTGAACGCATATTTGATTAGTATAAATACTTGAAATATGTACTGTTAATACTCTCTACTATATTTGTTAAGCGTTGGACGTTGTAACGTGAATTTTGTTAAAAATTGTAGCAAAATAAAAGCAAAATTGACTCGTAAAGAGTTGAAAATCTTACTATAAATACGCAGTTTTGATATAGTATAAAAACATGTCATCTACAATATTAAGACTTTCTATACTGTCTACATTGAACGTTGGACACACAACGTTAATTATCATTCTCAAGAATAAAATTTAGCTCCGATAACTAACTTTAACGAAAGACGAGTAAGAAAGACAGTTAAGAATTCACATCTCCTGAAATGGTCAGCAGTAGTGGGCCTCCCCTGCATTCTCACCGCTGCTACAGCGACGAGATTGCCCGCACAGTGATTTTGCTACAGTACCAATGAATTTACATCGTAACAATGCTGTCCGCTGACCATTTCGAGACCCCGCATTATTTCGAGAAATACGAATTCGTAAAATAAACGCTCCACTGTTTCTTCACTATAATTGCAGAAACCCTTTCCTTCTGAAGTTTTCTGTGGTCGGGAATATAAATCACTTAATAATTTAGTAATTGATATGAAAGTGTGGCGCAAACTTTTGTAAACGGTGATGCCAGTGATACGAGAACCTGCATAATTATAGCAACATAAAATTGTGTTCTTTACTAATTTTGAGAATTAATGCTTTTGTTAAGCCACTGAAACCAAAATTGTAGAGATAAAAATGTGATGAAAATAACGTTTAAAAATTCTAAAACGATAATTTGATAGATCAATTTGATTCTAACAAAAACGAAGAGTTTACATCACTTTCAGAAAATTAAATTTATGTCACTTTCAGAAAATTAAATTGCTGATCTAGGGGAAGATTTCATATTTGCTTTTTGCAATTTGCATATACGATTTTATTCCATTGGATGGTCCTCCAGATAATGTGACATTTTGATTCCAGATCACTAGCTATATATCAACCATAAATTTGTTCAAAGGATTGCATATAATTAGTAGAAAAAATAAATTTAGAGATTCAGACACATCCAATGAAGATGACCTCTTTTTCAATTTTATTTTGTCTTATTTTATTTTATTTTTGAGGGGAAAAAAGAGGATCATGTCCCATGATTTCATTGCAAAAATGGAGACACCAAAATAGTGACTCTGAGAGTACAATTACCATTTTAGAATCTTGATAATCATTTTAGATAAATTTGTATTGTTCATTTTTTGAATTATATGATGTATATCAAAATATGTTGTCCTTTACAATTTATCTGTTCTTTTTCTCAAAAAAAAAAAAGAAGGTAAAATTTCACCTCTTGCTAGAATTAATATTCCATTTAAAAGGAGCAGATCAATACAAGCAACTATTGTCATATTGTTCAAATTATGTCTACACCAATGTTTTCAAGATTTTTAACGCAAATTTAGGAGATATATACACAGTAAATAATATATATTCGTCCCAAACTAAAAGTATTTTGAAACGATAAATAATGCAAGATTGTAATAATGAAATAAATTACTTTTAAATATTTCTCATTATTTCATATCATACAACTTTCAATCACTGAATCCTCAAATATGTTGATCAGACCTCACATGCTAAATTAATAAATTTCTCTCCCTCTTCTTGTTCTTTTTTTCTTTTTGAGTAATAAACACGAATTTTTTTCTTGAATATTTAAAAACTGATCTAAATTTCTCATGTACCATTTTATTTTTACTGAATTTTGAATATTGTCTCGCACATGAAGTCATGAATATTGTCCTAACCACTAAACTAATGACTGGTTTTTTTCTCTTTAATGTTTTTCAACTTGAGTTATTGTGAAGTTTATTTGATTATATTCATCTATTACGGAATATAAAATTTATTTGATTAACAAATTCACTCGAAGTACTTGATTTCGTTTTCAGTAATCATCTATTTTGAGAGTAATGAGATCTTCTATCACGCAGCACAAATATTGTGCGTGTTGCACAACAAATTTCAGTCTTTGATTTGCATCGAGATTCGTGCAAGCAAAGTTTTATAATATCACTCTCTGAATCAAATCTGGACCATCCATAACCTACCGCGCAGAAAATCTGAAGCGTTCGTTTCTACTGCGTGACTGAGAATCTGCTTCCAGTTTGAGAAGGGTTCCAGTTATGGCTGTCAAACGTCAAAACGGCAGCGGAACAAGGTTGTTCCGTTTTCGTTCTGTTTCGTTGACGGAACAAAAAAATTCTTCTGTTTCGCACGGAACAGCAATTTCCGCGAAAATTGCACTGAAATGGAACGAATTTCACTTCCGTTTATGTTCCACTGAGTTAAACGAAACAAAAATTTCTTCCGTTTCTGTTCCGTTTTGGACGGAATGGAACGAAACGTCCGTAACGAAAGGATATTGACAGCCCTAGTTCCGGTCAACAGCTATCATCAATACAAAATACAAATAATGATGATTTCATCTCACTAATGTAAAAGGCAAAAGTTTAAATTTGGTAAAATTTTGCTCCAAATTCGTAAGAAAAAACGAATGGAGCTTTCGGGCCTTCACATTTCAAATATTTGTACTTCAATTATGGATCATAAGTTCGTAACGTCTCCTTATCTGATCCAGCAACACAAGTACAGAAATAAATAATTGAAAAAAAAAACCGCGACTTATATATCTCCGCGGTTTTTTTTTGTCTGGGGAGATTTGATATGAATCGTCAGATTAAAGATCAACGACTCTAACTAATAATATAAAAATTCTCCTTGAATCATTTGATTGACGATCGAACGTTAATCTTTAATCTGACGATACATATCAATCTATCTCTGTAGAGATAAGAGAAAAGAAAGTTAGGAGAGAATACAGGTCCATATATCCTAATTGTATTATTTGTAGTCTTATGTGAATGTACATACACATCTCTGTTATATATTAAGCATCTTGGATGTCCAGATTTGATGACGATTATGATTGATTTAATCAATTTTTTGGAATAAAAATTAACCATAGATTATTATATCATGATCGAGCCATGGTCAAGATTAATATTACTAATTTTGGTCTTCAACATATTTGAGTGTTGTAATCTCGTCACATATAATGCTACCTCCTATGCAATTGTAAGGAAAGTATTTTAGTGTTAATAAGATTTCTGTTGTTGTATAATTGATTCTCATTAATTATATTTTTATTGTTATTTTTTGTTACTACGATACTTATATTCACTAATAACAGTTGTGTTTAGAATGAAAAATATTTTTAAACAATTAATTTAGAATGGTGTTTATTTTGAAAATATGATTGTATTTAAATATAATGATTTTATTAAATAAGATTCGTAACAACGTACGGGCCTGATACTAATTACTGGTTATATCTTCTAAAAACACAGCAAAACTAGAAAGAAAATAAATTGTGCCGCTTGTCTTTTATTAATTGTCTGTAGGCTTACAACACACACACAAATAAAACAAAAAATAAACTTGAACTCATCCCCGCCCCTAAAATAGTCCTTGCTGGGACTTCAACTTCAGACCTCTCAATTGAAATCTTGTGTCTTACCACTACACTAGATAGAACTTGACTTACGTTAGTGGCACTGATCAGTATTTTACGTTGATGCTCATAAATCTACAGTTTAATTATAAATATATCATTAATCCTATTTTTATTAGCACGTTCAACTATGACAATATTCTCTTATATACAATTTTGATAGTAGTATGTATAATTAATGATTCATGAAAAAATGATATATAATTTTCCCGGTAATATGTTGCTATTTGTTAGTCTTAATAGGTAGGCGAAATATATGGCAAGGATCGTTAGTGTAGAAAAGGATTAAATGTTATCCGCTTGCATTCGATTTGCATTTCATATTTTAAATACAAATTTTCGATACTAGAATATTTTTTTATACGAATACAAATATTATTTCGTATTATAATTATTCATTACTATATTTTAAAAATATGAATATTCATATTTTATAAGTTATCGAACATTGTCTTTTGTCTTTTTTTTCTTTTCATTCCGCACCAGCTGCAATATATTTTGTCAAAATCATAATAAATGTCTAGAAATTTTTTTTTACTTGTGGTCACTATTGTAAATATTTTTCTATAGTGGTCGGATTTGTAATACATTTTCAGAACAAAAACTTTTTAAAATCTATCATTCTTATCATTCAATCGAAAAACTTCCACCTCTCGGCTACTTTTATCTGTATCATTTTTGTAATTATAAAAAAAAATCTGTCCATAAATCCCTTGGCAACCTTATATATTCCCGTTCAATTTAGAAAGGCATCTACCATTTTCTCGATGAAACTTCTGTTCACAAAAAATTACAGCAATTTAAATTTGTTTCCGTTGGATCAATTTCACCGGATGGAAACTAAAAAGAAATATAATAATGTGATATATTGGTTATCCCTATATAAATTACCAGTAAATATTAGAATTAGAATAGATAGGATTAGAAAAAAATTCTTTTAGTTTGATGAAAATACTGTAAGGAAAAAAATAATGCATGTTGCTTGGTCTTCTGTCTGTAAAAGCAAAAATCAAGGGGTTTAGGAGTTCTAAATTTAGAAATAATGAACAAAGTCCTTCTGACTAAATGGTGATTTAGATTCTATGATCCTTCGAAAATATAATTATGATAAGAAATATTAAAAAGTAAATATAGAAAAACAAAAAATTCATCTAGATTTTCTCCTTTCTGAAACATATTAACTTGATTCATTATGAAATGTCGATTAGTGTGAATAAGAAACTAGGCAATGATGAAAATACAAGTTTTTGATGTGATAGATGGAAAGAAGAACTAGCTTTCTCTCTTTTGTTTCCAAACCTTTTCTTAGCCTATTCTGAACCAAATATTACAGTTAATAAAGCTTTCCCAAATAATAAATTATCTCTGAAATTTAATAGACAATTAGTTGGACAAATAGGTATAGAATGGTCCAACTTCAGCTTATTTTAGCAGACGTTGTTATTAGAAAATCATAAATAGACTCAATTATTTGGAGATGGAATACAAATGAAAAAAATTCAGTTCACTCTATGTATAGTTGGCTAGAATTTGGTGGTATAATTTCTTTGATATAATCTGAAAATCAAAACTGCCCTTGAAAATTAAGGTGTTTATGTGACTTGTTAGAAGGAAAAAAAATACTCACAAAAGAATTTCTTGTCAAGAAAGAATGGCAAGGAGACACAAAATGTGTTTTTTGTGATCAACATGAGAATATCGATCACTTATTTGTAGAATGCTCATTTATCAGAAGCATATGAATTTGGATAGGACAACATAATAATTTTGATTTCCAGGAAAAAAAAAAAGCTAGAAGACTTATGGTTTATAGACGCTTTAATTCCTCTTAAAGATGCGTGTCTTATTGACCTAATTAGAGGTGCAATATTGTGGAATATCTGGTTAGAAAGAAATAAATTTATTTTACTGATAAACCCCAAATATCAGTAAGAAGCATAGCTATTCAAATTATCAATATTTTGGGGTATTAATGCAAACATAATGCAGATTCTTTTTTTTCTAAACTTAATTTGATTATCCCTCAGGATGTTCAGGATTTACCAAGACATACACCAGGCAGAGGAAACCTGATGGTGATGATGGCATGGTTGGGCAAATAACTCGCGGCTCGTGACTCGCTCACAACTCGCTCGAAAAACAACTCTGATAAACTCGCTCAGATTCAACTCGAGCCAAATTCAGCTCGAGTACTATTCGAGTCGAGTTCGAGGCAGGTATAACTCGCTCAGTGATTCGAATGCTCGACTCGTATATGGGCCTTCGTATATGAGCCTTCTGAATTTAGTTACCATATTTTCTAGTTTAAGCTATATGAGTCTTTCGAATTGAGTTGCTATTTTAACTTAAGCTTTATTATGAGTTGCTACTTGAGCTAGTATGCGAGTTGAGTTATTTAAGTTGCTGATTTGAGCTCAGTTGAGCTATTTGAGTTATTTAAACTATAAAAAAACATGTTAACTGAGCTGAATGCGAGTTGCAAGTTGCGAGTTGGCTCGAGTAAAATCCGAGTTGAGTACGAGTTGGTATTTGAGCTCGAATGTGACTTGATTACTCGAGTAAGCTCAGCTCGAATAACTACTGAGTTGAATTCGAATTGGAATTGACTCGCTTGAACTCGACTCGATGAACAGTCCTAGATGATGGAGTGTGTGGATCAGTTGGAGGAAGAAATACCAGCAGGACCTTCGTTTGGAAGCATCATGTTTCTTGAATAATTGAGAATTTGATATGATGTTGAACTATTCTATTTTGTCTCTCTTGTAATGAAGTTGATTCATTTGTTTGTGACTGTTTTTTCTTTTGTTGATGAAGGTGATACTTGGTGTAATGAGATAGTTAATGCATTAACAGGTACTAAGTGTTTGGTACCTGTGAAGGAAAACAAGATAGTTTAGGAAAAATTGAGACAAACATAAGTCTAAGGTTTTTGGTTAGCAGATACCATATGTTGTGGTACGAGATTTAGTACAGGTATTATTTGAATTTAGGAGGAAATTAGTTTGTACTGGAGGTTGTTTCAATGAAACATGTGAATATGAGAATATCTCACCTTTTATATATATATATATATATATATATATATAATAACGTGATGATGTAGACAGTAGACATGTTCTTGACATCTTGACATGGACACTTCCTTTTCTTTTCCCGGAACACTTCAACGCTGACACAAAACAAATTGAGCATGTGGAATTGTAGATGCACTTTTTTGCTAGCATGAGATTGTTAACATAAACGGCCACATGAGCACAGAGCACTCCATTAAGAGAAATTGGTGTTAAAATTATTTGATTGGCAGAAATTGAACAACCAAGAAGGACAGCGTATTGTTTATTAATTAACGGTAATTGTCGCAGTCTGAAATTTCAAATATTTTGAGTATAATATTTATTATATCTTAGTAAAAATTGCTGCATAAATTCATGTCATTATAAATGAAAAAAAAGGAAATTGGCAAGCGAACACCCTAGTGACCATCAGTCCAATGTGTCAGTCTAAAAAACAATCACACACAAAAGTATCACACATTTTCATGCACCGCCGGCCACAAACGATCCTGACTTCAAAACTCGACAAATCCCATGCCTAGTTTTTTAGGAACCGGATCTCCAGCTCGTAAATCTCTGCTTGTTTCGATCTGGACCGTTCAAAACTCATCTAACGGCCAATGCATCTGCCTCCTGAATCAAATTACAGCCGTCCGTGACGATCGAGCGATCATATCGAAGACAAGCAAGCAGGGATTTACGAGCAGCAAATTCGGACCAGGTTTTTTAAGGCAGGCTCTACAAAGCATTACGTAAATAGGGTACCAGTACTATTTTTTTTTTAAGGTGGTACCAGTACTACTCAACCCTACCTCGAAAATATCAAATAATCAAATAAATAATTAAAAAGTTTAGCAGAATCACCAAGAAATAAATAAAAATATATAATAACAATAATAATAATAATAATAATACCTCTCTACCTAAGTGACTAGTACTCTAGTAGTAGTAGCATAGTGCCTACTGATAATAAGGCATCTACACACCGTTAGATAGATACCAAAGATGGGAAGGAAAGAAAGCGCAAGCGCTGTTCCGTACGGTGCGGTGAATGCTTGCTTAACGAGCGTCGCTTGATCAGACTCGTTGCCAGTGCTTCAGACCCTGCGCTGCGCTGCACTGTTTAATTCAGGCTCTGCTCTCTGTTACTCTCTTTCGTTTCACATTGGTCTGTCTGCTCACCACCCGGTAGGGATACCTCTTTTAACTTTGGACAATGTTCCGCCGATCTTAAGTTTGATCTCATCATCGATACTCACTAAAATGCGTTTAGTTGAGTTCCGATAAATTTGTTTTACTTATGATGCATGTTGTTTTTGTTATTGTACATCTAATAACATGCATAATAGTCGAAATACTTACGATTTATATGTTAAGTTCATTATGTTTTTTTGTTTAACTTATGCTTTATTATTTTTTCGTTATTATGCATGTTGTTTGTATTATTTTACATGTTAATTACATGCATGATAATTAGAACTATTTTTAAGTAAATGCAACTGAATTCGTTCAGTCCGCATTGATGAGCGTAGTGATCCGCGTCGATGAATGTAGCGGCATTCGTTTTCAGTGAAGCGTCCGATCAATTATATGCATAATAAAAAACAACATACATCGTAACAAAAAACAACATACAAACTGAACTGAACTGAATCTGTCATATTAAGATCCATGTAGTGACAATTAATGGATATATCTCAGCTCCCTTTTAACTTTTTACTTTTTTTCACTAGCTCTTTTATCTAATCTCCTTTTCTTTTCCCCTTGATTACCGCGGTAACGACAAATCTTTCCTCTGTGACGTTCTATGGATTCTATGGATGCATCATTGGTTCAGAACTCAGCTTTTGAATTTCCTTGCATGTTCTCTTTTGTTTGATGGTTGTACGTTGAAAATTCGGATCTCCTTTGTGGTCCATGGTACTATGGTATACATCAAGTTCATGCAATAATACCGCATTCTTTCTTTGAGGTCCATGGTACATCTCTCCGATTTTTTTAATATTAGAAATTTTTATAAATAAATTATAAATAAAAATAAAAATGACTGTTGAAATTCGAATAGTAAAAGCAGTCAGAGTTACAGAGTTACGAACACGGATCTTTTTAAAAATCGAAAAGCCGGCAATTTTAAGTTTTCTGCAACAGCAAAAGAAATGTTTGCTTTTCGAATTGTTTATTAAAAAAATTATTAATTTAATTATGATTTAGATTATATTTATTTATTTTTTTGTAACGATTTTGTCTATGCTCGTTTGGTCGTAATAAGTTTTTTGTCGTCGCAAACAATCGAGTTGTAGATATTCGAGTCTACTTTCATTATGTCGAGTCTGATTTGTGATTAAAGAAACAATAAATTCAAAATTAATTATGACGCAAACTAATGATATAAAATCATTAGTTAAGACATAATTGGATATGGACCCAAATTTGAGATGCATATTCCTCCGACTGCAAATCAGACTCACTGTGATGGAAACATATATCTAAAACTTGATGGCTTGCGACGTTAAAAACACTAATTACAGTCCTGACGAGCGTGGCCGAATTTGCTACAAAACATATTAAGTATGATTAGCATTTCTTTTCTAATTTTTGTAGCAACTTCGACTACGCTCGTCGGAATTGTAATTCGTTTTTTTCATAGCAAGCCATCGAGCTGTAAATATCAAAGTCTACTTCCATCCCGTCTATCTGATTTGTAATCAGAGAAACGAACGATTCAAAATTGAATCTGACGCAAACTCGTGATAAAAATTACTAATTAAGACATAAGTTGAAGATGGTGTCAAATTTGAGATGCACAATCCTCCTACTGCAAATTAGATTCGACGGAGTGGAAATAGACTCAGATGTCTACTACTCGATAGGTTGCGACGTTAAAAAAAACTAATTACAGTCCTAACGAGTGTAACCGAAGTTGCTATAAAAAGTTTGAAAAAAATACTAATCATACTTCAATTTTTTTGTAGCAACTTTGGCTACGCTCGTCAGGACTATAGTTGATTTTTTTAACGTAACAAGGCATCGAGTTGTAGATATTCGAGTCTACTTCCATCACGTGGAGTCTGATTTACGATCGGAGGAATGTGCATCTTAAATTTGGCTACATTTTCAACTTATGTCTTAATCAGTAACTTTATATCATGAGTTTGCATCAGAATCAATTTTAAATCGCTCGTTTCTCCGATCGTAAATTAGACTCGATGTGATGAAAGTAGACTCGAATATCTACAACTTATTTGCGACAATAAAAAAACTAATTACGATCCTGACGAACGTAGCAGAAGTTGTTACAAAAATTAGCTAAATATAATCCAACTCATAATTAAATTATTAATATTTTTATTAATAAAAAATTCAAAAAGCAACTTTTGGTTTCGGCAGCAAATTTAAAAAAGAAAAGTTTGAATTGTCGATGTTGGCAAAATCGGCCTTTTAATTTTTTTCAAAAAATCGTTGTTTGAAACTCAGACTTTTTCTGTAACTCGAACTACCAAATAAATCTTTCTTTATATCTATAATTTATTTATTAAATTTTCAATATTAAAAAAAAATAGGTGAGGTTTAGGGATATGCCATAAGCCCCCGGCCCCCAGCCCGGCCCCTGTAAAGCCCCTGTCAGACCCGGCCCTTATTAAGATTTTGAAAGGGTCGGGCCTTATAAGGGCCGGGCCTTATAAGGGCCGGGCCTTAGAAGGGCCGGGCCTTATTCCAAAAATACAGGCCCCTATTTACCCGGTCCTTTCAAGCCCCGATCCCGTCCGACCCTTATCCGGCCCTTTGCAATCCTTATTCACGGCAGCTCCTCAAACCCTTATCAAACTCTTTCACAATTAAAAAAAAATTAAAAAAATAGATCAAAGCCCTTATTACCCGGCCCTGATCCGGCCCTTTGCACCTCCGAGGGCCTGATAAGGGCCGGGCCTTAGAGGGGCCGGGCCTATTTCCTTAGAACAAAGCCCTTATTACCCGGCCCCTATTAAGCCATTTTTAGACCCGGCCCTTTCGTAGCCCTTTTAAGTCCGGCCCTTGTAAAGCCCGGTCCGACCCTTAAGAGTTTGCCTAGTGAGGTTCTTGTACCAATTTTATTTTCTTGTTCTGTGGTCCATAGTACAATCTCTGTAAGATATGACAGTATAAAGTTTGCACATCTGAGTGTAAATTATTTAGGTATTTATTTTGAATCAATATTTAATGTTATGTGCACAGAAGATGTAAATAAGCATCTGAAGTTATTATATTCTATCGTGGTAAATATATGACAGATCACAGAATTACAAAAATGAAATAGAGATGTGATCATGTGATGTGAAGGAGACAACTAGACGAAGAAAATTCTTTTAAATTTGTTGTACAGTAAAAGAAATGTACTTGGAGGTCTTATCAGTTTTATCGGAGAGACAGGGACTTATTGATGAACAGTATAGCTACGTAGTTCTATGTTCTAGCACAGGCTAAGAGAGATTTGCCAGAACTCAGATAGATACTGGTATTAATTTCAGATTTTCCCCTGACACTGGGTAATTAAATGTTTCGATGTAACTATGTAAGACCGCAAAAGAGAGAAAATGCATACTGTTATACAGGCGAGAGGATTCCTCTCTTGTCCCGTAAAAGTTATATGCAAAGAAAACAGATACAAGTAAGTCCGTTAAATGTAAAAATAACTAATGTTTATGAAAAGGGCGCTGATACGTAGATACTATATTTGATATTGACTATTGATATCGATTTTATTATGCATCTTTATTTGAATTATACTGTACATTATTTGAGTTATTGTGCATGTTATTTTTTGTAATTGGAATAATTATACATGTTGTCGATTTTATTATGCATCTTTAGTTGAGTTATCGTGCATATTATTTGAGTTATCATGCATGTTATTTTTTATAATGAAATAGTTATAATGTTAATTTCTGTACTGAGATAGTTTTTATTGTATAACATGCATAATAACTCAAATAATGTGAATGATAACTCAAATAAAGGTGCATAATAAATTCGGTATCAATAGTTGGTATCAAATGTGGTATCTACAAAACATTATCCTTATGAAAATTATATGCAAAGAAAACAACGAAGAAGAGATTGAGGTGGTCTTAAACGTGGATCGGAATGAGTCAAATCCTCAAAGAAGAGATTGAGATTCTACAAGATTTGATATGTTTTCTTAATTAATTGTTTAAAATTTATAAAATTTGAAAATAATTAAAGACAAAAAAATAGAGAAATTCTAAGGTCAAGTGTTAGTAAGCGTTTTCAACAATTACAACTCATAATTTTAGACTTTAATCACCTAGCTAAAATCATAATCAAGTATTAATAGTAATTGAGCAAATCAAGATAATAAAGTTCAAGTAAAATAAAGAGAGAGAGAGTAAAGAGCAAAGAGCAAAGAGCAAGAGAACACAAGAACACACGATGTAACGTTGTTCGGCCTACAAGCAAACTAGGTCTACGGCCACGAAACTCCCAGAACCAAAACTTCCTTCCGGGACCGAATTCACTAATCAATAAGAGTTTTTATAATTGCGGAATCTATCTTTGATTTCTTTTTACATAAGCAAATCAATCTTAGATTTCTAAACCTATGCAAGAGGCTATACCACTCTATAAGGTAAAAAGTTCGATTGACAACACAATCAAGGATAATGATGCACTATTTCACAACACAATGTAGCACACCAAAAGGCTAACAAAGCTAGCAAACTAGTGTTCTCGGATCGACAATTAGATGACTGCAACTATCATAATTCTCTCAGGTTTAGGTATCTGCAAGAGAATACTTTAGTGTTTTTTCTGATTGTCAATTGAGTGCTTAAAATCTTGGGGATGTCTTAGATGGTCTTCCTGGATTGTACCCCCGAGGTATATATAGGATGGGCACTTCTTGAAGTCTGATAGTCTTGAAATTATGTTCTTGCATTACATAACATGAAACCCGTTACATAACCCGTTATAACGGGATGGCAACTTTCTAAATTTGCCCTTCTCTGCGTGGTTCACTAACTTATGGGCTCTTTTGAACATGAATCTGTTGTGACGGGTTGGAAAACCGTTATAACTGGTGAGGGACCCGTTGTGACGGGTTGATGATGCCTATGTCCACGGGACTCTTAGAGCAAAAACTTCCTTTCGGGACAGAATCCCCTAAGCAATAAGAGTTTTTACAATTGCGAAATCTTTCTTTTGTTTCTTCTCACATAAGAAAATCAATCTTAGATTCCTAAACCTATGCAAGAGGCTACACCGCTCTACAAGGTAAAATGTCCGATTGACAACACAATTAAGGACAGTGATGCACTACTTGACAACACAATGTAGCACATCAAAAGGCTAACAAAGCTAGCAAACAAGTGTTCTCAGATCAACAACTAGATGATTGTAGTTATTATAATTCTCTCAGATTTAGGTAGATGTAGAAGAAGGCTTTAGTGCTCTTTATTATGCTTAATTTAGTGCTTGGAAACTTGGGAATGACTTAGAGGATCTTCCTGATTCGTACCCCCAAGTTATATATAGGCTGGGCAATCCTTGAAGTCTTGCAGTCTTGAAATTTTGTTCTTGCATTACAGGACATGGAACCCATTACAGAACCTATTGTAACCCATTTCAAATTTGCCCTTTTCTGCTTGGTTCACTGACTTCTTGGCTCTTTCGAGCAGGAACTTGTTGTAATTAGAGGTGGCAGAACCCGACCCGAGAAACCCGCCCGACCCGACTTGACTCAAGCCCGACTTGACCCAAGCCCGACCTGACCCGATTTGTTAGAAAGTCAAACTCACTCGAACCCGACCCGACCTGACCCAACACGACCCGTAACCCGATCTTATGCGACAACGGTTGACCCGTAACCCGACCCGACATGACACGACCCGTAACCCAATCTTACGCGATAAAGGTTGACCCGTAACCCGACCCGACCCGACCTGAGATGACCCGTAAACCGATCTGAATCGACACATAGAGACTCGAGACCCGACCCGACCCGACCTGCTTCGACCTGTGACCCGATCAGAAGCGACACCAGTGGACTCGATACTCGACCCGACCCGACCTGCTTCGACCCGTGACCCGATCAGAAGCGACACCCGTGGGCCCGATACCCGACCCGACCTGCTTCGACCCATGACCCGATCCGAAGGGACACATGTAGACCCGAAACCCGACCCGACCCAACCTGAGATGACATGTACCACAATCTGAAATGACACATGTGCACCCACCAATCTGGATAGTTCAATTAAATTTGAACGGATCAGATTTTATAATACAAAAGCCCTCTTGAATTATATAATCGGCGGTCAAGCGTTCAGATCTAATCATGATTAAAATATTATAATCCTAATAATAATAAATAAATAAATAAATATAATATTAATAATATAATAATTATTATCATAAATAATAATAATATAATAATTATTATCATAAATAATAATAAAATAATAGTAATGTTGAAATAATATAATGATAATAAATAATAATAACAATAATAATAAATAATAAATAATAATAAATAATAAAATAATAATAATAAACTGATGTCGCCCGATCCGACCCGTGACTCCAAGGGTGTCGGCACTCGTCGTCCTGAGGCCCGAACTGACGTCGCCCGACCGGACCCGTGATTCTAAAATTGTTGGCACTCGTCGACCCGAGGTTCGACCCAACCCGAGACCTAGAAGTTGTCGATACTCGTCTACCCGAGGCCCGACTCGACCCGAGACCTGAAAGTTGTTGGCACTCGTTGACCTGAGGCCCGACCCGATCTCGCCCGACCCGACCCGAGACCTGAAAGTTGTCGGCACTCGTAGACCCGAGGCCCGACCCAACCCGTGACCCGAAAGGTGTCGGCACTAGACGACCCGTGGCTCGACCCGATCTCGCCCGACCCGACCCGTGACCCGAAAGTTGTCGGCACTGGACGAACCGTGGCCCGACCCGACCCGTGACCCGAAAGTTGTCGACAATGGATGATCCGTGGCCCGACCCGAACTCGCTCGACCCGACCCGTGACCCGAAAGTTGTCGGCACCAGACAACCCGAGAGCCGACCCGACCTGTGACCCGAAAGTTGTCAGCACCGGACGACCCGAGACCCGACCCGACCCGACCCAAACCCGCCCGACCCGCCTAATTGCCACCTCCAGTTGTAATGGGTTGGGGACCCGTTATAACGAGTGAAGGACCTATTGTGATGGGTTGATGATGCGTTATGACGACGCAAGCCTCGAGAAACTCCTCCGCCTTCAGCATTTCTTACTTAAATCCGTTACAATGGATTGGGAACCCGTTGTGATGGGTGGCAACACGTTAAGACGGGTTGTCCATGCATTATGGTAACGCATGGCATTGAAAATGCCCAAATGACTTGCTCTTGATGTTTTTATAAATGTCTTGACTTGTACATGCATGTTTGGGCCGTTGCATCATCAATATGTACCTGTATAAACCTGCAACTCACCAAAACTCAATTTTGCAAGGCTAGTACTGATTTATATTTCAAATTATTAAATAAGAGCTGAGTTCAATCCAACAAGTAAAACAATTATTATATATAAAATGATACAATATATTTATGTCAACATCTAAAGGATACACGCATGTAATATGTGGGTATATCATGTGCGGTTAGTACCAACCATATTTTCAATTTACAAAAGCTTTGCATCTTTAAATTGTTGGAACCAGGGGCTTAATTTTAACAATTAAAAGAATACCATGAGCCAATTGGTAAGTTTTGCAATTGTAATCAATTCAAGACAATTTAAGCACAAGTAAATTCTAAACTAAATTAATAATGAAAATGAGGAGAAGAGATTATAAAATGCAAACAAAGCAATTCAAGGTGACACAAGGATTTTAACAGAGTTCGGATATTGACGATCCTAATCTTTGAGACTTCCGACCCCCCGACACGGTAACATGGTCGAGCCGATTCACTACAAAAAGTGAATTTATAACTTTAGGATTGGCCTCTCCTACACGCACACAGGTGGAGCACCAATCCTACTCACACAATTTCGACCTTGATTTCACTTACACACACCAGTGGAGAATCAAGCCAACGGAAATAAAAGACAAAGTTGAACGGGATAGACAATAGGATAATCACTCAACATAATCTCTTTAAGAGTTAGAATAATTTAGACCAATGAGGTTTGTTGGATTAAACTTATCTCTTGTTTGACAATTTACAAAACAAATAAGTACTAACCTTGCACATGAGTTTTGGTGAAGTTGCAAGTTAACACAGGTACAATATGATGTTGCACATGCTCAAACATGCCTTACACAAGTCAAGACATGCTAAAGACATCAAGAGATGGCTTCATAGTGCTCCACAAAGCACAACGTTATCATAACGCTTCGCAACCCGTCACAACGGGTTAGAAGGAGAGATGCAGTGCAGAGCAGGCATTTTGACAGAGAGCAGCGTTACTATAATGCTTCACTACGGCATTACAATGCCTTTCAACCCGTTGTAACGCCTTTCAACCCGTTGTAACGGGTTCCTTCACAGATTGTCCCACAAGACAACTATAGAAGCACATAAGGGAAAATGCATGATGGTCATCGATTTGTTGTCTCCCATTTGATCTTTTTCCATTGCCAAAGAGGTCTTGAAGAATTTTAGTAAGGATGGAGATTTCTTTGCTTTCATCTAAGCCAAAGTTTTGGAAGGGTGTTTCTAGAGAGGGGTAGTGGTTAGAGGAGGAGGCATAGTTATGATTTGGGCTTTGAGCGGGAAAGACCACAAATTTGCATTAGTGATATTGTTCTCCAAATTGCCGGAGGTTTTCTTCGAAAGATTTTAAGAAGGTGTGGATTTCATTCGGCGAGTATGAGATTTCCTCATTATTATTCAAGGCTTCTAGTGAACCCGCATATGATTCCCATCTAGGCCTCCTCATCATAATCCTTATGAAGCTTAGATGCAATTTTGCTCGATTCAATCGGATTGCCTATTTCAACAAATTTATTAACTAAGAGAGTTAGTCTTATATACATACCGTCAATTGATTATCCCTCATATATCCTAAAATTTTCAAACTTTATTTGCAAATCGGCTCCATTAGACCGCTTAAGTAACACATTACCCTCGTATTAATGAAGTAATGCTTGTCACATGTCATATGTACTAGTCGCATCTCCAAAGATTAAAGCAATTGACTTATGAACATGTGATAAAACAACATTAACAGTTAAATCATTTTCCCTTTTCTTTGATTTAGAATCAATAGACAATTTATTGGTGCTAGGGTCTATGTCGGGAGTGAATTTTTCTACAATGGCATCCAAGAGGTCGCTACAACTTAGGTAGTTTTTCATACAAAGTTTTCAAACCCAAATTTTGCAATTAAGCCCGGACATAGATGGTAGGGTAATATATCTATTGGTTGCCATAAGATTTAGGATTTTACTTGTAACTAATATAGCTTAATTATCAAGTTCAACTTGCTCTGATATCACTTTGTTGGAACCGGGTGAATTTAAACAATTATAAGAATATCAGGGGCTAATTTGTAAGTTGTGTAATTGCAATCAATTAAAGGCAATTTAAGCACAAGCAAATTCTAAACTAAAATAATAATGAAAATGAGGAGAAGATTTTAGAAAATGCAAACAAAGCAATGCAAAGTGAAACAAGGATTTTAACGGAGTTCAGATATTGACGATCCTAATCTCCGGTACTTGCGACCCCCCGACACGGTAACAAGGTCGAGCCGATTCACTACATCAAGTGAATTTATAACTTTGGAATTGGCCTCGCTTACACTCATCGGTGGAGCACCAACCCTACTCACACAATGTCAAACTTGGTCTCACTTACACACACCGGTGGAGTGACAACTCAGTGAAAAACAAAAGACAAAGTTGAATGGGATAGACAATAAGATAATCACTCAACACAATCTCTCTAAGTAGGGGTGCAACCGGATCAGATATTTATCCGATTATCCGGATTCAGATTTTCACGGATATCAGATATTCGAATTCGGATATTTTCGAATACGGATACAGATACTGATATTTTTTTACCGAATACAGATACGAATATGGTTTTGATTTTTGAACCGGATACAGATTCAGATAACTGAATTCAGATCTTATGGATTTTCGAATATTCGCCAACTATGGAGGCCTAAGTTCATCTTATTTATGTTTGTTTCTTTATAGCTAAGTAAATTAATTATTTAATTGTTTCATTTATTGATAATATTAGAAAAATTGAATTATAAAGACAATACTCATTGCAACATTTTAATTATCCCATTAAATTTATTTTATAATATTATTTAAATTAATTTTATTATTGAAAAATGATATATTAATGATTTTTTTTTTCATAATGTACTCATTTCATTTAATTATCTGAATTATATCTGTATTTGCATCTATATCTTTTTATTATCCGATTCGTATCCATATCCGTTTACCATCGGATATGTATCCGTATCTGAAACTATCCAAATTCATATCTGTATACGAAAGATAATAACAGATACGGATACAATAACGCTATTCTTCGTTCGTATCTGATTCGTTTGCACCCCTATCTCTAAGAGTTTAGAATAATTTAGATCAATGAGATTGAGTCTTTGAGCAAGGTTTGACAATGTGTTTCAAACTCGATGGAACAATGAATTTTGCAATATAGGATTTTTGAGAAGAAATAGTGAAGGGATTCTCTTTTATAAAGAGTTTTAAGCACTTACATTATTGTCTGAATTCTTTACATAGAGTTATAACGTCACACAATGTTGTAGGAACGTTTTTGACCATTGAAGTTGTCAGAAATTCGAAATTTGTCCGTTTATTTGGCATTTTGTGGGTACAACGTTATATAACTTATTATAATGTTATATAACTTATTATAACTTTATATAACTTATTATAACGTTATATAACTTACTATAACTTTATACAACGTTGTGAGTTTTTTCTGCCGAGCTTGTTGTTGCTTAGATAAGTTACAAAGTTATATAACTATGTACAACGTTATATAACTATATAGAACGTTGTATAACTATAACGTTTGTTACCCCGGTTCTTCCAATACCCAGAAGAACCGATATCGGGTGCGTTTATTGTGCAGCACCGGTGCGTATCAGGTGCGCCACGTGGCGCACCATATTATTTTAATAGGTCTGACCGGTTGGGTGCGGTGATAAGTGCGGCTGGGTGCGGTTAGGTGCGGTTGGGTGCGGCTCGGGTGCGGCTGGGTGCACCTCGGGTGCAGCTGGGTGCTTATTTATTTGTTTGTTTTTGTTTTTTAAATCTATTTGTTCATAATATTATTCATTTTTTATTTTAAATTTATTATATATAGCCGCACCCGTATTCAATTTTTTAAAAAATTGAAGTATCGCCGCACCCGCACCATATCCGATACGATACTCGCACCCGCACTTGTGCAACACAGTACAACGTTATATAACTTTTTAGCTCCAGAATTATCATTTTTTGTGGTTTTAAACTCAATCTCATTGATTTAAAATTATTAGAAGTTCAAATAAAATAACCTTGTATATATATAGTCTTGAAATCTTCATGTTTGATTGTCTTGAGCTCATTTCTTCCTTCTTCTTCTTTTATTTTTGCTTGAATTAAAATCTAATCAAAAGCTCACAAAGGTGTTAAATTCAAAGGTTGATTTTACAAATCGACAAATCTAAGACATTACTTGGTACAACATAAATTATGACAAAATTTCAAAATTATTCTTATAAAATGTAAAATTTTATATTTGTTCTTCTAAACATGTAATATCATATGTACTTTAAAATACAAAACTCTCTTATTGTGAACTTAATTTGTGACATTTTGTCTTAATTTGTAGCTTGCATGTAATTTCGAAATTTTAGAAGAGTATATATAAATTTTGTCTTAATTTATGCTTCTAGATCCGGTATAGATATGGCATAGGGAACAGTTGGCAAAATTTAAACTTAGATGATAACAAGGCTTTGAATTTAATGGAAATTAGATGTAATAAACTGAAGTTCACGGAGATAGGAAAATGCAATTAAAATTTTGATATATTACTAAGAAAGAAGCACTCAATTTAAGTTGAGAATATAATACAATTGTTTATCATTTACATTTTTAGCCTTTTACAACTATATAAGGCTTTATTTGAATGCCACAAGTATAGCACGACAACTTCTTCTAAGACTTTGTATTAGATCATGTTAACTTTGCAAAACATTAAAACAATAATCAAACAAAACAAAAGAGAGGTTACTAAAGCTTTGGAGGTCCACAAAAAACCCAGTTTGCAAAACTCCCTTTAATTTCTTTATTTTCCACTGAATGTTTGTTAATTTGTTCTACTATCTCCTGCTCGCTTAAGTACGAGATAAAAAACAAAAATAACAATAATGAGAGATCTACCTTTCTTTTGACGCAAAACACAACTAGTTCAAGACCCATGGTAAGACACAATTTGTTCCAAGGTAGGGCACACGTATTAAGTGCTATAGAGCATCCAAAGAATGCAGAAGTCGTAGGGCACTTGCCCCTATCATACTATAGATTCACCCCTTGGTGGATTCTCCAAATTATCCAGAAACTGGAGAAACATCGCGAGTACCCCATTTGTGCTCATGTCAGGATACATGACACATCCAAACAGATCGAGGCAATATGCATGAGTGTATTGTGCAACCATCTTGTCATTTGAATCGGCTGGTAATGCGCCAAATCTACTCTGCAACCAAGCTAATCTCAGAGGATATTTGATATAATATATTCCATTAGTAAATTATCATAGAATGCTTGAAATTAAATAAAGAATAAAATGAATAAATTCTCAATATAAAATGGATAATACTTGATATAATATATTTTTTCTCAAATTTTATAAGCATTGATTTTGTAAGCTAATTATTTTGGTCTAAATTTGGAAGCCAATAATTTTGAAAGCTAAAATTTTGGTTTAAATTTTGCTAACAATTGTATAACTCTTTTGCCACTATAAAAAAGAACATAGACATACATATATTTATTTTTATTTTCTGAACAACAAATTTTGATAATAATAATTATTTTATGGAAAATACTAATTTAACGTACCAGCACAATATATGTTAATGAAATTGTTATATTCTATCTGAATTTTAAATAAAATAAAGAATGTAGTGGATAATTCTATTACTCTGACACCATCATTCTCTTAGTTGCGATTTTAATCTCGAAATTCCAAAGTCCTAAATCCGGCAGACCATCTAGAAAAATCGAATTAACTTCTAAACAGTCGGAAATAAGACCGCTCTTCTTGTCATCGCTATGTCCAGTGATCGAAACACCTGCAAATTACACAAATGCGACTAAGTATATTTTGAAAGGTTGATGAACTCTTCTTTACTGAGGTTGTTCGTCATCATGTGTTACCAAGCTTCATTTTATTTTGGCAGACATATTCATCAAGATAGTAATTTTCAAATCTTGCAAGACAACCATCAATACTTGTAAGGTTGCTTCTAGCTTGTGAGAAATTATTCGTTGCATTATAGTAAAACGTGTAGTAAAAGCACAAAAAAGATTTACTCACAAGTATTTCTCCAATAAATTGATGTCATGACGAATTACACTATTATTAATGACAATAAAAAACTGTCGTTGATTCTGATAACATTTTTAGGGTCAGTTCGGATCTCTCCCACTCGCCACTGTGCGAGTGGGAGAGATCCGAACGGGGCCTTATTGATATTTAGTTCCTACTGAAGAACTACTTTCACGTCTGACTTCCAGAAAGATGGAACAATTGTTGTACATTTGATGATCCACAGGATATGTAAATTCAAATTTAATAGCTCAAAAGTAGCTCAAAACACTTGAAATTTAAGATTAAACAATTTCGATGTTTTTGTTCTTATGCATATTATTTTGTTATTATGCATCTAATTGATTGAATGCTCGACTGGATTCAATGGACGGATTCAGTTGCATTCAATTTGTTGTTGTAGTTATTATGCACATTGTTTATGTTATTGTGCACATTGTTGTTGTTGTTATGCTCATTGTTTTTGTAATTATGCATCTAATTGTTCTTATGCACATAATTTGAACTATTATGCAAGTTATTTGAACTATTATGCACGTTATGAAATTATTATGCATTCTTTTTGTTGTTATGAACGTTATTTTTGTGATTATGCATCTAATTATTTTTATTATTATGCTTCTAATTGTTGTTATGCACATTATTTGAACTATCATGCATGCTATTTAAAATATTATGTACTTTACGAAGATAAATGCGAATAATATAAGTAACTGATATTGATATGACGGTATAATAATGTGCATAAAAACAAAAATAATGTACATGATAACTACAACAATGTACAAATGAAATCTACTTAACACCGCCCATAAAATCGATGGTGGTATTCAAGATAAATGCGAATAATATAAGTAACTGATATTGATATGACGGTATAACAATGTGCATAAAAATAAAAATAATGTACATGATAACTACAACAATGTACAAATGAAATCTACTCAACACCGCCCATACAATCGATGGTGGTATTCGAATCCGAATTTGCTACAGCGCTATACCGCACTACACAAAATCTAACGATCCGAATCGATCGCCCATTTACAAAGGACTACCAGCGATAAAAATCAGAAGAGTCAAATTATGAAACACAAATCTTGATACGCACCAGAAGATTCTGTTGCTGTGCTATACCGTTTAGCGCAGCAGCAGATTCGATTTCGTGGTATTTTATCGCTATATATATATATATATATATAGTGAGGCTATGGTGTTCCGCAAAGCACCAAACGCGATGTACTTCGCATCTATATCTGCAAATTCAAAGTCCAAACGATAGATCCAAACCGTTAAACTTGATCTTCATATTATATTCTTCTTGGAGATCGAATTTTATATTTTTTGGAATTTTTTTTACAATTTTTTAAAGGGGTGAAAATTGGTTAATCTAACGATTTATGGATCATCCGATATGAATGATTTTCGACCTCTCTAAAAAATAGTAAATAAATTCAAAAAAAATGTAAAATCCGGTATCAAAGAAGATTTTAATATGAAGATCAAGTTCAACGGTTTGGATCGGTCATTTGAACTTTGAAATTGAAGATATGAACGCGAAGCACAGTGCTTTTGGTGCTTTGCGGAACACCATAGCCTCACTCTATATATATATATATATATATGAACTCATTGCTCCCTTATAGAGTTGAGTCCCTTCCGAATATATTGACGCCTCTTTTTTTCATTAAAAATTTTGAAACTAAAAGATGAAAAGATTCTGACGTTATAATTGGTGGCGTGCGATGATGCAGCTTTTATTTATTTCTGGTAGAAAGAAATATTGTCCCGTCAAATAAATAGCCAACAGCCAACAGGCGCTACACCTCATATCCCTAGTTCATTCAAATCAGTCCGTACCTGATGATGTTGTGCTGTATCATCAATTCATCGTTCTTATCTCTCTTGATACTGACTTCTAGACCCATTTGCGACATTATCCTTCTAATCGACCCCACTGTCAGCAACCCGCTACAGTAAGTTACAGTATAGTTATAGTGTGAACTGAATTGATCTGTTGAAGTCTCTCTTTTTATTTGTTGTTGCACTTGCATCTGCATGAGGTAATTTGAATTTACCTTTTTAACCCCACGTAAGAAGGAACGCTTTCTTTCACCGACCGTGCCTGACAAATGGGCTCTGCGACCATCGTTCCGTCTTTTCCTTTCACGTGCCCTTCTTTCTCGCTGATTGTCAGTACCTCCCCATTTCTTCTCTCTCGATTTCTTTCTTTCTTTCTTTCTTTCTTTTGCAACAACACATTCACCATTCACTCACTCACAGCTTCATCTCTCTCTCTCCACATCTTTATCTCATCACTATTTTTAGTGCTCTCTTTCTCCCTGATTGCGCCGAGCGAGAAGCACCGGGTCAACATGATCTAAAAGGGCGTGGTAAGAAGAATCTTTTACCTCTGCTTTCTGTAATTTATCTCTCCTTTTCTTCTATTTTTTCGTGGTCGAATTTTATAAATAAGTTTAAGTGGGAGGTTCATGGTCATATTTTTATCTTGGTTCATATTTTCTCTTTGTTCTCAGTTTCAATGTGTTTGTTGGGAGCTTCATTTTGAATTTTCTATTGGAATGCACATTTAGTTTTAATTTTTCAAATGGCTACAGAAATACTAAGAATCTCACTGAAATGACTATAAATAAATCTCTTTTTTTCTCCAACATATTATCACTCCAGTGGATGAAAGAAGAAAGAAATATTAGCTTCTGCTCAATTATCCCGATTCTCTTGATTTTTTCATGAAATTTGTGATGTGGCAATACAGAACATGTAATTAGCTCCTTGAGATATTACCTCCAAGTTTCTAAAACATATTTCATACTGCTAACTGAAAAACCATATATCAGTTAAATTGAGAAAATACAGCGTTTTGGGTTGTGTTGATTCACTATTCACGCACACAAACCAATATATTCTTCTTATTATAATATTTTTCTTGACAGAACCGAACGCACGAACCAATGACACACAATAAACGAGAAAAATAACTAATGTCAAAGGAAACTTATTTTCTGGGGAATTGTGACAAACTGGGTTCCAAGCTGTATGAAGAAGCTGCCCTTTTCGCGTCTCTATGCAAAAACGATGTTAAATTTATGTTCATATTGTCAGCTCTGTGACTTACCCTTTTAGAATTTTATTTTATTTTATTCAAGTCTATAACCACTAGAAAGATCACGAGGGGTTTCTCCATTTCCAGGTTGTTGAAACAATGAATGCAGCAAATTAATGCTTCTCGATTTTGTACATATCTCATATTCAACTATAGGGTACCAACTTGCATTCAATTATAATTTACTTGTATTAAAGATATTTTTATTCATGTGGTTTATATTCGGGAGTACTTAGTACAAAACAATAGATAACATAGAATTGGAGTTTTTGTATATAATGTCCCCCTTTAGCATACTAGTTGGAGATGAGTAATGCATTTGTACAATTGTACTTGTGAACAATATATATTCTGACTAATTTTGAAATTACAATGGTTTGTAAAATATTTTGTTTATGGTAACAATTTCTCAATTATTCAACATAGTAGGAAGATAATCAATTGTTAATTGGTCCTTGATTGGACATTGAGTCAGTGATCTTATGTTATATACAAGCATGTGTCAAATTATTGCTTTATATTTTTTTTTTGATTCATTGTCCGTAGGCTTACAACACATCCATTCACAAAGAAATTAGAAAAAAAACTTACAAAATCCTTCTAAAATTGTCTCTGTCGAGGCTTGAACTACAGACGTTCCCATAGAAATTTTGTGTCTTACCACTATACTAGATAGGGTTTGACTGCTTTATACTGTTACTAATGGACAATAGAGCCTTCCTGTAATTAATAGTTCTTTAATCAGGGAGTAAGATAAATATGTAATAGCATAGGTCACTGTGCCCTGGATTCACTGAAAGACAGCATACAATTCTAATTTTCCTGCGGGCATGCAGCATTCAAGGTCCTATTTCCTAAAAACAATATATATTTCCTTGTTCATTTGGATATGTAGCCTGTAGAGAATTATGAAGTGCATGAGATGGGAGATGGAAAGGGCTGCAGGAAGAGCAAATGAAGGAGAGGCAGAGGTGGCGGCCTGAAGAAGACGCGATTCTAAGGGCCTACGTTCGTCAGTACGGGCCCCGTGAGTGGAACCTGGTGTCTCAGCGTATGAACGTTGCCCTTAACCGTGACGCTAAGTCTTGTCTCGAGCGTTGGAAGAACTACCTCAAGCCTGGGATCAAGAAGGGCTCCCTCACTGAGGAAGAACAGCATCTTGTAATCTGCCTCCAGGCTAAGCACGGCAACAAGTGGAAGCGCATAGCTGCTGAGGTCCCCGGACGAACAGCAAAGCGTCTCGGCAAGTGGTGGGAGGTTTTCAAGGAGAAGCAACAGAGAGAACTCCAGGAGGCTCAAAAGCCGTCGGTTCTCACCCCATCAGAACAGGGAAAGTACGACATCATCCTTCAGAGTTTCGCTGAGAAACTAGTCAAAGAGAGGCAAGTCAGCCCATTGCTCATGGCCACTCCTATTCTTCCCCCTTGGTTATCTAATTCTGGTAATACCACAGCCGGTGCCACCACAACTGCTACTCCTAGTATGCACAGGCCTCCATCGCCTTGTGTCACTCTAAGTCTCGCATCAGCAGCTGTCCCTGCTGCACCACCTGTTTCTCCCATGCAGCCCATGCCATGGTTACCGGTACGCAATTTGTCTTTATTCAATGGTTATACAGCTTCTGAGTGAGTTTGAGATGATGTCTTTTGTTCGGGGTTTACTTTTTTTTGTGGGTCATCATGTTACAACTTTTTGCAGGGTGAGAGGGCAGGAGGTCCTGAAACAGGCTTCAGTTTAGCTGGTCCGCGTCCTGAAATGGTGGTTTCTGAACTGGCTGAGTGCTGCCGTGATCTGGAAGAAGGGCATCATGCTTGGCTGTCACACCGAAAGGAGGCAGCATGGCGGCTGAAGCGGGTGGAGCTCCAGTTGGAGTCGGAGAAGGCGTGCAAGAGGAGAGAGAAAATGGAGGAGTTTGAGACGAAGATGCGGGCCCTTAGGGAGGAGCAGAGCCTCGCACTGGAAAGGATTGATGCTGAGTACAGAGATCAGATATTTGGCCTCAGAAGGGATGCCGAATCAAAGGAACAAAAGATGGCTGAGCAATGGGCAGCAAAGCATGCTCGCTTAGTACGTTTTCTTGAACAGATTGCTGCTGCTGGTGGCCGTGCATGGGTCCCACCCAATGGCGAGATGAATGGTCGGTGAAATGTTTGATTCGTTGAAGGTTCTTTTGGATAGATACTGTTGTTTTTCTCGTCTTTTTGGCTACTTTTGAGCACCAGATGGAAATAATGTTTGTATTTGTGTGTTGTCTGGTGAGGTAGCCTTTCCACCTGTATGAGACTGGAAATGGTTGCCTTGATGAATTGGGAGCAATCAATTTGAGCCTCTTAGAACTGTAGCTGTCTTCCATAATGTTTGTAAACGTTAACATTGCTTGTTTTACTATTTGTTTACACTTACAAAGCACCTTTTGGTTCAATTCATGCTGTTATCCTACAATCATCGGTGGTTGTGGCTTGTGTAGCAAAATTTGATCGTCTTTGAATGAAAATTCTGAACAGCTCTGATGAGGTACGCAGTGCAAATCATATGTATGTTGAATGGTGGTGTGCCAAGTTGGGCAAATGCTCCTTTTGTTTGGTGATTTTTCCTTGGGCTCTCACATAAAAAACACAGCAAATACATGAAATTCACCGTGGTGTGTTAGGATTGCGACAATTCAAAAGTAGAATCTAAATAAACAAGCCAGGGAGTCAAACACTGGTTTATTGTTGTGTTGAGCTTGTTAAATTTCCAAGAGCACCTAATTGCAAGAGGCTACCAATGAATATCGAAGCTGATCAGCTGTCTGCATTAGTGAGGAGATAACGTGTACCATTTATCAAGTTAGTATGTCTGCATTTATAGCAACTTTCGTGGAGAATCCAGAAGGCCGTTGAGTGCCGGCAATTTAGGAATAGGTGCTGAGCCACCTCAACTTCCTTGTGACAGATTTTGCATAACCGGTCAAGATGTGTATATTTGAATGCCAGATTCATACCAATCAGTACTGGGTCAGGACCAGTTTCTATAAAAGATCAAACTTTGGTTTGAAATAAGGATCCTTCCATGTATATTTCAGGTTGAGTGGATTTGAGAGAGATGATGAGGATTCATCAGTTACTGATATGCTGATTGTATCGAGAATCTCCTGAGAATGCGATCATGGACGACACTTGACAGCAGGCTTGTTAGCTGTGCCAGCAGCTGGTCGCTGCCGCAAAGAAAAATTCCAGCAATCATTTATAGGAAAAAGAAAGTGTTTTGCAGGAGAATGATTTGTCCTTCCAGGAAACAAAAACAAGGCCTGAGGATTAAATTCCTGCACAGAACAGAGCAGTGACCAGTGCGTTGTGTTGACATGTCTAATTGACCTCTTTTAGGAAGTAATTTGATTTCATCTGTAAGTAACTAAGTATGCAGCCATTGAGCATTTGACCCTCCTGTTAATTTCCAGAATATTTGCATCCAATGTCTTGTTGCCTATTTTGGGTAAAAGAGAGATCAAATTTTTGTTATGTTCTGCATGCACACAAGTTGAGAGGAAAATAGCTAGGGATGCAAACGAGTTGAACATGAACGAGCCGAGTCAAGTTCAAGATCGGCTCGTTACTTAATGAACGAGCTGATAACGAATGAGTTCATAACGAGCTGATAACAAACGAGTTCATAATGAGTTTTTGACGAGTCGAACACGGACGAGCCACGAGCTACCAATATTTTTGACACCTCTAAACTATATGTTAATTAATATTGTGCAACTTGTACTTCAATTATTGCAGTTAGATATTAATATCTATCAATTAATTTTATATAACATGTGTGATTCGTTAACGAGCCGAGCTGGACAGAGTTCAAGATCGGCTTATAACATAACGAGCTGACCAGCTAGTATCGTTAACAGCTCGAGCTGGTAATGAACAAGTTCATAACGAGTTTTTTATGAGTCGAACACGGACGAGCCACGAGCTACGAATATTTCTTACACCCCTAAAAATAGCTAATCAATTAGACTTATTTACGCAAAAAGACACTTGTACTGATCTGATATCCTCTGGCTTTGCAGAGAAAACAGATAAGAGGTGCAACAACAATATGCAACTGCATTGGGTTCTGGTTTATTTTTTTTGATAAAAGGGTTCTGGTTTATTAACAGTAGCTAAAAGCCCAATTTGCCAGTTTTCAATTTGTAGGCACATTTGCTGACAGATCAGACCCAAATATCTCCAACCCCAAATTACCTTTTTTTATAGCGTTCTGCCTCACTGCCTGTTGTAAACTTATACTTCCTGGTAATATCTGTGCTGAGTTCGACAAGTTTTCAAATTTTATGACGTACTGATTTGGATAACCTGCATGAACTAAAACTTAAACCGTACCTGAGAAATGCAGAATTCAATTGACCTACGAACAAAATAAAAGTTAAACCAAAGTTCAAAACCAACCAATATTAACCGAAAATCTCTAGATCCGCTCGGAATCTTGGGTCAATTTTGGCAGGATTCTCAAATTAACCAATATATAAAACACCTATACTACTAAAATTGTAGTTTAACAGAACTATCATAAAAAGACAACTCAAATGGCTTGGCACTAGCAGAAAACACCAACATTCACACAGAGAAATAAGGAATTATGCATAAAAAAGTTTGTCTAGGTACCAAATAGAAGCTCTGAAGAGAGGAAGTTCAAAAGGAGCGTTATAAGATTTAACAGTTGAACTCCATTCTCCAGTTAATTTCACAATTTTTGTTGTTGTATTATTATCAAATAAGGAATAACCAAACACCACCGACAACAACAAAACTTTTAGTCTCAAACAAATTAGAAATAAAGTTCATATTAGATTTTATTTTCATAAATCAACTAAATATTTATGTTAACTCGTCAAGTCTGCCACAACCTTTCTACTTTTGAACTTAGAGATCGAGAAATAACCAACCAACCAAAATCTTCCCAACCATTGAACTACACTCGCTAATGGATCCATGCAATGCACCTTTTTTCCTTCTCACATCTCAATTGGAACTTGGAAGGAATATTGAGTGATATTCATTATTGCAATGATTTTGATTTGAAGAGACGTTGATTTGAGATTTGAGGTGAAATGTTTTCTGGTGTGGTGATGTCCTGGACCCTTTATACGCCTATATTCGGAAATTGATCAATTATGGGTACGACCGGAGCATAGACCAGGACGATGCTACGCTGGTCTGGGTCTCTGGGATTCTTTGGCCCAACCGAATCTTGTATTGAGCCGTGTTCAGTTGAATTTTATATCATCCTTCTCTAATTTCACAATTCACCAAAACACCAAAATCATCATGTCTTAGTTATCACGTGTAATGAAAATGATAGAAAAATATCAAGTCATCGGCAGATAATAAATTGTGTTGTCAATATTTTAGCAAAAGGAAGTGTAATTCGTGATAGTATGATAACTTATTTACTGAGTGATCGTTAGCAACTCACAACTATATATACCAACACCATGAAATTTTCTGCCTTTGTTTAGTTCCCATTCTGGCATTCTTAAAAAAATGTCATTTTTTTTTTTTAAAAACATTGTTACAGAAAAAATGTCAATATGTAGATTAATCATACATACACGACATCGACAACAAATTATCTAGTAGTCTAGTGCTAACTAATTACGATGAGTTGCTACTAACATCTAGTGTAGTTGATTAAAACATTAGACTTTCATGGGAGATGTCCTGAATTAAGTCACATTTGTGACAATTTTTCAGAATTGGGAGAGAGTGTGTTGTGTATGTAGTGTAAGCCTACGGACATGAATTAAAAAAAGCTAACTTTGAGGAGTTCAATAAGGTCATTAATTCAATCTTCAGTGAACACAAAAGTTTGCATTACGTTAAGAAGTATTTAAAGATAGATATTGAAGATTTCGAAATTATATGTCCAAAAATACATGACTTCGACGATAAAATTTTTACATGACGAAGATATAACAATTTTTTTTCTTAGTGATCATTAACGCGCACCTCGCAACAATATATACCAACGGCGTGAAATTTTTGCCGGTGTTAAGTTTCCATTTTGGCATTCTCCAAAACAAAATCGTTATTTGCTTTTACTCTTCAATTTAGTTGTTAATCAGGAAAAAAGTAAAATAATTATTTATATATAGTTTTGAAATTAAGAGAACGATCACATATTTTTTTATAAGAAAAGAAAAAGAAAAAGAAGAGATAACCAGATAGGGGTAAAAGGCGATAGTGCTCAGAAGCTTTTACCTTTGGCTGCTACATTTGGAGTTTTCAAAATCGTCTCTACGTGTCTAAAAATGGTACGGAACGGCACGGCACGGCACGATATGGTACTGCTCACGTGACGTGTCGTGCTTAGGTTTCCTACTTTAGAGAACAGCATGGCACGAAACGTTAAGAGGAAAGGCACGACACGACAACACGTCTAGACATGACACATTTAGGTACGACACGACGGCACGGGTAGACACGGGTAGGCACGGGTAAACACGTCAAAAAAATGTACTAGAATTCCAAAAAAAATAATTGTCTATAATATTTAAAGATTTTTTTCAAATTTTTATGTTCTTGTAATTTTTTTCTATTTTTTAGTTATTTTTTATTATTCTTGGCACGATTAACACGAATAAGCCACGCCGTGCCGAAGCAACACGACACGAACAAACAAGTCACCATTATGCACGACACAGTTAAGATACGGCACGTTTAGACACGGCGTGCCTAAAAGTGCCGCGTCTTAACTGTTCCGTTTCGATCTCTTCCAATTTTTTACACGACACGATAAATATAATAAAATACTAACCGTAATTTGTCGTTCCGTATCGTGCCAAACTGTGTTTGAAACGAAACGACACAAATTTAGAACACCAGCTACATCGCAGCATATTCCGGCACAATAGAACGATGGAGACGTAACGATACATGGTTGAGGTACTTTTGTAATTAGGTGCTACCGTGTCAACCATATAACCTTCGACAGTACGAAGGTCATAAAAGGTTATTGATTCGGCAACGAGTCCGTATATTATTTCATAATTCACCGTGTGAAATTTTACCATGTACAATTTCGACCAAGCATTTACATTCACAGCTAGATTTACAGACAACATGTAATTTTATACTCGTATAATGAATAGTAAGAGATATTGATAGGGCCTTACTACAATCTGTTCAAATAAGTCTATCAAGTGCTGACTCGGTTGAAAATGATCCGTCTCCGAGTAGTTTCAGTAGGTCTATAAATGCATAGTTAGAATAAGAAATTAGGAGCTAATTCATGATATATCTGTATTTAGACTGGCTATTGTAATATATTTTTTTCTCTTTCTCTCTTCGTCTTTGTAACCAGCTCTTGTCACTCAACTCAACTTTTGTAGAGTTGGGTTATATTTCCTCAATACGTCCTTATTTTGCCTTGGGTTTTCTAATTACCTCTCTCTCCCTCGACAATTTACATTGAGATCCGATCAGATGTATTATATCAAGGTGAACAATTTAGTGAATTACTCTCTTTTACAGAGGCATCCTCAACGGTGAAACAACCTTTGCGATCCGCTCTAAATAGTAGACATCTTTAGGGATAATTCTAGTATATATTCAAATTTGAAGGTACATTTAAAAAAATATTATTCAAAAAATTATAGATGTGTTTCTAATTATTTAGATGAAAGTTGTATCAAATTAGAATCAATTTGAAATTTAATTAGTCACTCATTGTAAGCTAATATAACTCCACCCTAGAAAATTCTAAATTGTTCGAAGAATGGTATTTTTTTTCAAATCAACCAAATTTGATAAATGCCTTATCCAAAAAAAAAATCAGTACATCCATAATTTGAATTATTTCATACATAAATACTTTTCCATATATATAAATATATGTCTTAAATATACTATAAAAGATTGTATTTTATAAATACACTTCTATTAGTCTGAACATAACTACTGCATCTTTCATTAAAAAAAATTACTCCACCTTTTTTTATATATATGAGAACTACGGTTAACTCCGATATTTGTTGTTTTTAAATATTTCTCATGAAATTCAAAATTCAAACCTGCATTTCTTCATTATAAAAAAAATCTAACACTATTTGTGTTAGACATGTAATTCAAAAAGGGAGCTGATATATCGATACCTTCGTTGATACCTCCATCGATACCAATAGAACAGGTCCAGTTGAATTTAATTTGCATGTTGTTTTTTTATGATGCATGTTGTTTTTTTGTATTATGCATGTTGTTTTTGTTATTATGCATATAATTGATCGGACGCTCCACTGAAAACGAATGTCGCTACGCTCACTGACGCAGATCGCTATGCTCATCGATGCGGACTGGACGAATCCAGTTGCATTTATTTTGAAAAATTGTTCTAATTATTATGCATGTTGTTTTTGTTATTGTGCATATTATTTTTTGTTATTATACAAGTAAATAACATGAAAAATAATACAAATAACATACATAATAACAAAAACATAATAAATCATAAGTATAACAAAATAACATAATGAACTTAACATATAAATCATAAGTATTTGACTGTTATGCATGTTATTAGATGCACAATAACAAAAATAAAATGCATAATAACGAAAACAATATGCATCATATGTAAAACAAATTTTCATGATAAATCATAAGTAGAACAAAAAAACATAATGAACTTAGCATATAAATCATAAGTATTTGACTGTTATGCATGTTATTAGATGCACAATAACAAAAACAACATGCATAATAACGAAAACAATATGCATCATAAGAAAAACAAATTTCCGTCGGAACTCAACTGGACGTGTCGAGTGGGTATTGGTGACGGTATCGAATTTGTGATCTACGTAACATTTTCCATTCAAAAAAACTACTCCTGCTGTTGGGTGATCGAATCTATTCTTTTCCAAGTTTTGAAGTGCATGAATTCTAGATAAATAAAGACAGCAATTATGTAACCTTTCCGCTGTTATTATCCCATAAAAACAAGATGTTCATGTTCCTCTGTAAAGAACTTTTCAACGATTTTATCATATATGATACATCGCCTTTACAACTAATCCACTGGAAAAAGTACCAAACACGTGCCAAAAGCAATTCATTCTGTTATGAATTCAGACTCACGTCATAAATTAAGGAAACTATTATGCATATTCATGTGCGGATTCTGAAATTTTTTAAGAGTGATTCAATATTTCGATTTTTTTTTCAAGGTGATTCAATATAATGAATATTTTAAAAAAAAATTCAAATTATAAACATATTTTTCAGAATTTTTTTCTAACTACATGATCAATTTTGAAACATTTTTCCAGAGTGGGTCAGTTGACCTACCCTGAATCTTAGTGGCTCCGCTCTTGTCCATATTCCATATTGTTACTGCTACATCTGTTTCAGTGTTTGTGTACTTATTTATTTCGGTGTCGTTGTTTTGATCAGATGTCAAAAAAGAAAAAAAAAACAGTTTTTTTAATATAAAATTATTATATAATTTATAAAGGAAAAAAGAATGAGGAGTGTTATCAGATAAAGAGAACGGCAAATTCGATAAAATTCTCTTAGAATTCAAAGAAACGATATAGAATATATCATTCCTTTGTCTATAACTCTTTTATTATAATTACTGTTGGAGTTAAAAGAAATGGTAGGTTATATTTCGTTTCTTGGGATTAAAAAAAGGGCGCATATACAATGACTAGTCTTGTTAGGCCCTTCCATTTCTTCCACTTGCATTGACGCGTTGGATTCCACGCGAGTTCCGTCGAGTTTGATTTTAAGGGTTCTCCTTTGAAGCAAATCGATTGATCGTGACCAAGGGAAGCAGATTTACAAGATGTCACATGCATGTGTAAACTGATTTAATTAATTGATTAAGTATCAAAACGTGACGTTAATTAGTTAAGAACTTAACGTGATTACTTAGAATAATTATGTTAAGTACCGTAGGATGAATGATAATTATCGAGATTAATTAGAACAATTAGAAGAACTTAATGAGTTCAGACTGACATAATTAATTATCAAACGTGAAAATTATGTTAGTTTGAATATGGTGTTGAGAGAAATATCCCTTAGCATATATAATACCCAAAATATGTGCTTTCATAATTCTGAACAATACCTTCATTTATAAAATAATCGAAACAAGAGTGGATAGAAAATTATAGAAAAACATGTTTCATCATATCTATTTTCTAGATTCACTTTATTTTTTAGTTTTAATTAATCAAAATAATAAAATTCCAATAAACTCTTTAATTAATTTTCTTACAACTTAAACTAAATTACAACGATCCGCACTTAATATCATGCTTATGTGGATCGATACTTGAATTATTCAATCGACAATTATATTTTGTAACTTAAGATTGAGAATTAGAATTTTGTTTATTGAAGTATAGCAAAATCCTATCAAATGTAACTATAAGTGAGACACAAATTAAAACGTGATTTTCTACGTGAGACGTGATCGAATCTGCACGATGAGAATCGAGATATAAAGATAATTTATTTTTTAAATGTGATATCTACGAAACATTATTCTATTTTTAATTAATATTTTAAACAACCGTGGTAGTAGTAAAAATCTATAGACTAGAGACGCATACACTTCACTCACACCTTTCGTTTCCTCAACTTTTACTTCAATTTAGTTTATATTGAAATTTGATCTTGCATCTCTACTAAAAAATGGTGTAAAGTAGTGATTAATTTATTTGCATTTCTCGGCTAAACTAAAAAAAAAATTACAAATTAGGTATGCTCGGTTTTGCTTAAGCCCGTGAGCAATTATTTTTTTATCATCAAATTGCAATTATAAATAACAGAAAATGTTTCAGCGATACGCTCATTGATACGCATGTCGCTTTGCATGTTAAAAAATAATTATGTATCTTTTTTGAGTTATTATGAATGTTATTTTGTATTGAAATTTAACATGCATAACTATTTTCAGTACAAAATAAATTACATAATAACTTTTTAACATATAAAACGACATGTATATCTATGAGCATTGATGATCGTCTCGTTGTATCAGCTCTCTAAAAAAACAAATTGTCCCCGTCGTGAAACAGTAGTATCGTCCCATAAAACAACCTTCGTTGACCAACAGAGACTCTTAAATCGGTAAGTTGAAGTCGGTAACGCATGGAAGATAAAAATCAAACGAAAATTCGTATTAATAACTAGGGATGACAGTTTGGCCCGCCGACCCGCACATGCCTACTCGGTCCAAGCACCATACGGCCTGGCCCATTGTCATCGAGGGTCTGGTAGGGCCAGGCCTATGGACGGGCCGGGACGGACTATGGACTGTGAAGTTGTACCCATGGACTATCCATGGGCCGATTATAATATTGAATTAGATTGGGTCTTAGTATATGATATGAGGCCGATTATAATACTGGTAGTTGATTATGATATCAAATTATCTGACGATATTAATCTGAAATTCTAAAATTATCACAAATTTTACAATTCAGTAATTACAAACTGTACATTCAATAATAAAAAAAAATATTTTTTATTTGATGCGGTGATGTTGTGATGCACTGGAGTATTAGACGGGCATGTGCGGGTAGCTCATGGCTCCGCTTGGCCGTTACTTCCTCCGGCAGCGGCCACTTTTTCTAAGACAAAACGCCGGAAGAAGGACTTTAGTGTGTCCGGCGGGGCGGACTCAATGAGTTCTTTGAGGAACTGTTTACTGCATGAAATATTGTCCATGTCGTTCGGCATCACGGTCAAGAGCACGTTGATCTCAACTAAAATAACTATTATCGGGTTTGAGAGCTATGGTATGTGATGGGTCGGAAGCAGATTCTCAGTCATGCAGTAGAAATGAACGGTTCGGATTCTCTGCGTTGTAGGTTACGGACGGTCCAAATTTGATTCAGGGGCTGATATTATAAAATTTAGCTTGCACGGATCTCGATGCAAATTTGATTCAGGGGCACACACAATATTTTTGCTGCACGATAGAAGATCTCGTTTCGTGATGGTCTGAGTCAATCAGATTCGACGGCTTTATGTAAAAAGACTTGGTTATTAATCAAACGTCATCAGTAGTAATAAATTATGATCCATAACAATGCATTAGGAATAATTTAGAACTAAAAAAATATATACAACCTACCCAACAAAAACCACATAGAGAAACTTTTTATGACCAAATTAATATCAAAATTAATAAGATACCGTGTTAGTTCAATAACAAAATAACATGCAAGTACAACAGTATAATCATATATAATAATTCTACTATTATTATAAAACACCTTCAAAAATTAATTTATCTGTTCAATTAGTACACAATTAGGTTGCTCGGATACTTCAAAATCATGCCGCACCGCGTATCGGATACGTATCCGACGCGGATTCGCGTGCGATACGCACCGGATACTCCACGTGGCGTATCGCATTATTTTAATATTGGGATACGGCAGGATACGGCTCGGATACGGCAGGATACGACTGGGATACGGCACAAGATACGGCTGGGATACGTTTCAGTACGCAATGGTCAGTATTTTGGTCATAAGTTCTTCATCCGAACTCCAATTAAGCTGATTCAAAGTGCGTTGGAAAGCTAAGAAATAGCTTTATAATCTTGGCTTATCATCTAGGATATTCTATCTGTTGATTTCTACAGTAAAATATACTAAATTATAGCAGTATCTTGAATTCTTAATTATTTATTTATTTTTTGATTGAATTGCATGCTTATTTTACTAGTGCATCAAAGTAGTTGTGCTTGAAGAAGAACCATGCATAACCCAGCTATAAAAAAAAAATATATATATATCTAAATTTTTCTACATCACTTATTTTTAATTAGGAAAAAAGAAAATACATTGGTATAAATTATCACATGGTATTTTCCTTTTAAACTTGCAACAACAAAAGATCCATATGTATTTTCACAGAAAGAAAATTCAACGCTCTTTGTTCGCAAGACACATGTTCAAAATTTGATGTACGCAACAATATTTCGAAATATTTTAGATTTGATCTACTTGAGTGAAAAAAATCATCATCTTTATTAAAATAAAAAAATAAAATGTAACGATTATATAGAAGAAAATTCAGATTATTTGTAACAAATATAAAACAACAGTTGCAGTTTTAGGGTGTGATCATCAATACCTCGCAAAACAATTGGGATGTCAACCATACTTTTTTACTCGTATATCTTACATATATCGCATTCGATAAGATAAATATGGGTACGATTTTTGCTTGTTAGATAATTGAGTAAGAGTATGGATAAGATTTATTTTTTCTTAATTAAATAGGCAAGAGTACGAGTAAAGATTATTTTGTACCTGTTATCTTATAGGATAAATTATAAAAAAATATTAGTTAAAAATAGATAAGAGATCGAATAATTGCATTTTAATTTGATTGTTTTGATAAAATAATTTGAGTTGTAATGGATTGTATATTTATATTTATATTTATACTTTTTTATTTATGTAGAGACACGTCTGTATTAAATAAATAATTTTGATAATTTATTTATTAAAATTAGAAAAATAATAATTATACAAATATTATATTTTTCGTCCGTTATCGGTTAGTTACCCTGTAATTTGAACGGGTAAGAGTAGGATACGGATAAGGATAGTATAAGAGTAAAACCAATTTCAAATGGATACGAATTCAGAAATATCCCCACCCGATCCGTATTGTACTCATTGACAACTCTACAAAACAAATATCATGCTTATATATTTTTAAATAAAATAGAGGTTTCTATCACTCAGGTAAAATTCAAATTTGACTTATTTCTCGTAGCATTTTGCTTCAATCGTGTTTCGAACTCGCATCTCCAATACAAAAGAGTGTCGCTCATACCAACACATTTTTAACGCAACATATAGTCTTGTTAATTATAATTTAAATCATATTAATTTTAAGAGTGAGATTATGGTGTTTACGCAAGCACTATCTTAATCGTGCTTGTGGTTATATATTTCAAATTTGAAAGTGCAACTAGCCAATCTAAACTGTTGAAAATATTTTGCATACAAAATCTACTTAGGAAAAAAAAAATAGAATTTTTGTATTATTTAATCGGATGGATAAAAAATTTATTGACCGAATGATTTACATATATCTCTTCAATTTAATGAACTTTTAACTCATCTGATAAAATTGTAACAAAAAATCTAAAAATGAAAAATTTGATCCCTAAATATATTTTTGAATTGAAGACGTTCGAATGGTTCAGATTAGCTGTTTGCACTTCAAAACTTGATATATGTGACCGCAAGCACAATATAACTTGTACTTGCATAAGCATCATAATCTCACTCTAATTTTAATTTAATAATTAGAGTACTATTACTTATTTAATTTTCAAACACAATAGTTTTTATTAAATCCAACATGATAATTTCTTATTATTGCGAACTGTCTCACTTATTTCTTAGTCTAATACAATACCTACATATAGTTAACAAATTAATCAAATAAGTATGTTCCTCACAAAAATAAACAACTTTTTTTTTCACAAATATTATTCTCACGGTGCAAATGAACATTCGAGTGATCTTCTTAACCGTTTTTGTGCATCTTTTATAATCAGGAGCGAATTCAAAGCTCAATTAAGATCGAGCACAACTAAGTTCGGACACTGAGATTGAGATAAAGCTCGTACACAAATTCATTAAAGTCCACTAAAATATCATTAAAAATTCATTTTTTACTTAAAAAAAACTAAAAATACATTATATTTTGCATTTTTTTGAAAATTAAGACCGAAAAGTACCCGAACTTGTCCGTGAATGAATCCGTCCTGCTTGTAATTATGTTGTTTTACAAATTAATTCACTAAAATTTATACTCACGTCAGTCCATTCCGTATAACTAGAATACAACCAAACATAATATTACGTAATGTAATGTTGTGCTCCGATGTAATGCTATATTGAAATTTGGAAAAATCATCCCAACACTTAAAAATTACATTATTAATTTTAATGTGAGCGAGGATTGCATCTAGATTCTCACATAAAAAAAATTACATAATATCAGCGGAATCGTATCCCCTGGAGAACTTTTTTCTCTCCGGCGTGGAGATCTTACGATCTGGACCGTTAGACTGGAAATTAATTATTCTGATTTAATAATATCAAAATGTTATCGTACTTTATCAGTAACGTTGAGACGTTTATCTTTATCTTTTATCTGAGAATCTATTAGAGTTGTGCTGAGACCTGCGGGGTATACCCGCTTGTAGATCTGATCTGATCTATCTTGTGTCCGCCTAGTCTCGTGGTTCAGATCCGATCCGATTCGTGGTTGGCGGATTCACGAATCTATGACGGATCGGATAGACCAAAAATCCGCAGACCCGCCCGAACCCGTGCCCGACCCGACCCTTGTCTGACCCGTCCCCAGACCCGTGACAAAAAAAATCATCTTTATGTCACATCAAATTCAAAAAATTTCGAAAATTAGAAAAAATATATATTAAAATAATGTGCAGTTTTTTTTTAAATTCGAAAATTCGAAAAAATTCGAAAAATTCAAAAAAAATAAAAAAAACCCACGTATCCTAACCCGACCCGCCCGGGCTTATCACGGATCGGGTTGGAGGTTTTGGGTTCGGACCTGTGAAGACCCGCCCCGTTGGACCCGTGGATCCATGGATCCGCACGAATCGAATCCACGGGTACCCGACCCGCCCCGTTTGTACAACACTAGGATCTATATCGTAATTTCCTCCGGAGAGAAAAAGATTCTCTAGAGAATATTTTCCCCAATCTCAGCGTAAAAATAATGGCGTTCTACCTCGTATTCACGTATGTGACCAACGAAGCTGCTTAAAACATCTTCATTCCTGAAACTCTTTGAGTTTCTTAATAATTACCACATCAGATTAAGAGTTTTTAGTTTTTAAACTCCTACATCTCTAAAATTGTAATTAGAGTTTCTTAATCGACACATCAACTAATTTTTAATCAATGATACTGTCAGGTCAGAGTTTATAAACTCTGAACTAAAGTTTCTAAATTAGAAACTCTCTTACATCTCTGAAACTGAGTTATAAACTGACACGTCAAATTAGAAACTAAAAAAATTTCAGAAATAAAAATACTCTTATAATAAAAGCATCCTCACTTCTCTCGGAACCAAAAAGAAAAAAATATTCATTAATTTTTGAGATCACAAGTACTACAAAAAAATAATTCGCATGAGGTACGAACAATCAAACAACACCATCTTCTAAGCGGATTTCAGGCAATCATTCCGGATCTTTATCTGGAACCTTCGACCCAACCAACCGGTTCAGTCAGACCCATTGCATATCCCATTTATAAATGATTAAATTATATCTATCATTGTGCGACATGACGATACTGTTCACGAATGAACAGTCGTTTTTTCTTTCTTTTGCGCAACTTTTTCTTTTTCTGGCGCAGTGTTTTCTTTTCGAAATGTCTTCTGTCTTTGTCTGCATGTTTCTTCGTATGGTTGACGCGTTGTACTGTCTGTTCGCAACAGTACAAAACTTTTTTGCCGATTTCTTCTACTGCTCGCTGTGTGTTTGTTCGGATGGTTGACGCATGTCCTCTGTATTTTTTCCAGTAAATAAGTCAGTGCCACCGCTTCCCATTCCTCATTTGCAATAGTGTCATTTTTTCGTTGATTCTTCTACTGCTACTCGACGCGTATATCGCATGTATATGCGCGGACCACGTTTGCACGTCTAGTATATATCATAGATGACGCTTCTATCCCATAAACCACAACTGACAAAAGGAGCTCATAAATTTTTACCTTAAAAATTGTACAGTCAAAATTTACCATTGGTAAATCTGACAGTAATTTACATTGCTGACACGCTGTGTAAAATCCCTAGTAAATCGGTATGAATTACATGCAGATATCGATGGGCCCTTGTAAAAAAAAGAAATTATCTGGGAAGACATGGGCTATGAATAATTTTAGATGCTATTCATACTGGGAAGAATTTTATCGAATAATTAATAACAAAAAATTGATTTAGCCATCAATTATAAAGACGCTAAATTCTAAATTTTACCTAAAAATAGCAAATGTCTTACTGGTTTTTTACATTTTAATTTAAAACTTTTGAATTAAATGAAAGCTCTAATTTGTATAAAGTAAATTAATTAAGTCTTTCACATGACGTTGAAATTTAATGTGGAATGAAATCTTGAGTGAAATAAAATCATTAGTTGTTACAAAATTTGCTTGTATTCTTAATTATCTTCGTTATTTAAAAACAAATGTGAAGAATTTTGGAAGATTTATTAATTAATTTAATTTAATATAATATCTTTCTTGAGCTTCCTATATCTTTTACAATCGGCTAATATTTTTGAACACCAGTTAATTAACATATGTTCATTGATGTGGATTAAAATTACCTCCTAAATACAATTTTATTTGAAATATTTATTCATATTTGGGCCTTAACTCACCTCAATTTTCATAATAAATTTTCATAAACTCTCATAGTAGATTAAGACAACTGAAAATAAGCAATTTTATCACGAAAGATCTTGCATCAACTATGCAAGTATATATAGTCTTTCAATGTTTTGAATATGATAAAACCTCTGTAAAATTTTAGTAGATTACTAGTTTATATGCATGATTAATTTTGAAACAATATGTATTTTATGACAATATTGGCAATTCTATTTCTTCAGAAAAATATTGACAACTCTAATTTAATGCTGAAAATATCTTAAAGGCAAAAACTTGAGTATTTGAAAGACGGATTCACTGAATATTCTAATTCATTTGAATCATTTAATTCATCGAGATTGGTGAAAAATAATTCCTTGTAAAACACGACAAAAAATAAAATAAATATTTATCATAAAAAATTAAACGATCTAGATCAACTAGAGTATTCATTGTATCTATTTCTAAAGTACGAAAGTTTTTGCCATTCTTATAACCTTAGTTTTGAGACATATCGGTTGTAGGAATCGGTATCCGCTGTTATTCCGACTCGAATAACAAGGTCCTGTTATTTTCATTTGAGTCATCAAATTCGAAATAAATTGTCGAATTGAAGAGAGAGAAGCCGAGGAGATAGAGGCCGATTCCAACCGTTCTGTACGAATCGGACGGTCTAGAGTGGAATAACAGGACCCTGTTATTCCCTCGGAATAACAACAGATTCGGACTCCGGTTGTAGACCACATGTACATCTATGCACCGAGACTTGGCACATTTTTGTAATGGCATTGCACACGTTCAAAGTGCTACATAACTGGCAATCCTGCCACTGTCTCTTCGCTCACACCACTCACACTTTGAAAGAGGGAGAGAGAAGTACAGAGAGAGAGAAGGAGACCTTGACGAACCTAGACCTAGAGAGAGGGAAAAGAAATGGGTGAGGTAAATAAATATAAATACTTCATAAATGGAAATCCACATTTATACCAGTACAATCCTCCTCGAATTTGCATTTCTATGTAAGATTTCATGATTTTTCTTCATTTTTTCGTCTCAGGAAGAGAAGAAGAGCGAGGAGAAGGCAACATCCAAGGAGGAGAAGCCACCAGAGGAGAAGAAGGAGGAAGGCGAAGGAGAGGCGGAGAAGAAGGGAGGAGGAGGCGGAGAGAAGGAGGAGAAGGCAGAGGCGCCACCTCCACCGCCGGAGGAGGTTGTAATGCGAGTATACATGCACTGTGAGGGTTGCGCTAGGAAAGTCAAGCGATGCTTGAAAGGATTCGAAGGTACATTATTTTGAAAAAAAAAGAGTACTTTTGGTATGTATTTTTTTTGGAGCTTGTGCAGAGTCGGTGATTCGTACGATTCTGGATGTAAAATACTATTTTTCTAGGGTCCAAAGGGAAAATGTGCTGATTGTTATGTGGTATTTACATGTCGAAGGATTCTGAGGTTTGTTCGATTAATTTTTATTTTTCGGGTGATTTTGTAAAAGGTGCTGTGTCCTGAAAATATTTCTGAGGTGCTGTGTCCGGATTTTACTCTTTAGCTAGGTATCCTAGGTTATTGTTATTTTTTGAAATATTTAGCTGGGTTATTTAGTTATTAGAAAATGAGAGTTCTATCCAAAATTATTTGATAATAATAACTTTATAATTGTTCTCTTGTAATCTGATGATAAAATGATAATAAAAATAATTCTTTCCCAGAAAAGTTGGCAACTTTTTCAAGTACATAGTTTTCATCACTAAAGTCCTGTTTTCAAATATTTAAATTACTCAAAACTCAAAAGTTAATCCTTTTTGTGCAGTTCTACTATTAGTTAATAATTTATTCTTTACTTCGTGTCATGTCCAGATAAGGCTTAATGCTAAAGCTGTTTTCCTCACTTTTTCTTTTTGTTTTCTTTTCATTATTTTATTTTGGTGGAGATGGGGGCAAAGGGGTTGTCTCATGTCTGATTGTGCTTTGATCTTAGGATTCCTACGGATTCAAATCCTCCTTGTGATATGATCGTATCTCTTGCATTTTAACCTCTTTATTACTTTATTTTTAGAAGTTGATTCTTAGGAGAATACTTTCCTCTGTATTTTCTTGGTTATACACACACTATGGTTATTTATGGTTGAATGTAGAAAAAGCTCAATGATCTTTTTAACTTCTGAGTAATCTTCAAAAGTATGATCTTTATTAATTGTTCATCACCTTTCCAGCTTTGTATTTCATCAGAAAGATTATCACCTTTCTACTTCATATTTATAGCTTCTCCTTTCTAGCTTCATCTTTAGTTATGGTGTTATGCTCTTAAAAATTTAAATATTCGTTTTGACATTACAATGGTGGTAATGATAGGAGTGGAGGATGTAACCACTGATTCGAAGGCACACAAAGTGGTGGTTAAGGGAAAGAAAGCTGCTGAAGATCCAATGAAGGTAGTGGACCGGGTTCAGAAGAAAACAGGTCGAAAAGTAGAGCTCCTGAGCCCAATACCGCCACCTTCCAAACCTGAAGAGAAGAAGAAAGAAGAAGAGGAGAAGAAGGCAGAGGATGCTCCCAAACAAGAAGAAAAAAAAGAGGTTGGTTCTGTGTGGAGTCATTTTATGTTTTTCAATGCTTTTAATTGCAATGAGATTTCACAATTAGATGAAGTCTATTTAGGAAAATATTTCATCATGCTTGAAATTTTGAAGTAGATTTTGTTATGTTTGAAACATGTCCTACCAATTTGTTATCAATCGTAGAAAACATCAAAATGTGTTAGTTGCAGATTATACTAACAGTAGATAGTTTACCAGTTAGAAAATTGCTGGGCAATGTATTTGGAATTATTGGGAATTAGTTGTTGAATTTTGGAACTTCTTTTATTTTGTTACCTCATTTTGGATAATATCTGACTCAGCATTTTGGAGGAAGCCAATATTCCCAGAAGGGGCAAGCACCCAACTTAAGGCTGAAAAGAAAATACATGAGATCAATTGCTTTTTCATGTCATTACTCCATTCACTTGTGCTGACAAACTCCATTTCTGTTGTATATAAAATTCCGAGAAGCCACAAGTGATAACAGTGGTTTTGAAAGTACACATGCATTGTGAAGCTTGTGCTCAAGAGATCAAGAAGAGGATCTTAAAAATGAAAGGTACATTTTTATTCTATGTTTACTTCTTACAAATTTTACAATTTGTTTGGAAATTCCTGGTCAGAGCTATCCTGATAAATTCTGATAGGTGTTTAGGATCATGCTAATTACCATATAGTTGAAATGGAATAGTTTAGATGATTACCGGGCTATTTCCTCTCAGGATAAAGCACCAGCATTTAATGGCAAAAATATACTTTACATTGTCCAAGTTTCTGTCTTGCAACTGAAGACGATCTGAATATCTGCTCTCTCAGTCTCCCTTTTGATCTTTTTGAAGTGAACTTAGAATTGACTTTGGTCGGTCTGTTTCAACTTCAATCACTTTATCATTTTCTCCTCTAAGTGTTACCATGCCAACTTGCTTGAAGTGTCTCTATTATCAATTACATGTGACCTACTTATGATGGGTAGTATTGCATTTTTAATTAGCACTCTTTGTCTCATCCAGATCCCAACCTGTTTGTTAATTGAATTAATAAAATCTACTATTTTTTCTTAACTGCAAGTACTTGTCATTGAGTGATGGGTTCTCAGTTGTATATTCTCAATTTGTTTTTTGTAAGAAAATCTACGTAACAGCAAATCAAATATTAATCGTTACCATAAGCGGAAGCGATCGAGCACCGTCTCCTTTTGAGTATTTCATGCACTATGCATCTCGCTGTGCCATCTCTGATTCTTGCACAGAACATTGTCTTCGAGATATCGCGATGGATGCTAATTACTAGAATTAGCACCACATGATTCACAGTCCAAATACTAGATCCGCAACTTCGTTCTCCAGTACAAAATCTCTCATAGACAAAATAGAAATTTTAGCGATTTCTATTCTGTATTTTCTTTTTTTTTGCAAAAAATGAATTACTGTTTTATATTTCAATGCATCAAGCGAATAGGTGCAAACAATTTTGGTTCATTTAATTTAGCCAAAACTGACTGACCAGCGCCTGTTGTCCTTTATTAATTAAGTCCATAATCATCTCCATTAAAGAAAACAACATGAATTCGTCCATTTTGCACTATAATTAACTTTTTTTAAAGTCTAAATCTATTTTATCTTTTTGTTTGAACCCCTGTAATTATCTCATTGTTAGGACCATCAAAATTATACATGTTATTTGTAGATTTCTCTCCAACATGTCTATTAAATATTTCAACCTCCAAACAGTTTTTCACTTTGATACAACTAAGTTCAGTATTCTATTCTTCATCCTATCAGGTGTACAATCAGCTGAGCCCAATCTGAAGGCCTCAGAAGTAGTTGTGAAAGGCACTTTCGACCCACCTACCAAACTCGTAGACTATGTATACAAGCGTACTGGTAAACATGCAACCATTGTGAAAACCGACCCACCAACAGAAGCCCCATCAGCAGACTCAGCAGCAGATGCTGACAAATCTAAAGACGATAAGAAAGATGACAAAAAGTCAGATGAGAAGAAGGAAGATGATGAAAAAAAGGACGATAAAAAGAAAGAGGAGAATTCTGGCGATGGAGAGAAAAAAGATGGTGAAGCTTTGCTAGAAGAGGGGCCTGCTGGCAGTGTCCTGACGGCTGCCAAAATGGAGCGGATGCTAACTGAACTGTATCAGCATTACCCAAAACATACCATGGGATACACACCGGGCTACGCATATCATCAGTACCCACCGCAGATGTTTAGCGATGAAAATCCTAATGCATGTTTTGTCATGTAATATAAAGGAAAAAATAATCACGACTAGAATAAATTATCAGTTATGGGCCTTTTTGCATGAACTGTTTATGTGATAGCTGTAAGGTATGATCATTTTCTTTTTTCTTTTTTTTTTTAATATGATTTTGCTAGAAATATGCCAAGACTGGTAAGGCTACGCTTTCCCTATATAACTTATAATAGGGGAGGTCTATGTAAGCCAACTTACAGAGTTTTTTTACTTGCCAGCTATCTGTAGCATTGTGTAAAATGTAAATTTTAGCTTTTAGTGAGCTTTTATTCTACTTCCCTCTACTTTATAATATTTTGTACTTTTTGAAAGTGTAGTTCAATTTAGTTGACATCTTCTCCATTACCTGAATCCAATTTTAGATTTTGTCTGAATGAGTCAGATACTTGAGGGATACAGACTCAGTTAAAAGCCCTCATCCCTATTATGTACCCAAAATCCAAATACAACTATATGACAAATTTGACTAAATCCTAGTAGGCTCTAATCATCTAATGTTTGAATTCATCCTTAAATTTGTAATGAAGAGGACCTGATAGTAATATTTCTGCTACATTTCTGTTTTTGTTCTCTCTTCATAGTGGTTGTGTGACAAGAAACAAACATTTAAAAATTTTAGCATATTGCTGCAATGGAAAGGTGGAACAAAAATAAGCCGTGAATCATGGGAAAAGATGACTGATTTGAAAGAATGGAGATTGAAATCTCATTTGTTTGTTTATTGAACTGAAAAGATATATATTAGCTTATAGTTATAGCTAACCATCTCAGTATCTCACAGACAAATAACACATGGTTGATAGATATTGTCTTGGTGTAATCTGGTGTCTTGCTGAGCAGATGTGATGGTCCAAAATTTTGATGCGTTTCCTGTATTTTCTCATGTATATTTTAATCATGGAAGGGGGTCAGAGATTTAGCTTGTATTTTGTTTTGACATGTTGTCCATAATATTGGTATCCCAAAAGTCAAAATTCGATTTGTACGGTACAATTTTTTTTACTGTATATCAATTGTACATTTGTACTCGGTTCAAGGTATCTGTCGCTTGGGCTTTGGGTTATCTTACCCCCAACATATCGGAACGGGATCTGGTGCTGCGCGAGACGGTGTAGCGTAGTATCTGGATCGTCCGATTTTCGCTATTTGTATCAAGATTCGTGTCAAAGTATAAAGACTTTCTGATTTTCATCGCTGGCGGTCGATCGTGAAATTGACGGTCGATTCAGACTGTCCATTTGTTGTAACGCGCTACTGCGCTACAGTAAATTCGGGTCCCAACGTACCATGTCACAATGTACATTACAATCTGTGTCGTGGCAATAATAGGAAATTAAATAGTGGGGGCGATTTTGGTACCGAAATAGTGAGATTTGTAGTACTTATAAATGCTATTGCACCAATTTTGGGTATCCTTTTTTAGCTTGCCAGCGTTGGTTGGTTCAGTAAATCGTTTGCAACAAGTTGTAAGGAACTTCCCTGTTGAAAAACTGTCACTTATTTTTTTACGCGGTTTCTCGTAGGATGCAAGAAATATTCGTATCTCGTGGCTCGTCTGTGTTGGATTCGTAAAAAATTCATTATGAACTCGTTCGTTACCAGCTCGAGCTGATCAGCTCGTTAAGTTAACGAGACGATCTTGAACTCTGACTAGCTCGACTCATTAACAAAACACACATTCTATATAAAGTTAATTGATAGATATTAATATCTAACTTCAATAGTTGAGTACAAGTTGCACAATATTAATGAACATATAGTCTAGAAGTACTAAAAATATTCGTAGCTCGTGGTTCGTCCGTGTTCGATTCGTCAAAAACTCGTTATGAACTCGTTTGTTAAGTAACGAGCCGATCTTAAACTTGACTCAGCTCGTTCGTGTTCGACTTGTTTGCTCCCCTAGTTTCTCGTATGAGATTTGGCATGCTACATTGCCTTCAGTTATAATTCTAATAATAATTCTTAAATAACACTTTTCTTTCCAAATGTTGGTGAGGATTAAGGAAAGCACGTGTTCATAGACTACCACACTTTGGCAAAAATTAAAGAGGGCATATCAATTGTACCTGATTTACCTAAAATCTAATACTCTTTTAAGACGGTAATCAATGTGCAACGCATGAATCAGATATAACGAACAAAATGCAAAATTTGAACAAAATACGGAGTACTATAAACCAAACACTAGTTGAACGAAATTAAACGAAAGGACGGTTGTTGGTGAAAGCCCAAAAAAGTATACTCTCCTCTACATTACATAATGCTTCCACCAAGGGTGTATACATCAAATCCACATAATCCGTCCGATCCGACTCGAAAAATAAAAAAACTATTTTATTAGATTGATTATATATTAAATTTTAATTAACCTTCTAAAGTAACATTACAACAACAACAACAACAAAAAGTCTTTATTTTCAAATAAATTGTGATATGTTAGAAATAAAATTCAATCTGAAACAAAAAAATGTTAATAATAATAATATAAAAAATAGTAAAATAGTACCAAAAATAAAAGTACAGTAATAATACTAATAATACTGATGATGATACTAATAACATAATAAAGAACTATTCTACAAATCATAAGTTTAAACTAGCGCCATACGTACGTCGTTAATCCTGAACTAAGTCGTACAACTATACCACTACTTCTAAATTTTAGTATGTCATGATTCTGATAAATGGATCGCTGATTTAAATACACTCCTATCTGACGCTAACTCTTTGGAGATATTTCATGCCTTTAGATCCATTTTTACAGCTTCATCCAATGTCAACTTCGGTCGACCCCTACCTCTTCCCGTGTCTTCGACGCGGCTTAAAACTCCACTATGTATCGGTACACCTGAAGGCCTCCGCTGGATATGTCCATACCATCTCAAACGATATTGAACAAGTTTCTCTTCAATCTGTGCAACTCCGATCTTGTCAAGTATATTGTCATTTATAATGCGATCCCTTCTTGTATGCTCACATATCCACCGCAACATAAGCATCTCTGTCACACCCATCTTTTATGTGTTGTCCTTTAGTAGCTCAACATTCTGCTCCATACAACATTGCAGGTTTGGTCGCCGTCCTATAAAACTTACCTTTTAACCTTTGTGGGACCTTTTTTCCGCATAAGATGTTTGGTGCTTGTTATCATTTTATCCAACTCGCTCTTATTTTATGGCTAAAATCTTCATCAATATCGCCATAACTTTGTAGCATCGATCTCAAATATCGAAAGGTGTTTCTTCTAGGCTACTTGTCCATCTAAATTGACATCTCCATCTTCTGGTCGAACGTCGCTGAACTCGCACTTCATATACTCAGTCTTAGTCCTATTAAGTCTAAAGTCTTTCTCCACAACACTAATTTTCTATCCACCTCTACCTTATTTTCGTCAATTAGGACCACATCGTCCTCAAAGAACATGCACCAATGGATATTTCTTTATATATATTTCGTGATCTCATCGTTATATTTGTCGATTTGCAAACCTATCTTGAATTTTATCGTGTATTTATGTTTTAAGCATTTTGCAGGGACCTTATTGCAAAATTGGAGAATTGGACATGCAACGTGAATTGAAAATGCAATGTGGGCATTTAGAGCATTTATCAAGAAGTATCAAAAAGGTCTTAGTGAAATATTATGTAAATTTGGGTAGTTTAGTTTTATTTAGCTTGAGAAAACCACAAAATAGTGCTAACCATTGCGTAACGGTTAGCCTTTTGCTAAAATTCTGAATTCATCTCCATCTGCTGAAAATATTTTCAGAACCAATCGTTATATAACGGTTGCCTATTTGATTAAATGTCAATGCTCTGCCCAATTTGTCTCAGATCTTCAGAACCAACCGTTATATAACGATATCCAACTGTTATAATGGTTACCTAGTTGATTAAGTTTCGAAGTTCTGTCCAATTTGTCTCATATCTCCAGAACCAACCATTATATAACTATATCCAACTGTTATAACAGTTACCTAGTTGATTAAGTTTCGAAGTTCTACCCAATTGGTTTCATAATTCCAGAACCAACCGTTATATAACTGTTAGCACATATGTTTCAAAATCTTGGCATTTTAGCCAAACCGTTATAATGGTTCAGGACAAAATCCCCTGTTTGGAAAGGTTATTGTTGATGCAGTATTTAAATCCTTCCTTCTTCTTTCTTAATTATCTTTGCCCATTTTAAAAATCTAGCAGCAGCCACCATTTTTGCTCTCTAACCAAGCTTTTATTTAATCAAAATCTCAAGCTCAACTACTCTAATTAGCCAAATAATTTGTGAAAATTGAGAGTGTGTAATTTTCATTCTTCTCTTGTGTTTGTGCATCTTCTACGTGTCTAGCCTCTATCCTAAGTGTGTAAAGAGCTAGATCTCGACCCTTGTAACAGATAGTTTGGTATTAGTGCAAATGACTCGATCTCATTACCAAGTCGAGGGATCAGGAGTCTCGAAGACGTAGGGTTTATCAAAGTGGTATCAGAGCACGTTGGGTTTGCCAATTAGAATTATTTTTAGTTTACAAACTAAGATCCAAATATGGCTACCTATAGGCATGCCAAGGAACCCTCGGTTTTGGGTGCAAATTGCAAGAACTTCGGTCATAGAAAATGGTGTATGGTTAATTATCTAGAAATATGTGATCTTTGGAAAGTCATAGTAGAAAAATATGTTCCCAAGTACAACACCGAAATTGATAAACTTGATGCCATATGTCCATCAAAGAAAAAGAACAATGATGCCATCGTAAACGCCATCTTATCATCGGTTAGTGAAACCATAGCACTAATTTTTAATAATCTCAATAATGCTCATGATATGTGGCAACTCCTTTTAAAACGGTACGAAGAAAATGACCAAATTAAAAGGAACAAAGTGGGCGATTTAGATACTAGATATGAGAACTTTAGAATTGAGGAAAATGAGAGTATTGAGAATATGTACCATAGACTTACTATTCTCACTAATGTATTTATTGAAATGGGAGAACATTTAACTAACAATAAGATTGTAGGTAAGCTTTTTTGTATCATGATTGTGCGACCTAATTGGCAAGGATTTGTTGGAGCAAACTTTCGACAAAAATCAAGGAGGCAAGGCCATAGCATTCTCGGCACAAAGCTCCAAGCAAAACAACTCGTCTTTTGCCCACTCTCGATCAACAAGTGAAAATCCTTTCAAGAATATGGGTCATGACCATGAGAAAGAAACACAAGTCCTTGCTAAGATGTTGCAAGGTCTATTCGCTTTGAGAAGAAGTACAATGCTATGCTGGAAAGCAAGGGTAAGAAAGTATTATGTGCTATGTGCGAGAAAGAAGGACATATAATTCATACATGCTATAAGATTTTTCTGCAAATGAGACCTCAAGACGGTGATGAGAGGCAAGACCGAAAAGGATATGCAAAGAATGAGGGATACAAAGGCAAGAAGAAGCCTAAAGAAATGCATGCCGATCGATGAAACCATAGTGATGACGAAGAAAGCGAGGAATCCGAGGTCGAAGGTAAAGAAGAGAATAAGGTGAACTATTCTCTAATTGCCATCGTTGATGAGGAGTGAAATACAAACGACATTGATTCCATCATTGCTAGCAACAACATCATCGATCCCACAACCATTGAGATTCTTAAAAATACCGTTCTCCAAGGTAAAGAAACTCACGGTCAACTCAGAAGACGACAAGGAAATCAAGCAAATTGAAGAGGCTAGCACGTCATCCTCCAATAAGGAGGAAAATATATATCAAAACTCAAAGAATTTAATTTCTAAACCAATATATACCTTATCATATAGTACAAGTGATGATGATTTATCTAATGATACAAGTATTTTGTCTAATGAGAAATCTCTAAAACTTGAAATTGTTAGGTTGAACAAACTCCTATGATAGGTGTTGCTTGACCAAGATGAATTGAAATAGTTATATCTAGATTCCGGTTTGTTTTTGTCATAGGTATCATTATTGAATCGATACCATTAGATAGATCCTCATCATCATCCGATACCATTTAGAAACTCTGAGGAAAGAAATGAAAGCGAGACGACAGAAAATTAGATTTGTTTCGTTACAAGAGCTAACAGAGAATTCATATCTAATATTTTAATTTTCGTCTCTTTTAATCTGCTAATGAGTGCTCTGAAACAATCAAGCGATCGAACGAACGAGCAAAAAATGCATAGCAGATCTATATGCTAAATATGCATATAATCGTAGCTAAATTATGATTAGTTGTATATTTCATGTACATATTATAAATGCGGTTCACTTAGGTTGTGCTTCATATCTAATTTTTGGGAATGAAGGGGAGGTTACAGAACAAATTAAATGTAACATGTTTCAAGAGTGTCAACATAAGGAAGAAAAGAGGTCCTGAGGTTAAATCTTTCCATTCAAACAAAAGATTTTCTTAGAGCCTCTTCATTCCTGAAATTTTTGGAGTTTCTAAATAATTATCACATCAGTTCTAGAAATTTTATTTTTTTTTATAGTTTATAAACCTTTCATCCCTGAAACTAAAATATGTTAGAATTTCTTAATTACCACATCAGCAAATACTACTAGTGTGGTGGGAGATCAATCAATTTTAGCCAATGATTAAGTCAGGTCATAGTTTATAAACTCTAGAGCAAAGCTGATAAATAAGAAACTCTGAAGCAAAATTGTTAAATAAGAAACTCATCTATATTTCTGAAACTCATTTAGAAACTGCCACGTCAAATTAGAAACTCCAAGAGTTTCAGAGCAGAGATAAAAATGCTCTTACCCTCCAATTTGAAGTGTAACATCTTTTCTTTTCTTTCCTTACCATTCCTTCTTTTTTCTGCCGGAGCAAAACCTTAAAATAAGAAGGTGATTTAGTCTATAATTAGAATTAAGCGATACAATTAATGCTATTTATTATATGAGGTGAGTGATACCGTGTGTTAAACAATAAATGGCTGAACTCCATGAGAGCAAGAAAATCGTGCCAAGTGGGCAGGAGATTCAGTTCCTTCTCTCTTCCTCTTTCTCTACGTTTCTCATGGCAGCAATGTATTAATTCGAGAAACGAAATTTTTTGGAGTTTTTTTCGCTTCAAGAGAGTAAAAGTTTAAATCTGGATCGTCGGATTAAGAATCAACGGTTTTGATTAGTAATATAAAAATTTCTCATGAATCACATCACTAGCGGTCAGTGACGGAGCTTGAGCTCCTTTGAAGAGAGGACCAACTAGAGCTAATAACATAATTTTAATTAATTATATCAATAAAAAATTCATCTGGGCTGAACGCAGGGATACTTTTTACGGTGATTGAACCTCAGCTGAACATCGAACTTGCTCCAATCTGAACTGGAAGATCCAAGAATTTGAAAGAAAGACCATTTTATGTGATTAAACATCAATAAACTAAAAATATATATTAAAATATAAAATTTTCAAAGTTGAAAGAAGATCATTGTCCTCTTCGTTCCCAACTAAGCGCTGTCTCAACTAACAATCGAACGCTAATTTTTAATACGACAGTCCCAGTTAAATCATTCTCCCCATCGAGAAAAAGTTTCTCCGCATAGTATACGATTTCAATTGGAGTCTGTAAAGGACACCTACGATTTTGCGCATTTTTATAGTGTTTTGTCTGTCGTGCAAGATTCCCATTTCTAATGATAGACGTGGCAACATTGACATTTAATTGCCTACGGGTTTCAAATCAAAAAAAAAAAAAAAACATTGACATTTAATTGTCAGGTCAGGTTGGTAAGGAGTTTAATTTTGCATGGCGCCCCCACGTAATAGATTATTGGAATATTACTTGACAAAAAGTAATCGAATTTTTAACCACTATAGTAGAGCTTTCGATGATATTTTTCTATCATTTATCGAATCCGTATGATATCTGATATGATGTATACGGGTAATATTTTATGGAAGCTGATAAGTAGATATCATATTTGATATTAATTATTGATATTAATTTTATTATGCACATTTAGTTGAGTTATTCTGCATATTATTTGAGTTATTATGCATGTTATTTTTTGTACCGAAATAGTTATACACTTATACATGGTATCAATTTTATTATGTATCTTTAGTGGAGTTATCATGCACATTATTTGAATTATTATGCACGTTATTTTTTGTATTGAAATAGTTATATATGTTATTTTTTGTACTGAAATAGTTATGATATAACATGCATAATAACTCAAATAATGTGCAGGATAACTCAACTAAAGGTGCATAATAAAATAGATATCAATAGTTGATATCAAATGTGGTATCTACGAAACATTATCCATATTATATTTGTGATTTTTCGATAGTTTATCAGATATGAGTATTAGTAAGAATTTTTTTTCTTTAACTTTTTAGTAAGGATACATATATGAGTTATTTTGTATTTGTTATTCATTGAGTAAATTATATATATGTATTTATATATACATAGATAAGTATATAAGTAGTATAATTTATCTTTATTTTAATAACACTTAACTAAATTCAAATAATCAAATTTGAAAAATCCATACATCATGCATATTTGCTTTAATATTAATTAATGCGTCTTTTAATCTTTTTCACTTCCAACAATTCTTTTAGTATTCCATTTTATATTGAATTATTATTATTATTTTATTCATTATTTATCGTTATCTGAACGTTATCCAATTTTTTAATGAATATGAATAGGATAAAGAAAATTTTAATGAATATAATTATAATAAATTTTAACGAATATTATACGAAAATATATTCACTGGTGTCACCCTTACTCTATCCTATCTATTGACAGTCCTACCAGTTAGGATCCTTTGATTTTTTTTTCCCTCCAAACTTATTTTCTTGAAATATCATTGGTCAATATAGATATGCACTTATTTTTCTATCAAAGCAGTGTATGTAACATAACAATTGGAACTAGGTTTACTTAATAATGGTCATTTTGACAATTTTGAAAATAAAATTTTCAAATAATTAAATTTAATTGATAATAAAAAAATATTTTTAAATTATTGAACATGCAAATAGTGTAGCAATCACATTTTAGGTAATTGAACATTGTGTTTAATGTTGTATTGAATACAGTTGAAATTTAAAGTCATTTGATGTAAGTTAAGAAGGAAAAAAAAAAACACAAAACCTAATCATGTTTTATAGATATGATATGTACGCAAATATAAATCATGCTTAATATATTTAGAATTTGGAATGACAATTCCATTATTTCTTCCCCAAACCAAAATTTGGAATTAACATAGCAAACCAATCAATACAACGGTTTGAACAAAATCACATCGGAAGTACACACACAAATAGAAAAAAAAGAGAAATATATATCAACATGTTAATGTTAAAGGCACTAATTTGCATAAACTATTTAGGATGGTAAATGTAGCTAAACTAAATCTTCTACTCATAACACAATTGTAAAAGTGAAAGAGTGATATTTTGAAGAGAAAGATCACATGCTTATGATTTTGATGGCTTATCGATGCCTATAAGACATTGCTGATATGGACTTCAAAAAAGAAACATTAGGTACAACCTTTTTTAAACTAAATTTTAATTAAATATTTTTAAATTCTTATATGAAAACTAATTGATTGCATATTTCATATATATCATATTGTACATGTAAAAAAACATTACATCATTTCAATTTTCTTTCAATGGACATCAACAACTAACAAAATCAACCATCCATAGACAATTTAACTGTCTCTCTTGATGGCCATTGAAATGGATTTAGAAATTTACCATTTTTTAGGGTGATGCTAACAACCCCCTCTTGCGCCCTTCGCTGAAAACAAAAGCAATTAATGCTCTACTATGTCCACTCTGCTCTGTTCGCTTTATCTGCTCTTTTGCATGTCTTTATATGTAGTTCTAAAGTCTTTATATTTAAATTTGCAACAAAACTGCTATGTTCGCCATGTCGTTTCCAAGTCTTTATTTTTTTGTTGCAAGTGTTTATATTAGAAATTTTGCAGCAGTTTTTCAGCAAATTTAAATATCAAAACTTGAATGCAACAATATATAGACTTTATTGTTCTAATATAAAAACTTACAATTGTTGCATCAATTATGCTGCAGGTCCTTATATTAGAAATTTTGCAACAATTTTGTTGAAAATTTTAATATAAAACTTTAATCCTAAATATAAAGATATGTAGGAGAACAAACAGAGCAGACAGAGCAGAGCGGAATTGGAGCGGACATATCATAACACTAATTATTTTTGTCTTATAGTGGAGAACATGTAAGGAGGACGTGTAAGATGAGGACATTATATTTACTCATTTTTTGTAAACATGTATTTAAGATGATTTAAAATACATCTAATGATTTACATTTCAAAATCTATGTTCGAAATAAAAAATAGACACAATGTGCACCGATGTGCACGTGCATTGGATCCCTCCTCTATTTTGAAATAGTGGTGTTAATTATTCATGAAAAAAACTTGGATACTCCAAAAGATGAGTATACTGGATATTCTAGCCCATCTGGATCATTCAATTCACCATGATTGGTGGAAAATTATTTCATGAAAACACAATAGAAATTAAAGTGAATCACTTTTCAATTTTCATCAATATCGATGAATTGAACATATGAAATAAAATATTCATTGTATTCATATTTGGAGTACTCAAGTTTTTATCATTATTCATTGTCAGAATGAGTGACAATGTTATTTAATAAACTATTTTTAGAAGAATGCTATTTTATTTTCACTATTCTGCTACATAGATCATTGGTTGGAACGTCAAAATAGCAACCTTCAGTGTTATTTTTATTTTCTTTCTATTTTGTGTTTGGCAACAAAAACAAATAAAATAAGGGATATATTTTAATCTTTTTCTATCCTCTTGATTGCCAAACACTTCCTAAATTTCTATTTTGTGTTTGACAACAAAAACATTTGAGAAGTATTTGAATTGTTGATAGTATGAATATCGTTTGAAGCTTGACACTCACATTACATAGTGATACGGTTCAATTCTATATTGGACTACAGCTTTTACTGACTCATGACTCAAATATATATTTATTAGACTACTAGTTATATATAGAAAAACTTTTTATTTAAAAAAAAACATTATCTCATTAATCAAAAAACTTTTTCTTTTAGTTGACTATTTCTCTTCTATTCTCTTGCTTTATTTCTAGAAATATGATACTTCGATGTCTTCTCTCTTGATTCGAATCAATCAAGAATCCAGACATAGAGACTGATCACATAGTGACCAAAATATTGGTGCCAAACAAGCCCCCTTTTAGGCGTTGAGATATTATATGTAGTGCGATGTTAGTTACATTATTGGGTTCCAAAGTTTGTTGTTTAGCAAGAAATGATGCATTTCTCGACCAAACTTCCCTATAACTTCAAACCTATACTATACTCAGAACCAAATATGTTGCTAGTATATCTCTCCTCGTTTCTGCTTGTTTCGATCTGAAACGTTCAAAACTCATCTAACGGCCAAAACGTATATCTCCTGAATCAAATCACAACCGTTCATAACGATCGTTCGATTTATAACGATCGAATCGAAGCAAATACAATTCTGCTCGTATTTTGAGATTCGGATCCACTATACTCCTAGCTTACATCATAATCATCAATTATGACTTTTATGTTTTCTCGTTTGGCCAGTTCCAGCTTTTAGTACTGTTTTGAGCGAGACCCTCTAACCAGACTAGGTACTATGCTTTGTTGATCTAGGATTGGCTGCAAGAGGCGAACACATGAGGCTAGGAGTACATTGATTGAAATGTATTTTATAAAATTTAGTAATGGATTTTTAAGAAAATAATTCTTAGGATAATCATTTTTTTAACAATAATTGATATTTAATTGTTTTAGATATTTTAAAAGATAAGTATATTGGATACTTTGTTTCAACTGGACCGTTCAATTCATCAATGAATTGAACGGTTCAGATATTCCAAGTGTTTTGACAAAACACGTACGGGTCAATCCGACCCACGTCCGCCCGCCCCCGTCACCCGCTCGTGGACCCAACCCGTGCCCACATGTATTATTGCCAAGGGCGGGTTTCATATCAGTTTGGGTCGCCCTTCGAAATTTCGATCGTGGTAACCCGCCCCCGCCCGTGCCCGTAAGTCGTAACCCGCCCGTAACCTATCCTAACTCGCCCCAACCCACCCCAACCAAAGATAACTCGTTCAGGTTAACGGACAACCCGTCCGTAACTCGATTTTTTGCAACTTTTTTGGAATTTTTTGGAATTTTTTTTGTGTTATTTGGGAATTTTTTTCGAACTTCAATAAAAACAATAAACTTGTGATATGCTCGTATCCGCCCTGTTCCAACCCAACGGGTCAAAGGGTGGGTTTGGATCATTACCCCAAACTCAACTCGTCCCAACATGTCTCGTTTAACTCGTCTCACCCGTGCAACCAGTATCCTGACAGCCCGTGATCCAGGAAACCCGGGCTCGTGCCTGCCCATGCCCGTCTGTATGGTCAACACTAGATGAGGCGGAGTATCTAGTGTACTCATCTTTTGAAGTACTAAAGTTTTTACTTGAGTGACAAATGTTGTTGAAATTGAAAAAGTGAGTAAACATATTTTCTGATTATTTCAATAGAACGTTTAATAATCAAACTTTAATTGGTGATCCTAATAAAAATTTCGAAACTCTATAATTGTCCCTTTAAATTTTCATTCAAATTCAAAGTTAGGGACACCTTGGATTGGATGATTCACCAAACATTAAATTAGCATTGGGTAGTTGAAGACCTTTAAATATCTCGGGACTAGCATGCAAAAATTGCCAAAAATCGGCAAATTATTTTGATTTGATTTTTTACTAAACTAAAAGATCTAAGGTTGATGCAGAATTTTTTTGGTAATTATGAAATGATAGTGCTAAAAGTAGTCAAGGGTTATGAGTTTTTCGATCGAATGATCAGAACGGTATATTATTTATCGTGCAATTTTTTTGCCGCACGGTAGATTTTCTACGGTGCGGTTTTTTTTTGCTGCACAATAGATTTTCTACCATGCGATATTTTTTTTTGAAACACACGTAAGAGTTTCTACCGGAGAAATAGGATGTCTTTTCTGAAAATATACTACAAGTATGATTCCGTATAGAAAAATATTTACGATAATGACTATAAGTAGCAAAAGTTTTGGACAAATAATTATGATTTTGACCAATTTTTTTAAATTAGATCCACTCAGATTTATAATACGAAAAAGGCAAAATTATAATTAAATTGTCAGAATTTTTTTCTATATATAATCACTATCGTAAATATGTTTTCAGACATAGTCAAACATGCAAAAAATTCAAATCTTCTCCCACACGGTAGAAAGAAACTCGTGCTTTAATTTAAAAAAAATGACACAATAGAAAATCTACCGTGCAGCACAAAAAACTGCCGCACGTTAGAAAATTTACCGTTCTAACTATTCAATCGAAAAACTCGTAATCTTTAATTACTTTTATCACTACTATTTTCATTATTATAAAAAAAAAAAAAAGAAGCTGAGGATGGTGGGGGCAGATTGTGATATCAAATGACACGGATAGAGTAGACCGGCCTGACCTGAAATCTAGCCATTATAATAGGGCCCTTTAAAGATTGCCCGAATATCTCTGATTTGATGGGCTGCCCTGGCTGCCCGCTTTACATATTTATATTTCTTCCCAACTTCCCCTCAGATTTATTGTTATTTGTTAACCCCTTCAAATGGAACTAAAGAAAATAAAGTGATATTTTTTTTATTCAAATAGAACTAAAGTAACCAGAATAGTAGTTTGGATTGCTCAGAAAAGCTCGTTCAAATTTTGTTCAGAATTCACTTTTCCTTTCTCTTGGAAAATAAATACATTATTAACATTTGAATAATTATTTCCTCACGTTTTAAAAAATTAGAAAAAGGAAAATACTGTAGTGAACAAAATTTTGATTATTTTTTATGAGTGACAGTTAGCAGAAAATTTTGTTTTCAGAAATTTAATGACGAAAGTAAGACTCACAAAAATCAATTATCTCACCACGAAAAGGAATCATTGATTGAATTGAATTAATTATTTTTTAGATGAAGATGAATGTCAAAATTATCCAAATTTAATGACTTAAATTTTCTCCATTAGAATTTTAAACGCATGACTTCTTACATAAAAGTCATTGCTCTTAAGTACTAGATCAAGCTTCTTGAGTTCGAACTAAATTTGGATCTCATTTCATGCAGCACAAGTATTGGACGGATTGTGGGACGTCGGATTCGTACAACACTATCTCAGATACATCTCAACCTTGGAACCGGATCTGCTGCTCGTAAAATTCCTTCTTGTTTCCTGCTTGTTTCGATCTGGATCGTTCAAAACTAATCTAACGGCCAAAGCATCTGTCCCCTGAATCAAATCACAGCCGTCCGTGGCGGTCGGATCGAGACAAACAGAAAACAAACAGGAATTTTACGAGCAGCAGATTCGGACCCCTCAACCTTACATGCAGTTTTAGTGTTTTACTGGTCTTTATATCTGTGTGTCCTAGTTTTCATATCTAGTGTACTATGATGTTTATATCTGAGGTGTTGTACGGTGCCACGCGGTATAGAACACTGACGCAATTGAATTGAGGATAATTTTCAAAGTGAATCTCATCCGACTCGATATTTTGATAAAGTCAAATTATCTGAATTCGATCCGATCTAAAATGATTCGTAACCCGAGAATAAGCGACATATTAGCAATCTAAATCCGATCCGACTCGACTTGAGACGACCCGTAATCCGAAATGACGCGACACATGAGGACCCTAGCCCGACCCGACCCAACCCGAGACGACCCGTAATCCGAGATAGCTCAGTTTTCCATCAAAACCTTGGGAAAATTGACATATTTTCATGGCATTGAAGTTCAACAACAATCATCTGGTATACTTGTTTCCCAAATCAGATATCTTCAAAAAATTCTAGAAAATGCCTCAATTATTGGTGCCAAACCATGTGCAACATCATTACAAGTTGGGGTTCAATTATCAAAATTGGATGGACAATCATTATCTGATCCTCTTCTATATAGAACAGTTGTTGGAATGTTGCAATATGCAACTATAATCAGACCTTATATCACCTTCTCTGTGAACAAAGTATCTCAATTCTTTAACCAACCAACTGATCAACACTGGACAGTTGTTAAAAGGATACTCAGATATCTTAAAGGACTCTACATCTTGGATTGAATTTCCAGAAATTAAGTGATCTCTCTCTTCAGACATTTTGTGATGCAGATTGGATTGGATGTCCAGATGATATGAGATCCACAACGGTATTTGCTATATTTCTAGGGCCAAACTTAGTTTCATGATCCTCAAAGAAACAAACAACAACCTCAAGATCATCTATTGAAGCTGAATATAGAGCAATAACAGTAACAATTGCTAACTAATGTGGGTGCAAACTTTACTCTCTAAACTAGGCTGCAAAACATCACAACTCTCTTTCTACTTGGTGTGATAACCTAACTACAACCTTCTTAGCTGTAAATCCAATCTCAAGAACAAAGCATATGTTTGTGTGTGTGTGTATATGTGTATGTATGTATGTATATATGTATGTATGTATATGTATCAATGTATGTATGTGGTGCTTCACAAAGTAGAGAGTCTATTTTACTTTGCACACGTCTTTCGAACTAGAACGTTCAAGTAACCGACCCGATGCGTTCAACTTGTTTTTCATATTAAAATTTCTTTAAAGATAAAATTTTATGTATTTTTTTAAAGTTTTTAACTATTTTATGGAATGAATGAAAAATCAGTAAATTTGATTCAATTGAGTTTTATTTCTACCATATCTTAATTCGTTTGGGACTAAAGGCTTTTGTTGTTTTTTATAAAATTTAGTCTCAAGAAAATAAAGAACAAATTGAACGGCTCAATTATCTTGACTTTCAGATAATGATGTAAACTAGACGTACGTACTCGCGCTCCGCACGAAAAACTAAAAAAAATGGCAGAAAAATAAAAAAAAAGCTACTGTGGGCCTCACCTTATATACAATTGATTGGATCGGGTTTTCTGATCTCGTGTCTAGTTCGTGCAGCCCCTGTGGGCCCCATCTTATAAAAAAAAATTTCGTGCAGCCCCTGTGTTGTGGGCCCCACCTTATAAAAACCAAGGTCCTACTATCTCAGCTACCTGCTGTGTTGTGGGCCCCACTAAAAACCGAGGTCCTACTATCTCAGCTACTCTCATCTAGGCCTGTTCATCGAGTCGAGTTAGCTCGAGCTAACACAAGTTCGAACTCGAGCCAAGTTAATACGTGCCGAGTTAACTCGAGTAAGCACGTTCATTCCGAGCTCAAATAGCAACTCGAGTTCAACTCGAATTTACTCGAGTCAACTCGATGACTCGTTTAACAACTCGAATTTAACAGTGGCACTGTGGCAGTGACCCAGACACCCAGTGTGACATTGAAAAATCAATGAAACCCCTTACTAGTTGTACCACTGGCAGTGACGTTCAAACCCCATGTTTATTTTTTCAAGTAATTGATTATGGGCTTTAGCAATTTTATGGGCTTATGACTTCAAATAACACTTGTTTATTTTTTCTGTAAATACCAAAGCCCATATTCATTATTTCATGAGCGAATTTCGAGCGTTTCGAGCGAGCGAAGACCAACTCGAGATCAACTCGAGTTGTCATTCGAGTCGGACTGCTCGAGCTACATATGACTCGAGTTGAATCTGAGCGAGTTTCACGAGCTGTTATCTGAGCGAGTTTCGAGCGAGTCACAAGTTGTGAGCAATTTGCCCAGCCCTACTCTCATCCCCTGTGTTGTGGCCCACCTTATAAAAAGAAAAATTCCAATGAACAGTGTCCCATGTTAGACAATGATATAGTTAGATATGTAATACTCTCAGGTTCGTTTTAACCGGCTTTTCTTTTTTGGGGGTCAATTTTCAGTTTAAATTTTAAAGCATAAATTATGTAGTTTGCCCCCATTCCTTTAAATTTCAGCCTTTACAAAAGCTTGTCAGGTTCGGTACCAGTACCACACTCCAACACATTCCACATCAACAAAAAGGAAATAAAAAATCTGAAAAAAAAAGTTAGAAAATGACCAAGCAAATCAAACATATGTAATTGCCTTTGCTATTCTGGTAATAAATGCATAACTACCGGATGGTCACGCATACAGTACCAATAGACCAGTTCCTGGTACAGAACCCCAGTCTGTTGTAATTAAAATGCATGGCATATGTAATTATATTAATGCAGCACAGTGGCAAGTAAAAGCATATTAAATTATTAATGCAGATCAGTTGTACTAAAAGTATATAATGCAGAACAGTTCTGATTAAAGTCATATTCCAAAGAGAAATGAATGTTGAGGATATTTGACCTAAGAAGACAAAACCTTTCTTTATTACGGAATAGATCCTTACCATATACCATTTCACTTTTTCTAAAAGATGGTAAATGTTACTTGGCAATTCTTGACATTGTTATAACAGCATAATCAACATTTTCTTATATTTCTTTCACATTGTAGCCTTGTAGGCTTCACCATCTTACCTCGTGCAAAAAGAAAATATTCTAGAAAAAAATACTGCAACTTGAAGAAAATAGAACCAAGTAACAGATGTTCTCAGTACTCTTATTAAATAAAAAACTTGAAATAAGAAAAGGCCCATTATTTTAAGGTCATTTCTGGGCTTATTGAGCCCATTAAGGGCATCTCTGGGCTTGTTAGGCCCATTAAGGCCATTCCTGGGCCTACTGGGCCGAAAATTTTTAATTAATAAAAATAATATATAATTAAATATATAAGAAATTGTCAGACAAAATTAGAGATATGCTATCCTCCCGGATCACACTCGCGAGTTTATCTTTTTTACATTTTATGCGATTAAATAAAGAGACGTATCCTATACTCGCTACTGCCAGTAGCGAGTATAGCATTGGGCTGTTATGGTATTCCACTATTCCTAAACTGCTGACATCTTATTATTTTTTTTCCCTTTTATGAACTTCTTTGCTTGAGAATTAAAAATGTTTAGAGTAGCTAAAAAGCATGGACAACAAAATTAGACTTTGCAAAACAAGTCAGTTTGTTGATAACCACATAACTTGGTATCGTTAGTGGATTACCATATATCACTAGAAAGAAACCATTGTAGAACCAAGATCATCACATGTTACTATACTAACAATAGTACAATACTATTATGCAAATGTTGTTCTGACAAATAAAACCAACTAAGACCAAGAATAAATTGGACTACATTCAGGTCAATGGGCACCAATTTCATAACGACTTTTTGAGAAGGCATCATAAATTATGAGAAATAAAAAAGAAAATTGGGTTCAAACCTACACAAAATAACAATTAGTTAACAGAAGTTGCATTGCAGCAAGCACCATGGTCAAGGAATACCATAACAGCCCAGTGTTATACTCGCCACTGGGCTCTATACGAGTATAGCATTCGTATCGTTTTTTTAATCACAAAAAATATAAAAAAGTAAATTCGCTAGTGAAATCTACGAGAATAGCATATTCTGAATTTTTACCTAACGATTTCTTATATTTTTAATTATTTTTATTATTTTTATTATTAAAAAATTTCGACCTATTGGCCCATTGAATCTTGCGAGGCCCAATAATAACCTTTTTTTATTCGCCAATATAAAATAGTATTAATCCACGTGCGTGTCTTCTTTTCAAAAAGTTGGACACGGCTGAATTGAAGTTTGATCATTGATTAAAAAATATTTTTAATCTTGGTCGTTAATTTTTCAGTAGAGATTAAATGTGGCGAGTTATTTTGTATATTTTGTGTAGAGAATGATTTTATGTGGTTTTTGCAATTGAAAACATAATTATTACATATTATTTGTCGCATTGTTCTATTCGTATTAATTGTGTATCTTTATTATTATATTTAATGCATTATTAATTATGCTCTTTTTATTAATTGTATGAATATCAAAAGTCACTCAATTGAAGGTATAGATATCAAGATGTATATATTTTCATACTATATATGTATAAAATATTGTGAAGGGATCAAATGACAACAATTTTGGTGACACCAACTATGACAACAATCATTTTTTTCATTTTCAAAGTTCAAATTGTTGATCCAAACCGTTGAATATGATCTCCATAATAAAATACTCTTGCAGATCAAAATTTATAATTTTTTGAAATTTTTTACTATTTATTAAGATGGGTGTAAAATTCAACGATTCAGGTAGTTGTAACTTTGGCATATTTTTGCACCCGTCTTAATAAATAGTAAAAAAATTAAAAAAAATGTAAAATTTGATCTGCAAGCGTATTTTATTATAGAGATCATATTCAACGGTTTGGATCAACAATTTGGACTTTGAAAATGAAAAAAAATGGTTGTTGTTATGTTGGTGTCACCATCGTTGTTGTCATTTGATCCCTTCTCTAAAATATTTCATATGATATATACATATATAAATACATCATATACTATAAATAATATTATGCATATATTTTCATACTATCTACATATAAAATATTTTATATTGTGTGTATTTTCCTATATCACATTAAATTTAGAGGAGGGATATAATACCTTTATTTTTTTGTGCATCCATGATGCCTCCAAATCTGCACCATTCATTAAAATTAATAGATGATCTAGATTTAGTTGCATAAAAGACATGCATGATGAATGATGTGTAAATTATATTATGTATTTTCAAATCATATATTATAAATCATATTATGTATTTTCAAATCATATACTATAAATCATATTATGTATATATTTTTATATCACATGTATATAACTCATATATTTTTTATAAAATAATTCATAAAATTTTATATATATAAAATATATAAAAATAATTTATAAAATTTTATACATATATTATCAGTTTTAATTAGTTTGAGCGAAACTTAAATTTCAATTTTAATAATAATTAACTTGCAAGACCATCTTCTCTCTCCACTCATGAAAAAATATCTCTGCACTTATTTTGTACCGATGCTTTCTGCACTCATTTAATCTGAATCGTAGGATTATATTTGAACGAAACAGATTTTATAACATAAAAATCTTCTAAATTATATAATTAATGTTTAGCCATCCAGATGTAATTAGACGATCTAAATTAACGAATGCTTAAAACATTTTTTAAGTGCAGAGAATACATTTCCCTCTACTCATTTTTCTCGTATTTATCTCTTTCTTTCCTTTCCGTGTAATCCAGACCGTTTCTTCCTCTTTAGTACGAGTGCCGATTGGATCTCTTCCCTTTGTAGTTTGTTCTAGAGGTATATGCTCTCTTGGTTATCCTGTGATTTCTTTTTCGTTCGTTACAGATAGAACATAGGGAAAAGGGGAGGTTTGTGCTTCATTTTTAACTGGGAGCAAGGCAATTTCATTGGTAAAGCCCATGAGAAGTCGCTATAAGTTACCTTTGATCTATTTTTTTTTCCAATTCGATTTTGATTTTAGGTTATTTTAGGCACTAAATTTTGATTTTATTCAAATTGAATCCTATTTCAATTTTAGATTGAAATTGCACAGGTTATGAACCAATTCTTCGATTATTGGGATCATGTTCAACTAGAGTTTCTCAAACTGTCTCTAATGATGTTTTTGGGAAAATTTACATTTGGTATAATTTGTTGGGTTTTGGAAGTTTTAAATCTTGTACATATTAATTTTCCCCTAATCAGAGATGAAATTACGAGCTTAGAAGCTATTATTTGAGTAAGAGATTAGAACTGTGATGAATTAAGGGTTGGAACTTGAAATTTTATTCAATTGACTTAAAATTTTTTAAAGGCTTTGTTTATAAAATGGAACAGTTTGGAAGGACGTTTGCAAACGACAACGGATGGGAGTTCGGATTTTATTAGACTTCTAGACCAGGAAGAAATTTCTACATCATCCCCAAATTGAAGTCCTTCAAAATCGACATCGACCCCAAGTCTCTTGATTTAACAAAATACACTACTACACTGAAATCATGAAGCAAATCCAGCCTTTCAAGGAAGAATTCACATTTGGTCTGTTGTTTTTATTTTTCCACGAGTTGTTACAATTCCTTTAATTTTCTTTTAATTCTCCATTCAATTGGACTATCCCAACCCATCCATTTATGTGATAATTCTATCTACATATGTTTCTAATTTGATTCAGAGGAGAGGCTTCAAGAATCTCGGGAAATTATAGCCAAGTACCCCGACCGTGTCCCAGTAAGTTCATCAAACATACTTTGAATTTCAAGTTTGAATAGTATTAATTGATGATGGATTCAATATATGGTCATTTCATTCGCAACTATATCTTGGGATCTGGTAATGCTGCTCTAAGCATGCAGGTACCAGTCTGGATAACTGGTCCTTTACCTAATTTCTTGTGTTTGGTACCAGCGCAGATGCTCAAGTAAATCCCACTTAATGCAATAACATTATACCATTTTTAGTTAACAATTTAATTATCTGTTTGATGCTTTACATGAGAACATTAGATATGTTGTTTTTAAGAGGGCAAAAACATAAAAAAATTTATGCAAAAAACAAAGGTTTCGTTGTTATTTTGTATGCATATTTTTGCTTTGTTTTTTAGTAGAGAACACAAGCAGCTACTAGTGAATTTTGAACTCACCAAATTACGAATGTACTTGCTAGCATTGCTTCTGCATTTTTAATAAATGAAATATGTTGGTATTTGGTAAAATGATAACACACATCTCATAATAACCTGGGACTAATTTTTGGGCGCTTGAATAGTGGGAGCTCAACAGAAATGCGCCATACTTGGTACTACATAGGTATTTCTTTCTCTTCTGTCACTTCATGTGCGTATTATTGAATCAAAACTCATGGTTTAAATGAAGGTTGTTGTTGAGAGATTTGCACGATGTGATCTTCCAGTTATGGAGAAGAGGAAGTATGTGCTGTTTCAACTATTGTACACTCCATTCTTTGTCCTTATATACAATACTGCCTTGTTCTTACATGATGTTTGGTATTTCCCTGATATGCTGATTAGGTATTTGGTGCCGCGTGATATGACCGTGGGGCAGTTCATTCATATTTTAGGTGTTCGGCTTCATCTCTCCTCTGGAAAGGCTCTCTTTGTCTTTATGAAAAACACTCTTCCTCAGACAGGTATGTTCTTGTAAACGTAAACTCCATTAAATGTGCTAGATTTGAATTTGCACAGAACAAGAAAGAAAGCAGTTGAGAAATAACAATTTTGAATCGATGTTGCAGCGAGTCTGATGGATTCCTTATATGAAGGGTACAAGGATGAGGATGGCTTCCTTTATATGTGCTACAGCAGTGAGAAAACATTTGGTTGAAAAATGAAGAACTGATATCTTATCTTAAGTTTCAACTGTTGCTGAAGTCCATGTTTGTATCATTCTACAACCAGCTGAAGCATCAAGGCAGTTAGACACATATATCCAGCTCTAGTACAACTGTAAATATGTAGTGTTGATATCATGTATGGTGAATAAAAATTGTGAGTTCTCTTGTACATTTTTATACTCTCATTGCTAGGATTAATATTTCATATATATCTGTTATTTGTTAAGGGTGGGGGTTGCATGTTGTCTGCGAGCATGCCGGCTCCGCTGTCGTGGTGTGCCAGTACGTGAAATAGTTTACATGTAGTGGGTTGTTTTTTGCTGAATTCACATCTCACGGAATAATTCGTATTACGGAATAGCAATCGAATTGCGGAGTATTCCATGGGATATGTATTTTTGCCGACAGGCAGGCACATCACGCCTTTAAGATTTTTTTTTTCATTATTATTATTTTTTAAGATTTTTTTTTCATTATTATTATTTTTTGTTTCTGGATTTGAATGGCGCAAGTTGAAAAATATTTCAAAAAAATTGATTAAATTTCATAATATCAAAATGAGAAAAATCAGTTCAATTAAAATTTTCTTAAAAAATTAACTTTTGCTAGTTTTATAAGAAATTTAAAAATCCGAATGTATTTGTATTAACAGAAAATTGAAATAAATGGGAATAAAATTTGGGTTGGAGGCTAGTTTTTTTTCTTTGTTGTGTGTCATCACGTGACTTATTATACACGCCGGAACATACTCAGGTTCCGTTCCGTTACGTTACTGTTTGCGTGGGATTTTTTTTTTCGTCCGAGTTATTTTTTCTCTCTCTCACATAAACAGTAACTTTTAGTTTAAATTCCATCTCTATTTCCATCTTGAATTGTTTCCGAACGGGAACATCAGCGCGTCGATCTTGAAATATTCACGATTCACGAACTACTAAAAATGCCATACATCACAACACGTTGCATGTCACATGTAATGTAAGTAGTCTCGGCATTTTCCCTATGTGTCTCAGTCTCAGCATGTGTTTCTTGTGACAGTTCGTAAGTTTGGGGGAATGGGATTTTGTGTCGTGCGGTACGTGTCGCACAGGAGATTTAAAATTTTTATTTGTATTAAAATTCGTACAAATAAAATTTAAAAAATATGAACTCTTCTGAATTAACATCAGTATCGCGCGACATCGTTGTTCTCAAAATAAAAAAAAAATGTCAAACAAGATTCCCTGTTACCGCCTCGTAAATCGTAATCCCAACCTTCGCAACACGTTTGGTAGAATGATTTATCAGAGATTTACAATAGAAGTTTGACCATCTTTAATACTAATAATTGTCACTTTGCGTTTTGGGAATTATTTTATTTTAATATCAGATTCCTTTTCCCGAAAGAATTTGCAAACGGAGTTATACCAATTACTTTGATAACTATGTTGTCAATATGCAGGAGCGGATTCAGAGACTATTTTAGTTCGGACACAATTAAATTCGAACACTGAGATTGAAATCAAGTCTGGGTACAAATTCATTAAAACCCACTAAAATATCGCTAAAAACTTATTTTTTATTATAAAAATACTTAAAAATATACTAAATTTTGCGTTTTTTGAAAATTAAACCCGAATACTTGTGCGAAATTGTCCTTTAATAGCTCCGCCCCTGTTGCCATGCATGTTTTTGCCTTTCTGAACTTGATAGAAGAGAAAATCAGTGCAATTCCAAAAATCCACAACATTACAACAAGATGCACGACGGAGCGTAAGATTCGGGTACAATGAACGAGATTTTTGACAAAGTCTATTTTTATAATTATTCTGAAACATATCTATATTTTGTTTCAAATTTATTTCGAAAAATATAGTTAAATTGGCATAATTTTGAAAGAAGTTTCGGGGTGGACATAATTATGCTATTAGTTCTCCCCACAAGCATGTTTTAAATTATAAAAAAAATGCATGAAATTGAAAATTATTTTTTCGATTTTTTTTGTCAGCAGTTGGCCATCCCTCCCACGATGTGGCTGCATGGGTCAATTGGTTGGATCAAATCCACCAAACAAATATTTATGCTAGGACTTTACATGGATCGAATTAGTCGGATTTTGGTCATTTTTTCAATCCGATCTATATTAATCGAGTATTGCTATTATAATCCATCATCAATTCGCATAACTCAAAATTCAATTCAATCTATTCTTTTTATGGCGGTCGGGTTATGCAGATTTTGCGAATTTTGATTAAAATAAATTATACCTTGTGAAATACATCTGCAACATATAAAACTCATTTTCATTTATCATAATAAGTAAGTTGTTATAGATATTTTTCTTTGCATTTGCACATTGTTTGTATATAAGTCTTGACAGGTCTATAAATATGAAAATGAGATCCAAAAAAATACACGTTTTGATTCAAAGTGTAAAAATATGATAACAACACTATCCACATCTTGCCCAACATTCTCATTATGTATATAATAGATTTGTTGGTAGTTAAAATCATTATTCAAAAAAAATTTGATAGATTTAGCTGAGACAGATTCACGGTCGGATCGGATTTTTAACCGTTCTTTTTTAAAATATCCGTAATCAATAATATTTTAGCGGGTTAATCCAAATTCAATCCGTAACCAATTCAATAAAATTAAAATTTGATATTTTCTGATTGGGTTGAGTTGAATCGGACGAGTTTGGACGAATTATCCGAATCCATGTACATTCCTAATTTATGCTTAGCCCGTCTTATATTGTAAAAAGGTGGGGGGGGGGGGGGGAGATGTGGAAGCTATTAATCAAATCCAACAATTTTCCTCAAAAAAAAAAAATCAAATCCAACAATCAAGCAAGTAATCATGCATTGTCCCCTGTTGCTTTTTTTTAATTTATTTTATATTAGCATATGTCGAGGTGTGGTACGCGTGTAGATAGCGGTACCGTGTATTTTTTTTTTTTATTCATTGTTCGTAACTTACAACATACATTCACAAACAAATCAGAAAATAAATTTGAAAACTCCTTTAAAAGTAATCTCTAACGAGGCTTGATTTCAGATCTCTTTCATGGAGACCTTGTGCCTCACACTACACTAGATAGAATTTGGTGGTACAGTGTATGCTTAACCATCTGATCTCAACTTTTAAGCGAGTTAGTTTGGCATACTAAAATTTTTGATGGATTTTATTCAGAGCGAAATGGAAATGCATTGGGTTTCTATGCTATGAGGCTTGTGCTTCCGAGCTTTTAATCTTTGTTTCTCGGGACAAGAAATCATTTAAAAAAAACCTTTACTTTAAGAAAATTTCGACATTAATTGTTGGTGGTCTCATATTATATATATTTATTTGCGGGCAAATAATGTACGGTTGAATTTGACATCTAAGATGTGCCTCGTCATCGCTCTTTCAATTGTTAAATCAATGCTTGGTTATTCTTAAGTTTAATTATATGATAAAAAATTATCTACACTTTAAAGTATTCATCAATAAACGTGGTACATCTAGCTCAAATGATACTATAATCTACTAGGAGGAGAGATCGCGCTCCGCGCGAAAAACTAAAAAAAAAACAACGGCAGAAAAAAAATAAAAAAAAATTCTGCAGAAAAAAAATGCAAAAAATTTGCGGAAATTTTTCTGAAAAAATCGGGAAAAATATTTCAAAAAAAAAAAATCGCTACAGTGTTTTCACTATTTATAGCCATACTACTTCACAAAGTGCAATTCATGATGTACTTCGTTTTTGTATTTCTAATTTAAAAATTCAAACGATCGATTCAAATCGCTGAACGCGTTCTTTATATTTATGTCTCCTTACTACTTTATAGAATTTTTATATTATTTAGAGAAGTGAAAAATTCAGTAATTATGCTCAGAAATCGTTAGATTAACCAATCACCTCTTTAAAAAAATATTAAAAACATTAAAAAATGTAAATTCTGATCTCATAAGCGATTTAAATATGAAGAACACGTTCAACACTTTGAATCGATTGTTTGAACTTTGAAATTGAAAATACGAAGACGAAATATTGCATGAGTGGCACTCTGTGAAGCATCATAATCTCACTCTTAAACTTATTATATACTTAATGCATAATTGCATACTGATTTCAGACTTACAAAGGAATATTTTTTTACAGAGATATATTATAAATTTTAAATCTAGTTCTATCAATTTATTTTCCTTGTTTTGTCTGGCCTATTGAATGGTTTAAATTATTATCTTTTTGGAAGTTCTAAATCTGTTGATTTAAGCATGATTAGATAAAAATATTGGCACTGATAATAATCTTGTGTACTCATGTCTCAACATTTCTTCCAGTGAAATATAATCTGTTTAAACAATGTATGCTACAGTGAAATTACTGTTAGCTGTTCTTTTTCTTTTTGCTTCCTATCTTTGTTGCTGCTCTTTTTTCTTCCGATGTGATATGTATATATGAGCAAGTTTTTTTTTTTTAATTTTCTAAATTATATATACTAAATTTAACTAATTATTGTTACATGTAAATAATTCTTCAGATAGTATAATGAATAAGAAACTCATTATGTTTGTATACAAACCAAAAATCGATAAGAAGTATAAATACAATTTAGTAGACGAAAATGATATACAACTATGTTACACAAAACTATTCGATAAAATTATATCTTCAATTAGATAAGCAGTAATAATTTTTGAGGTATTCGAAGGATTTAGGAACTAATTATGTTTTTATACAAATCAAAATTTTGTAAGAAGTATAAATACTATTTAATAGATGGAAGCGATATATTCCTATGACACACAAAACTATTCGGTAAAATTATATCTTCAATTAGATAAGCAACAATAATTTTTAAGGTATTACAAGGAATAAGGAACTAATTATGTTTTTATACAAACCAAAATTTTGTAAGCTGTATAAATACTTTTTAATAAAAGAAAGTGATATACATCTATGACACACACAACTATTTCAGTTTCATTTTTAGACATTGTTAAATAATAAACCAATTTTTTTAATATTTTCTTTCCAATAAATACCATATTTATTGAAAATTGTAATGTATATTTTTTTTCTTTATTAGTGCTATAATTTAGAAATTGAAATTTAATTTCTAAAGAGCGATGAGCGAGTCTATACCTAATTGATATTAAATTCTCAAAAATCCCACTACCAAGAGAGAGAAAGAAAAAAGATAATTTGATTTGATTGAAGTTTAGAATTATTAAGGATTCGCTTACTTCCACAAAAAAAAATTCAAACAAACAAACAAACAAACAAAGAAAAAAAGAATTTTAAAAGCTCACGTGAAGAAACCTTAAGTTTTACGGAACTCAGTATTTTAACGTGACGTAACGGATAATCAGCTCCTTTTGGCACCTCCATTCAAAATTGCTTTCTTTCTGTTCGATTTCTTGTTACTTAAAATGTCAATATTTTTTATTTATGAATGCGACGCATTTCAAGTACTATTTTGATATATTTTCATAAAAGTCTAAGAGAAATGTTTATCTTAATTATCCGTGTTTTCATTTATCCATTTGAATGTGTAGTTTTAGTTCTCTCTTTTGCTAAAATACTCTCATGCTTTTTATTTTATACAGTAATTATCTATTTAGAATTAGTGAATAATACAAGTAGACTACTATTTTTAAATATAATTTTATCACGCTTATTTTTTATCACACTTATTTTATTGTTGAACTTGCAATTTTTTTCAAAACTATTTTTTATTATATATTTCAAATTCATCATGTATATATATATATTTATATTTATTTTGGCTTGTGTGTGTTTTTTGAATATTGATTTCTCAAATATTAATATTTATATCTGCCTAATAGAGTGTGAATATAATACAAATAATGCACCACTTATTTCAAATTCTTCTCGTTTCCACTCATCAAATATCCACCAATAAAAAAAATTCGTTGGCCAAGAGCGTGGAGTTAGATATACTATGTATTTGTTGAAATATCTGCTGTAATAAATCATGAACATAATGTGTTAAAATATGGTACCTAAAAGCTTACAAGTATTGTTTTCTATTGGTGATATTGCGATATCAGGTGTCGCGCGGCACTGCGCTGCACACGAAGAGGATCGTCTGATTTTCTCGTGTTTCATGTTCCGCATCTAAAAATTCCTCTGAATGTCATCTAAACAGTCGAGGTGCTGCGCGGAATCATGACGCGCGGTAGAAGAACAGAGTCCATCAAAGCTCAGCTGAAAATGAAACCAGCAAGAGACAAAGACAGAGATGGAGACCTTTTTAGAGATGTGGAGATGAGAAAGATGGAGATGGAGATACGCATCCACTATTTCTTTGCTAGATTTTTATTAATAATGAAGTAATTTGTTGTTTTATTGATCAGTAATTAAAAGTTTTACAATGAAAATTAAATATGCATGAATAGTTTTATAACTCGATTGTGTCCTGAATTTCAAATAATTTGAGTGTAAATTTAAATTGGAAAAATAAAAAAATGCATGAATAGTGTTATAGGTTGATTATTTATCAAATTATATTTAATTTGAATGTCGATATATTTTATTCAATTAAATATTTAAGATTTTTTCTTAGTAATTTACAATTCAAGAATAAGACAACATTAGCTCATAGCAAACAAGAGAAGTAGAGAGAGTACGGGTTAAGAAATTGACACAAAATATATCGTGGTTCGACAATTGAGCTTGTCTACATTCACTGAAATTTTGGTACCAACCCCGCGATCAAATTTACTAAAACAACGTTTTACAAGAACATATCCTCCACGGATTAAGATCGTTCACAAATCAAATCAAAATAGACGAGATCACACACGAAATCTCACACTAAGACCATACACAAATCAACAATTCAAATTGAGAGAATACATAGGAACAACTCCATATCTATTCAGATTGCTTGAATGTTTGTACATGATTCTCTTCATTGTTTTTCGAAATCATGTATCTTGATATATAGAGGAACAACTCCGTATCTATTCTGGCGCTCTGACATGTCATGTCGCTAACATGGATGGTCGTAACGAGTCAGAGAATACATAGAAGTAGGTCAACACTTTGTCACACTAACAAGGTCAACAAATGTTTCAGCGATCCGTAATGTCGTTAGCCAAGAGCAAAGCGACATGTGAGTTGAGCGACATGTCGCTGATCAGACCCGTCACTACAATGGGTGTCTCGTCGATGCCATCTTTCACAGTTTTTGACGACTCGTCATGTCGCTGGTCTACAACGTCGTCACAGGTAGGGGTAAAAACAACATTTTGAAGCTCTTTCAAGCTCTATTATGTTTGAATTTTTTCCAATCTTTCTAGCACTTGATTAATCAAGATCTAATTTACGCTTATTTGACAACCTGCATTCATATAAAATTTGTACAAAACTAAAACTTCAATTTTTGTACAATTGTTCACTTTTTATTTTTATTTTTATTAATATGATATTTTTGTTTTTCATATATTTTTCGCATGACTTAAACATGTGTTTGTCTGCAACCAACAATTGAGTACACCGTTTGTGTTTGGTCTGCCTACTTCAAAATGAAACTTATCAATAGTTTTGGTCATATCTTTTAAATCAAGTGAAAGTATCTTCATGTAATAAATGATGAAGGATCACTTGATAATAGTTAATTTGATAATTTTAATAATTAATTTTAAAAAGATTCAAATAAAAAATAAAAATAAATTTGATAAAGTATATCATTAGACATAAATATCTAACAATCAAACTTCAGATTGATTTTCAAATAATTGATACACGATGTATCATAATTTTTTACTCTATCCTTGAGTAAAATATGAACTATGAATTAACCAGAAAACAACATATTTAATGTGAATAAAGTGAAAATTATAAATCATAAAAAATGCAAATAAATAACGTCCGCAATAAAAACGCGGATAAGTATCAGAAGAATTTATAATAAAAAAAACTGTTTAATTTTTCATCCAGATCCTCTATTTAAGAATTCACCATTAAAATATCTCTCTGGTTAGCAACCTGGGTCCCACAAATTTAGTTAATTGGGACAACAACTGTGCCTTTTAAAGACCCGGTCTACGTGGACCAGTATCCTCTGGGCTGCATTTAATCAGGACCGTCGATTAGAGACGCTCGTACAGTGTTCAATCAAGGTCGTTAAACACTGATCTGACGGCCCTGATAGAAATGCAGCCTTCTGCTGCATAGAAAAGTGTAGCAGAAGATCTCGTTTCTGGTCTATGTACCTGTTATTACTTATTATACACCATAATTTGTTTCGCTCCTCGAATTATCGCCATTAGGATATTAGGTAGCCCCCTCTTCGACTTCCTCCCATTCTCTTTCTCCCTCACAAGTCACAAGTTGCAATTCTTACACCAAACACACGCAAATGGGAACCGAGGTTTCTTCCACCGACGGTATCACGGAGCCATTGGTGGGTCCATCTCCGGCGAAGCCCGAGCTGGAGGAGGAGGCAATCCCACCGTGGAGGGACCAGATCACACCACGTGGCATAATCGTGAGCGCATTGCTCGGCTCGCTCTTTTGCATCATCACGCACAAGCTTAACCTAACAGTTGGTGTAATTCCTTCGCTGAATGTCGCGGCGGGATTGCTTGGGTTCTTTCTCGTAAAGAGCTGGACCGGATTATTGGAGAAATTTGGGTTTGTAACGAAACCTTTCACGAAGCAAGAAAATACTGTGATCCAGACCTGTGTGGTTGCATGCTACGGCCTTGCTTTTAGCGGTAATTTACTGGGTTTCTAAATTTTTTTAGTGTTTTGTTGTATTTAGTACTTTCATTTTGGCTTCATCTTTCCTCTTTGGGTTTTCAATTGATTTCTTTTTCTATGAAAATAATTTGGGTTAACTCTTCTGCAAATTGAAATTTAAAGTTTACATTAAGTGCTTTTAAGTTGCTTCTTCTTATTTTAGTCTAAAAATTTCCTTTTCCTGGTAAATGTTGCAGATTATAAGCTTTGACATTTTGCTTATCATCTAACTTTTGACTTTTTGTATTTTGCATCTTCTATTGTTTACTTGCATAGTTTATTAGAGGAAGTTGCTGGTTTTGGTATATGCGGCTCTATATTTTGTGAATGCTGAGATGTTTGTACTTGGACATCCGTGCTGTTAATTTTGAAGTGTTTCGTAAGCAATTTATATTATTGCTATGAAGGGCTTACATGATAACATTCTCCAAGTTAGCTTTAAAGAGGGAAACTAAACTGCTGAGACAAAGAAACTTAACCGAGTGAAATTTAGGTACCATTATGTATTAACCAAGATATATTTTTTTTCCCGCTTCTAGGTGGGTTTGGTTCCTACATGCTATCAATGGATCAGAGAACATATGAGTTGATTGGAAAAGATTACCCGGGTAACTATGCCGAAGATGTGAAAAACCCATCTCTAGGCTGGATGATTGGTTTCATGTTTGTTGTTAGTTTTTTGGGACTTTTCAGCCTGGTCGCACTCCGCAAGGTACTTTGTTGCACAATTTGATTACTTTGTATGGGGGCATCAGCGATTCCAGTGTTGTATGCAGGAGATATAACCGGTGAAGCATGCAAGTTGCTCTTTGGATAATAATGGAGCACCTTCCATTAATATTCCATTAAGATTTTTTTGGTTATCATTAGTGAAATAAAGTTACCATTTCCCTTCCCAATTGTTCAAATATTTTTTATGTGCAGTTTAATTTTTATTGGCCAAACAAAACACATAATATTGAGTTTTTCAGAATTCTGAAATCTAATGGCCACTCAATTTTAATTTGTTTCATAGGTTATGGTGATTGATTATAAGTTGACATATCCAAGCGGGACTGCTACTGCTCTCCTAATAAATAGTTTCCATACTAATACTGGAGCTGAGCTTGCTGAGTATGTATATCACATTATCACTTTTGTTAATCTAGATTCTAGACTACACACATAAAATCTTGTTACTTTTATCTTTGGACTGTATCGAGAGCAAGGCCGATTCTTGCCATAGTAGTGTGAGGGTCCTTATTTGAACATATCAATAGCAGTATATATTTTTGGACTTGGGAGCAATTTCACTTGTGCCTCTACAAAAGCTCATCGTTTTTACATCATCCCTGATAAATAAGAAATATCCTGTGCACTTGGGAGCAATTTCACTTGTGTCTCTGCAAAAACTCTATAGTTTTTTACATCATAACCAGTAAATAATAAATATCATGAATATTGTGCAACTGACATTTTCCTGTATTAGCATCAACCTGGTCAAAGTTTTTCTGGTGATCAGTTTATTTTATAAGTTTCAGTTGTAGACAATATAAATCAATTGTCTCAAATTGCTTGGATTGCAGAAATCAAGTGCGGTCCCTTGGAAAGTACTTGAGCATAAGTTTTGTATGGAGTTGCTTCAAGTGGTTTTTCAGCGGTGTTGGTGACTCTTGTGGCTTTGACAACTTCCCTACTCTTGGCCTGACTGCTTTCAAAAACACGTAAAGTTTCATACTTGTAGATTCTGTCTTCAAATAAAACTTTGGCCTTCATCTTGGAATTGTTGAACCAAGAACTATCACTATCACAAAATTGAAGGTTTCAAAGGGATGAAGTACTATTTCTTACGAAAGTGTCTCAGTCTTTCAGACAGCATATTAGAATTACTACTTCTGCAGAATTAAGCAATCACCATTTAAAAAAGTAATCCATTCTTAAGGGTGAAAAACTAGATGCAGGAGGTGTACTTGAACATTTAGTTCTCCTTTTTTAGGTCAATTAATTGTTAGTTTCTTTCTTTTGTGGTTAGCATATAATCTTTCTAGTCAAATATAGTTCACTCTGAACTGTACTTGCATGATTACACAAAAGTTTTGATTGTGCTGGCCTTCTCCCCAGAGGAGTTTAATTTAACCATGTGTGTGTCCACCAACTCTAAAAATTCCGCCCACTCAAAAAAATTTATAAGCAAGTCCTAAGTTGTTGAATTGACCTCAGTTTTGTTTCTGTTGTCCTCAATTTATTCACAATTAGCCTTACATCAGCTCAAATCATACTTCAATTAATCTCAGTAAAACAGGTTGTGCCCCATATATATGCAGTTTATGATTAATTCTCAATTCTTACTGAAATTAGTGTCAACTTAACCTCATTTCATTAGTTAATCCTCCTTTTAAGTTCAAATTGCAATTGACAGCATTGAACTATGAATATGTGGTATAAAAATATTGGGCCAATAATTGTTCAAAAAGTGTTGCTTGACCTTACCTGTTGCTGCAATCATATCTCTGTGTTGCTTAACGTCCTTTCTCTATGATAAAATATACCTTACAATTGGTCTCTTTTCTTTTGTAGGTTTTACTTTGATTTCAGCCCAACGTACATCGGTTGTGGTCTAATTTGCCCACATATTGTAAACTGCTCTGTTCTTTTAGGAGCGATCATATCATGGGGCATCCTCTGGCCTTACATTTCTTCAAAAGCCGGTGATTGGTACCCTGAAAATCTAGAAAGCAATGATTTCAAGGGTCTTTACGGCTATAAGGTAAATATATTGATAATTTCCTGAGTTTCACATAATTCATTTGCTACTATGCATTTATTAGAAAAAGTTTGAACTTGTGAAATACTAAGATCACTTTTTTATGTCTACTAAAAGTTTGAAGAAAGTGGGTTACAGTTTTTACCTTCATGATATGTGATGAATGGTTTACCCAACTTTCGTGCACATATGCAGGTGTTTGTGGCCATATCCCTTATATTAGGAGATGGGCTATACAATTTGATTAAGATAATTCTTATCACTATGAGGGAAATATGCAATGCACGCTCAAAGCATGGTTCTGTTCCTGATGCAACTATCCCCCAAAGTAGGTGATCTGGATTTTAGTTCTATCATATATGTCTGCTGGTCAATTATGTTTGTTTTTGTTATTTCAAATTTGTTGTTTAATCAGAAAATTATCCTGTATGCCTTGAAATTGTGCAAATTTAGTATATATTGAGAGTGATAAAGGCTTGATGCATTTTAGGGAGTCAATACTGCTTGCTTTGTACTGTGGCATTCACTCTTAGCACCACAATGTATTGGTCAGCAGTACAGTCCTTCCACTATCTTGAAATGTATGCTGCAATTTGCATGAAAAAGTCACTTATAGTATTGACTTATGATAAGAATCTTATGACAGTTGAAATGTTAAGTGTTTACAATACTGCGTGATAAAAGAAAAAAACATCTACTAATATCTCTTATTATTCTTTGACAGCTGAAGAATCATCAAAGCTACTAATGGAAGAGAACCTACGCAACTCAACCTTTGTAAAGGATTCCATTCCATCGTGGTTTGCTGCAGCCGGCTATGTGACACTCGCTGCATTGTCTACAGCCACTATCCCTTCCATATTTCCCCAAGTGAAGTGGTACCTTGTTCTGGTCTCCTATATTATTGCACCTGCATTGGCCTTCTGCAACTCGTATGGTACTGGCCTCACCGACTGGTCTCTCGCCTCAACGTACGGCAAGATTGGCCTCTTTGTTTTTGCCTCTCTGGTTGGTTCTAATGGTGGAGTTATTGCTGGCCTAGCAGCTTGTGGTGTCATGATGTCAATTGTCTCTACTGCTGCTGATCTTATGCAGGTATGTTTTTTTTCTTGATAGAAAGGCTCCCCTTAGCCCAAGTATATATTAATTTCTCAAATCCTCATGCGGAATTTGAACCTGTGTCTCTCCATAGAAAAGTGAGGCCCATCACCATATGTTGTAGGCCTGCGGTTCTCTTATGCAGGTATTTTTTTGTGTTGATTCGTTGAATCAGTTCATTTCAGTCTGAACTCTGAACTGAAATTGCAAAACCAAACTTTAATTCTACATGTTGAGTTGTGAACCAAGTGAAGCTGATAACAAATAGTTTTTAGGTAGACTAGTTGGGTTATGTAAAACTGAAATTGTTTTAATTCGTTGAATCAGTTCATTTCAGTCTGAACTCTGAACTGGAATTGCAAAACTAAACTTTAATTCTACATGTTGAGTTGTGAACCAAGTGAAGCTGATAAAAATAGTTTTTAGGTAGACTAGTTGGGTTATGTAAAACAGGCTACATGACCAAACTGATGATCGTCCTAAATGCAGGATTTTAAAACCGGGTACTTGACCTTATCGTCACCACGATCAATGTTTGTGTCACAACTTATTGGCACTGCACTAGGCTGTGTAATTGCTCCTCTGACATTTTGGCTGTACTGGACTGCTTTTGATATTGGGGCACCTGATGGAGCTTACAAAGCCCCATATGCTGTTATCTACCGTGAAATGGCAATTTTAGGTGTTCAGGGGTTCTCTGCACTTCCACAGCACTGTCTAGAGATCTGTTGCGTGTTCTTTGTGGCGGCAGTCTTGATCAATCTTTTGAGGGATGTGGCACCAAAGAGCGTCTCAGCATATATCCCAATACCTATGGCTATGGCTGTACCGTTTTACATTGGTGCATATTTTGCCATCGACATGTTTGTTGGCACGGTGATCTTGTTTGTTTGGGAAAGGCTAAACAAAAAGGAGGCTGATGAGTATGCCGGTGCAGTAGCTTCAGGTTTGATTTGTGGTGATGGGATATGGACTGTGCCATCAGCAGTTCTCTCAATTTTCAGGATTGATCCGCCCATCTGCATGTATTTTAAACCTGCAGTATCTAGTTGAAAATATTTACTTGGTACATGGTGGATTGTAGCTGTATTCTATTTCTTTTTAATGTCTTTGCTTGTAAATATGGGCATGTATAAAGTAAGTTTGTTTTTTCATCAAGCATCAATTACTTTGTTCTGGCAAATGTTAATTTGTTCTTAAAATTATTATTCATCAAGGCAATTTGTTGCTTTATCTAAGGGGCTTGAATCTAGTGAGGCCATTGTTGAATGAGATGAGAAATGGCATGTGCTATGGTTGGTACTTTGTTTATTCTGACCTAGTTAATAATTACACTTCTGTACAAATATTAATGGTTGTATGTTCTCCTCAATTCAACTATGCATCAGTACCATAAGGCAGAAGTTTTTAAATCATAGTGCAGCTATCATTATGTTGCTTGATGCATGGTGAGTTCAATTTCAATATAGAACCCTAAAAGAAGGCACACACCAAAACATTTCCTTCTAAAATCATGGTTCGCTGCTGCTACTTTATTATGGGTTACTGATCAATTTCAACCTTGACCTTATTATACACCACAGTTGTCCTGTTGTATTACGACTGAGTATTCGACTCTGCATGTTCGTTTGCAGGTGAAACTGGCATCTTGTCAAAGGATTGTCTTATTAAATTACAATGCTGAGGAAAAGCTAATTGATTTTCGGCATTATTCTGTCAGACTACAACCAGTCGGCGTGTCAAAGAGAATTAGAAGAATAGTGCAAACTCATCAAGTACATGACTTAAGAAATCTTCAGGATGTCAGCGAGTTCCTCACCAAGTAAGACAACCCCTTAATTAATTTTCTTTTCAATTCATAATGTAATTGCATTATTTGGTTGCCCTTAACCTTATATACAAATTGGATTATCTTGTTTGAATTTCAAGATTTTTGTGTATGTTTGTATAGCATCTATTATTGACTTGGGTCATCTGTAATTTTTACTTTAATCTAGAATTACCTGCTTGTGTGGGCATGGTAAGGGTAACAATCAATATTTTGTACCAACCCCAATGGTTAGTTTTGTCCACTTTATTCTATCAGGTGTGTGTGTGTTTGTCTGTGATAGCTTGTGGTGCCTTATTATGTTTGCCGTTGTCATATTTAGCTAAAACAAATTTCTTAATAACATTGGCCCCGTCCAATTGCATCATAACTCCTCAGTCATCTACTAATTATCATTACTGCTGGTTTGAAGAGCTGGATATGGATCAGAAAGTGAAGGAGATGAAGAGGCTGCCACTATTAGTCTTGCAACTGACATAGACAGTTAATAAGGGATCAAATAAAAGTGCTGTCAAACTTCAAGAGATCGGTCCCCGCATGACACTCCGTTTGGTCAAAGTTGAAGAAGGCCTCTGCTCTGGCAATGTCATTTTCAATGAGTTTGGTAAGAATATGCATTATTGTACAATATTATTTCATGGAGTTCGTATTTGCAAAAGAAAGCTCACTGGATTAGTATTTACAATGAAACCATAGCTATATTGAGCCAACTAAAACGAGAACACTTAAATGAAAAAAAGAGAACAAGTTGGCCTCGTTTCCTTAATTTAACAATCTCGGTAAAATGTAACATGTTGGACCATTGACCAAGGGAAAAATTAGTTTTCCTGTAAATTAACTCTCTTATTATGGTTTTACATTTTTTTAAATTTTTTGTCAAAATAACACATTTCTTCTGTGAAGAAAGTCGAGGTGAGAATTTAAGTTTAAAGACAAGGATGTTTTGCAAATTCCAAAACATACAGCTGTCTCCTGTGAATAAGAATCTGTATTTGGGCTTCTTTTGCTAGATACCGCAAATTTTTGTTGTATTTGTGTTGCCTATATTGAAAATACTTTTTTTTTTTTGTAGTAAACGAAACAGATAAAGAAGCTGTTGAAGAAGGTGATAAAGAGGCCTTTGAAGATGAACTAGACAGTAGTGAAGATTAACAAACTCTGTATCAGATTTGTTGCTAATGGATGAGTCAAAAGAGCTAGTAAAGAAAAATTGGTGCAAATCGTTTAATGGGACAATTTCAGGTGGCATAGTGAAGAAAAAATGTTGGAGTCATTTATTTTCTGTATTGCATCTTTTGGACTCCTGTATCCAAATCAAACCAAAAATATTAATTGCCATTTTATAATTACATTGTTTTTCTATGAGCCGTTTTTCTATACAGTGATTTTACTTGTCTTGTGTACTTGTGTGACTATTATCTCAAGTTAGCCGTATAATTGTTTAATGAAGGGAATATGATAGCACCTCGGAAACTTCTGAGATTTAAGTCTGTCGCCTAGATTTTGTTTTATGCTGCATGTGAGCAATAACCTCCTTCAATATAGTTCTTAATTTAATATCGACATGTATTCAGCACTTAAATCTGGTCTCATCTCATTAGTATACAGATCTTGCAAGTTGCAACCATTCTTTTTTCCTTGGTAATAATTAAGGAACCTAATTTTAGTCATCTCCCTGACATTTATTCATTGTAAAAAAATAGTTTTTTTTGTCCCTCCTTTTCCATTCCAACCAGCCTCTCTCTTCCTTCCCAATCTCCCTTGGGGGTATGATTGTGAAGGTCGCCATTGATGCCATCCGATCAGTCAGCTCTGATGCTGCTATCATTACTCTCTCCTACATCACAAAACCACCATTCTCAGCGTTTTTGAAACCAACCACCAAATCATTTTTTCATGAACATTTCTTTTGGAAAATTGAAATATCAGATGCAAATTTGGATTCCAGTCCACTTACTTCTTCTAACTGCTTTTGGAACAATTGAAATGTACCTGAGTTAATTTCTTAGTTTGTGGATAACTAACAAATATACTCCATGACTTCTATTCTAGCTTCATCCAGAGTTCAGACAGTAAAAAATGCATTGAAAATAATTGTAAAAATTAACTTCATTGTATTGATTCGTGAACCATTTAAGAATACCATCTATTTTCACTTTATGGTGGTAACAGAGGATCAAAATGTTCCATTGTTCTTCTTGATTGCACTTTCTTGGATAGCTGATCAGAGGATTGATTTCCTTGCCTTTAAATTTTTGTTATTTTTTTTCCTTTTTCTTGTATAGCATATTGTGTTGTGGCAGTGGAGGCTGCAGGAAGGCAGACACCTATTGCCTTCTTAGAGAGGGTGAAAGAAGAGTTCAGCAAGAAATATAGCAGTGGCAAAGCAGCAACTGCCACTGCCCATAGCCTTAATAAAGAATATGCGTAACTTCTCTTCCTTTTTATAATGTTTTACCACTGTTACATTTCACTGACAAAAAGAAAAAAGAAGAAAATTGTTGAATCTGGAAATACCAGTTGCCATCTTCTGAAGTCGTTACAAAGATTTCCAAATTACACTGAATGATCATGCAATTGTGATGGATATAAGTATTTTTTGTTAGTGTATTACTATTATTATTATTAGCATTATTATTATCATTACTATACTTCTATTTTTACTACCCCAATTTATTTGGGAATAAAGGCTTTGTTCTTGTATAAGTATTTTTGGCTACTTTTAAGAAATAATTTGAGGCATGTAGTATAATTTCAACTCTGGACCTGAAGTTTAATTTAATTAATCGGAAATAATAGCACATTGCACATTGGTCAATAATTTGACTGGGGCTTGTGTATGTCCGTGCTGTCTTAGTGTGCAAATATGATAATATTTTGATATTATTAAATAAATAAAGTCATTTGTAAATAATCTTTACAGAATTATCTCAGGATCCGTTTGGCACATCCAGTTTAGTGGAATAGAGTGTTATTTTATTCCACGTAAGTGTCGAACAACCTTTTAAGTTTTCGAAATAGTGCAAAATTTTTCTATTTCACTAAACCAATCAATAGGTGGTTTAGCGGTTTAGCAATTGTGGAATAACAATTAGTATTTGATTGTGTTGTATTATATTTAGTAATTAATAATATTTTATTATATATATCACTCTGTTTATTATTTAAAATTTTATTATTACTGAATATAACACATATTATTATGTTATTATGTTATTATTTATTTATTTATTATTATTATTTATTATTTATTCTTTTATTGTATTGTAATATTTCATCATTACTATTATTATTATTATTATTATTATTATTAATATTATTGTTATTATTATTTATTATTAGTATTATAATATTTCATCATTATTATTATTTTATTATTATTTATGATAATTATTTTTATATTACTATTATATATTTTATTATTATTCGTATTTATTATTATTATTATTTTATTATTATTTGTTATTCTTATTTATTATTAGTTTTATTACTATTATAATATTTCATCATAATTATCAACACTTCAACTATTTCAAATGACAAGTGTCAAACAACACTGAATAGTCAAGAATATCACTCTTCTACCACTCTTTCAAAATTATACTATTCTAAAAACTATTTTACTTTTACTACTGTTCTATTCTAGTGCTATTCATTCATTGTTCATTGTTCATAGTTCAACAAGATGTAGGTTTATAGCATCGCTAGTTTCAAATCAATATTTTCTTTGACATGTCTTAGGTCAAAGCTGAAAGGACACATGCAATATTGTGTGGATCATCCAGAGGAGAAAAACAAGCTTGCTAAAGTAAAAGCTCAGGTTTCAGAAGTAAAAGGTGTCATGATGGAAAACATAGAGAAGGTAATATTTCTCGTGGAAAAGAAAGGTTGAAATATAATGCTGCATTCAGTCACACCTATTATTTAAGAACACAAAAGTTCATATTTACAAACTCTTCCGTCTTTTCCATTAGGTTTTGGACCGAGGGGAGAAGATTGAACTGCTTGTCGACAAGACTGAGAACCTTCGCTCCCAGGTTTTCTACTAACCCTTGACATCAGCTTTAATTGATTATGACTTTATGATTTTTCTTTTCAAATTAAGATATCTCAAGTCTGTTTTAGAATTAATCCTAGTGTTTTCTCTTTTGCATTTACAAATAGCACTCAACATTTTTGTAATATTTGTTTTCTCCCATTAAAGGCAATGCTTTTACCGTCTTCTAATCCACAAATCCAAAGTGACATGGGATTGAATACACCTTTTAGTCTGTCCCGAGTCTGTGCAGAAAAATTTAGGATTATTGAGTAATATTTTTATTGATGTTATTTAAACAACTGTTTATTTTTTACAAAACTAACCCAATAGTGTTGACTATTACATAGAAATAAAAGAAACATCTTCTGTAATTTGCAAAACACCCTTGGTATGTTCTTCTTTTGAAACTTAACAACTTGCAATTTCTTGTAGGCACAAGATTTCAGGCAGCAAGGGAAACAAATAAGGAGGCAGATGTGGTATCAAAACATGAAGATTAAGCTCATTGTGTTTGGAATCATTGTTGCTCTAATCCTCCTTATAATTCTCTCTGTATGCCATGGTTTCAAGTGCACTTAATCAGGTTGGATCGAGTCAGATTTTTTATAGGGTATCATTACACTATCGTCCTTTTCTGTTTCAGTGGACAGGTTTGATTTTTCGTGTTTTGTTGGGTAATAAGCTTTTTAGGAGGGAATGTGGATTGTTATAAAGTACAATTGTATCAGCTTTGTGCTTAGCTGATTAGAAGCATGTATAAGATGCAGCCTGTTCTTTTTTTATTATAAAGTTAGTATAGAAAAAGCTTTGCTTATTTACTAATAACAAGTTAAGTTTTTATTCTTTTTTGTATATTATATATAAAAATCGTGTATTCAAAAATATCACATGGCAATGGAATGGGAAAAATGTGCTATGGTTGTTTCGTTTTCTAATAGCAGAAGTTCAAGTATATCCCTAAAAAAATTTATGAAATTCAGTTTTTTTTTCTCTAAATTTTGATATTATGTATTCCCCCTCTAAAACTTCAAAACTCACATCTTTACTCATTTTATTGTATTTAATATTCAAACTTATTTTAAATGTATAAATATACCACTTTTACCCATAATTAAAAGCAAAAATATTTAGTATGTTTAAGAAAAAAAATTTAATTTTATATTTGATCGGTCTCTAACGGCAAACTATTTATTTTGTACTCTTGACCTATATGCGGTGACATTTAGGTATATTCTTGTATATGCAAGAAGTCAAGAATTAGATAAATGAACAGTTTGCTCTAAAAAATCAATCAATTATAAGATCGGCAGTTTTAGTAAACAAACTACATTTTTACGATTATAATTAAGGATAAAATGAGTATTTTCAACAATTAAAACAAATTTAATATTAAATGTAATAAATGAGTAAATATGTGAGTTTTTGAAGTTTAGAGCAAGAAATATGCAATGCAAAAATTTAAAGAGGAAAATACGCAATTTTATGATTTTTGAGGAGTATATCTACAATTATGCATTTTTAATTATCTATTCTTGTCGTATATTGCATCTCAATTCTGAGCACATTATGATCCAATATAACTTGAATGACTTTGTCCTAATGGAATGCAAACCCATAAGTGATCAAGTTTCTGCATTGGGTTACTTGTATATTTCATGCAAAGAGTAATATAAATAGAAGTACATAAATCCCATGACTTTGTATCAGTCACAATCAGAATTTTTTTAAGTAATAGAAATATTATATATAATTAAATATATAAGAAACTGATAGGTGAATTTCTATATATACTATTCTCGTCAGTGTGAGTTGTGAGTTTAACATTTTTTTTTTTGCATTTTCTGACAATTAAAAAACGGAAAATCTTATACTCGCCAGTGCAGTGGCGAGTATAGGCCGCATTAAATTCCCAGCAATTATTGGTTTTCCCCTAAACTCGCTACTGGCAGTGACAAGTTTAGAGTGTAAAACAATAATTTAAATGAGCTTCCGCTCATTTCTCTCTCCCTAGCTTATTATTTCCTCTTATCTTGCTCTTTGTCTGTGTCATCGAAATTTCTTCTTCGTCTGTGAGCAAAATTTGTGATCGACGGCAATCTAAGGTATGTGATATTGTACTAATTATACAGAAAATGCAATGTGATTCTTTCAAAAAATTTGCGATATTTATTTATTTGTAGATAATGTCGGTATTTGCGATTGTTGTTTTTTGCGGAGCCGAAGCAATATACTCTCCACAAATTGGTGCGGATTATACGTTACGCTCGGAGGTAACAAAGGTACTACTTTCGAGGACCTTAAAAGTTCAATCTTTTAGTGTTCAGGGTACGAGGAATCTGAATATTCGATTGAAATTCAATGTCGGATGAATATTGGACATGCAGGTTATTTTTACTTTAATTTGATAAGTGTGTACGATGAATTTTTTTTGGAAAGTAGCCTGCAAAATGTGTGTGCCTAAAATGGGACTTGTTCAATTGTTTGTAAAAGTGATATCGATTCGGAACAATCACATTTTGACGGGAAGCCAACCCGGGAGCAGTAATGCATCTCAGTTCATTCCTGAATCTGTCCCGATTACCACCGGTCGACCTAAACCAGAACAAGCAGTAATGTGTCGGTAATTAATAACAATGATAATAATGATTACGATGAGGATGACGATAATGTTGGTGATGATGAAGAGGAGAATGAGGAAGACGAGGATTATGTTGTACAACGAAGTGATAGTGAGGATTCTGATTCGAAGGATATAGATGGACACCTCGAGGATGGTGATGACCTTGACGAGATTGTAGATGTTTCGGTCAGGCACAAATATCAATACAATCCATTTATTATTTTGGGAGAAGTTCATCCGACCAGAAGCATGCACGACACCTCGGATTTCGTCCTGTTGACTATAGTTTATATGAGCCTAATGTATCTACTGACGATACAATAGCATAGAATCAGTCCTTCAGTTCAAATGAACACCTTCAATTTGCTCTTTCAAGGTGGCATATCGAAAAGAATTGAGAGTACGAGGTGGTAGATAGCAACACTACAAAATACAAGATAAAGTGTAAGGACCCAAGGTGTGACCAGCAGTTGTATGTCAAATCAATCGATAATGCTTGGGCTATACTAATATGCTCGTACAAACACATATGTAGGACGATTTCTGCCAGAGTTGATCATGTCCAGTTGACCACTAAGATAATTGCGGATATTATTCACGAAGACGTGTAGAAAGACCAAACAATTACCATTAGACAAATTCGAGCTTTGATCCGAAAGGTTTTTCAAAGAGTGGATCCAAAATATAACAAATTGTGGCGCGCAAAAAGATTGTTGTTGGGTATGTATATGACAACTGGTCAGAGTCATACAAATTACTGCCTCAACTTTTGAGTGTCATAATTTCATTGAATTCATGAAGCATGACTCGATTATATCAGTTCCACTACCACGACCCGTGTGAACATATGTTCAAACATGTATCTTGGGCCTTCACTCTGTGCATTCAAGCATTTTCCCATTTATGACCAGTTATAAGCATAGATGCATCACACCTATATGGGAATGTTTCTTTTTGTTGTCGGGTACGATGTTGAGAATCAGCTTCTACCTCTTGTGTTTGGAATTGCTGAAAAAGAAGATTTAGAAAATTGGGGGTGGTTTATGAGCTGACTGAGATTTGAAGTGATAAGGGACCATAGAAAATTTGTGTCATATCCGACTGGCATCTGGCGATTCGAGTCGTTCGTCCTTTGTATGGTTGGAACGTGGGGAATGACGAAGCTGTCCACCGGTATTGCGAACAACACATGCTGAAAATATGCTATCTAAGTGTCACACCGCTATGACGGTAAGCAAATTTAAGAAAGCTGCACGGAAAAATATTTCATGGAACTTTCAAAAATACCTTAAGCAAGTGAAAAATTGGTGTAAAGATAGCAGAAAAATACTTGAATAGTGTAGGTAAGGATGACGAGACAAACCATAATAAGGCATGGCGTCCTGACACGTGGTCCCTATGTCATGATATGAGACAGAGATGGGGGAAATGACCAGTAACGGTTCAGAATCACTTCACAACGTATTCAAAGAAGCTCGTGGGAGATCGATATGTGTCCTGGTCATTACAACATACTACAAGCTTCTAGAGTGGTTCAACACAAAAAAGTTGTTGGCTAGAGAATTGGCAAATCAGAACCAATGTTTTCCTATAAAGTCTGGAACATACTTGAAAGAAGGGCAAAAAAATATCGGACGACTTGAGGTGCGCGTAGTTGATGTAGATGCAAGTTTGCACGATATAATTGCCAAAAATGAACGTGTCACCAAGGAAGGCTACCAAAATCAGATTTATTCTTGCACAATCAATCAGGATGAACATTCCATATGCAAGTGTTGCACACCGCAAAATACACCCATTACATGTTCTCACTGTTAGTTTGTAATAATCTAGAAGTCAATAATATAATAAATTATCATAAATCTTTGTTCATGAATTGAGTGATTAATAAATTATCATTTTGTTGCCTTGAGTATTATTGAATTTATGGATCATTCCTTTATCTGACTAGAGTCAATAACTGAAATTGTGAAACTTCATAATATAGATGATAAATACTCTTAAAAGTCTCTAACCAAGGTAATTAGCCAGAACACTAATTTACTGTTACAAGGTTAGAATGTGGATTAAAAGATTGTTAAGTTTTACAGACTATAGACATGAGATGTCGTTTTAATCACATAAATACATGTTCCAGGAACATGGTATTTGACAGATCTCAAATGAAACATTAAATGAAATTGTGTACGTATCGTTAATGTTTTCATTCAGTGTTAAGTTCTAAAGTATGAGGTATTCATCTTTCCTACTAAGAGATGTGTATGTGTGATTGTTATCTAACGTTGTCGGTAAAACACATTCATAATGGTAGCTTTTCGGTATACATAGCTTAGCTGAGGTAGTGATGGTTTACCAAAAGTACTATTGTCCCTCGTATCTCTATACGAGTTACAGTATCACTGGGCCCCTTAATAGAGTAGGATTATCTGCATGCAGTATAATTACAAGTAATTATATTTGATAAATCTGCTCAAGATCGGAAAAAAATTAAGTTTGCAAGGATGACACACACACCTACCTTGAAACTGATCTGATACTGTGAGACAAAATAATCAACACGACTAAAACAGTTTAATGCATCGTGATATTGTATAGTACAACATCATCTGTGTAATTGGATGATCATAGTACATATGTCAGATGCCTCATATGATTATATAAGTTAAAATGGTTTTAATTTTATTAACAACATAACACAGATCCTATTGGGTCACACCGTATAGGATCTAATCAGAGAATATTACTGATTAATTATAAATTGATTATAATTAATATTAAGATAGTTATAATTAATTATATGTGATATAATTAAATTATAAATATCATATAAGATGACAGGCAGAAACAACAGTTAATTTACAAGCGTATTCGATGCGTTGTATAAAACAGTACCGAAACCAAACTGATATCGAATCCTGAGAAATATAATTGTTTAGAACAATTATATATATATTTAATTTAGATTTTAAATATTAATTATGATTTTGAATTTAGATGACAACCATTATCAAATTAAAACCTTAATTAAAAATTAAAACCTTAATTAAAAATAAAAATAAAATAAAAAAACAAGTCGACAAGCAAAACCATGTCGGCATATAAAATGTTTGATATTTTTGTAAACCGCCATTGATAGTGGCATTTTGGTAATTATGCCAAAATTTAAGGGTATTTCGGTAATCGACCAACATGTTTAATTCTACTATAAATAGAGGGGCATGGGTAAAAAGAAAAACACAATTTCATTCGAATCATATCTGATAACTCAAGATCGAATCGATAAATATATTTTTCTCTCTATCTCGATTACAATTGTTTACAAAATTTGGAAAATATATATTTGCGAAAGCTACGGTGTTTCTATTTGAATAACTGTGAGTTGTAAATGTATTTATTTTGTCCTTATCTCGGTGAATAGTGTATTTGCAGAATTCCGCGTTTTACGGTATTTCTAGCAAAAGAAATAAACTGCTCTCTAATCAGTCCTGGTGGATAACCAATAGTGTTCTTGAAAGGTTATGTTAAGATCAGAGAATTCGCCACGCGTCTGTTAATAGGCACATGCCTTGTATACTTAAATTTAGTTATTTGGGTCTTTTTGTCTTTATTATTCAAATGTTTAGTGTTGGATGGAATTAACCTGATTTATTTAAGTTGATTACAGTTTTGAGCGGTGATTTATTATCGCAAACTTGAGTACTTAGGTCGGATAGACGCTCTCGAAACTAAACCATAAGATTTTGGAGGGTTGTTAACTCGAATGAGGTGTTATCGAGGTTTTCTATTTTGTTTATCACTTTCGCCAACGGTTTAGAGACGAGGTCCACTAATTATTTTGTTTGGTGTAACCGTGTAAATAATTTTGTAATATAGAAATAAATATTTAATATAGAAATAATTTATTTTGCGTACATTCAACATGGATCTATTTATTGTTCTGTAATATAGAATAAGGATTTATCACCGGACAATTAGAATAATCTGGTATTAAGAGCATCTCCATTCCTGAAACTCTTGGAGTTTCTAATCTGATGTGGCAGTTTCTAAATGAGTTTCAGGAATGTAGATGAGTTTCTTATTTAGAAATTTTGTTCCAGAGTTTCTTATTTAGCAACTTTGCCTTATAGTTTATAAACTCTGACGTGACTTAATTATTGGCTAAAATTGATCGGTTTTTCATAACATTAGTAGTATTTGCTGACGTGGCAATTAAGAAACTCTAACTTTTTTAGTTTCAGGAATGGGAGATATAGAAACTAAAGAATGATTAAGTTTCTAAAACTGATGTGGCAATAATAAACAATATTTATCATCGGATTTGAATTAAAGTGTGGTAATAAATGTGGTTATTATCACCGAATTTCTATTAAAAATCGGTAAAAACTCCTTCACCTTTATCTCCGAATCTTAATTTTATTTAGCACCGCCTCCCTTTAACCTCGACTCAAAATCCGATGATAATGATAAACTCCAAATTTGTCGTAGTGCATGTTACAATTTAGAGTGGTGTTAGAATCATGAACTTAGATTCATCAAGATCATGTCTAAGTTAAGTCCGACTGGATTTTACATCGTCAAATGTGGTGTAGGCTCAGACTCGAATCGTCAGGTGTCGATCGGTACGTGTTTCGAGTGGTCTCGAATTAAGTTCGGTCAGATTTCAAGTCATCTAACATCTTTTTCTAATCAATCGAATTAGAATGAGTTGTACGAATTTTTCGAATCAGGTCAGACCACTTGTAATAATTAGAATGTTACAAGAGTTGATAGTTTAAAAAAAATGAAATATGGTTAAAATTTACCGTCCTTTTATACGTATGACCACCGATTAAAAAAAATGAAATATGGTTAAAATTTACTTGACCAAGCGACACGTGTACTTCTAGCTGCTACGTGTCTCCGTAACCGTTATATGAGTATACGACCTTCTCTTCTCGACTCTGAGAAAAAAGACGCACTCGCAAGAGTCGATCGTAGTGGGTTAGTAGCAAGGAGAAGAAATTAAAAAAAATGTCGTTGATTAACAAAATAATGGACATAGTGGCACCTCCTGTTGCTCTCACAAGCCTCTTATTCTTCTTGCCTCCCTTCTACCTCTACAAATTTACTCAATATATTCTCTCTTCTCTTGTCCCCGAAAACATGGCTAACAAGGTGGTTGTTATCACCGGTGCATCCTCCGGCGTTGGCGAGGTATCTCTCTCACGCATGCACACACTTGCACACAAATTCATGCATAATTTTGTATCTGTTATTCCTAAATTTGAGAAATTTTTATTCCTAAGTTTGAGAATTTTGGTTGGATTAAAAAACTAATTCTATGCAACTGCTTTGAGCATGTTGTATGAAGCAATTTATTAATCAACTTATGTTCACCAAAAAACAATTAATTAACATTGCGTAAGCACTGGTATTGACTCAATAGAATAGTAAAACCAGTTCTACAGAATTACAAGTGCTGAAATTAAAATCCATTGGAAAATTCACTAAAATTGAGCAAAATTAGAACGTAGACGTAGAAAAACAATAGCATTACCAATGGATTATATTGGTACTATATGAATACAGTATCTGGCATATGAATATGCGAAAAGGGGAGCTATCTTGGTGCTTGTAGCAAGGAGAGTCACAAGCCTCAATGAGGTAGCAATGGCATGTCGCGAAATTGGCTCTCCAAGCGTTCTAGTTGTGCCTGCTGATGTATCCAAACCAGATGAGTGCCAGAAGTTCATTGACACAACAATTGGTAATTTTGGCCGATGTAAGTTAAATGCTATCTATTAAAACACACAAACACACACGCATATATAGAATCTGGCTACTGTGATATGCATAGTTAGCGAGCATCCATGCTATGCATTTTTTCTTCGTTGGATTGCTTTAATTAACACCAATTTAAGTTGTCCAATAAATTCTTCATATTGAAATATACTAGAAAATCAAATTTTGTGATTTTTTAGAGTTTTCTAGCTATTTTTTAAATAAAAAAATCCTTGCTTAATATAAAAAATGGCCTCTTCAGAGCTATTTTTAAAGAACATTAAAAGATAACTAAAAACTTCTAAAAATCACGAAATTTGATTTCCTACTAGATTTCAATATGAAAAACTTTATTGGGCTACTTAAATTAGTGTTAAATAAAGCAATACAACGAAGAAAAATGCATAGCACAAAATTCTCACTAACTATGCATATCATCGTAGTCGGATTATATATTATATATATATATATATATATATATAGATACACTGTTACACATAATTAAAGAAACAAGAGAAAATTCTTATATACTTATTCTGCATTATACATTGATGATGGACAAACGGTAGTTTTGGTTGGTCAAGTATCTTGTAATTTTTTAGAATTGGTTCATTGATTTCATAGGGATTTTGCTATCTTGAAGGGCCTTTCATTTATCTATTTATCTATTTTTCCGTGCAAGTGGATCATTTGGTGAACAATGCTGGAATAGAAAGTATCGGCTTGGTCGAGGAAATTACAGACATGAATAACTTCAAAACACTGATGGTAATTTTTCTTTAAAATTCTTTAATTGAGTATGGCATATAGCAGGTTTTAAGGCATTATGTGAACCTACAATAAAAAACAATTTTGATTCACCATATACAAATGATAGACCTGATTTAGTACCTGCGAGTTGGGTACTATTACCCAGTTCAAACTGGTAAGGCTCAACTTAAACCCAAAATTAACCTGTTTTAGATCATCGAATAAAAATCTAAAAATTAATTTCAGATGCCATGAGAAAATTTGCAAAGTAAGAGAGCTAATGGTTGAGTCTTACCCAAATCAATTCTTGATTGTAAGAATTTAGGCACCGAAAGATTAGGGTAATACTGAAAATTTAATGGAACAGAACATATTAACTCTTTGTTATTATATGTATTATATAGGATGTGAACTTTTGGGGATCTGTATATCCCACATACTATGCAATTCCTCATCTTAAGGAAAGCAGGGGCCGGATCGTGGTGATGTCATCCATAGCTGGCTATACATTTGTTCCAAGAATGGCCTTCTATTCTGTAAGCATTTGGTTTATAAACATACTACCAAATCAATTGTGTTTGGATATTCAAATACAAGTCTGGTAGTGCTCTGCACCTGTTCCAGATGCAAAATTATGCAATGTGTTGGAATTGTTGTTGCATTTTGATTGTGTATTCCCACAAACTTTCTTTTTTATTTGTTTCTTCTTCTTTCTTCTGATTTTGCACTCAGTTAACCTTCGTGCATATAAATTATAGATCTTCTGCTCTTACATTTCGACAGGCGTTTATTAATTTCGGAAGAGCATAAATAAGACATATTTTGATGGCTATAACTAATTGTATTGCAGGCTAGCAAGGGAGCACTAATAAGCTTCTATGATACTTTAAGAATAGAATTTGGGAGTGAAATTGGTATCACTATCATTGCACCGGGCGTGATAGATTGGGAGATGACAAAAGGGAAAATCTTCAATGCCAAGGGAAAGATGGAAGTAGACCAGGAATTGAGGGATGTACGTTCAAGTCATAATTTGATCGAAACTATTTTACTCTTGAAGAAAGTTGTGCTGATTAAAGAATTGACACAAAACTCCCATGAAACTCCCTCCCACCCATTATATTATTGAATTCGAATTATTGATTACAAGAGGTTAACAGCCTGATTTATAGAACTATGATCAGACCATTTGTATTTAGCAATAAGATAAAAAAGATAGCATATATCAGGATATGAGGAATACAGAGAATGAAATAAATCGAGATGCTAACTATATATTAGATGCCAATTATGCATTATTTACAGCTTATGGAATCTTTAGTGATTGCCATTATCATATCATCAAATCTTCAACACTCCTCCTCAAGTTGGACCGAATAATTCGTCTGAGGTCAACTTGCATCTTAGTCCTTGAAATACACCGGGTGCAAGAGCTTTTGTAAAAATATCGGCTATCTGTTCTTTGCTGCAAATGTATGGAGTTGTAATCGTTTTGTCAAGAATTTTTTCTCTCACGAAGTGGCAGTCGACTTCAATGTGTTTAGTCCTTTCGTGAAATACCGGGTTTGAAGCGATGTGAACTGCTGCCTGATTGTCACAGTAGAGTTTGGTTGGTTCAGTCACTGACTTGCACTGCAGCTCATGAAGTAAAGCTCGAAGCCAGACTATCTCACTTGTAGCAGCAGCCATAGCTCTGTACTTGGCTTCCGCACTGGATCTAGCAATGACTGTTTGTTTTTTGCTTTTCCAGGTTACAGGATTACCTCCAACAAACATGCAGAATCCAGAAGTTGATTTCCTGTCCAACGGATTCCCTGCCCAATCCGCATCAACATATCCAATGAGAGTTGTGTGTTTGTTGTTTCTCATCAGTATGCCTCTTCCTGGTGTTGCCTTCAAGTACCTGAGAAGGTGGTTCACAAGGCTCATGTGTCCTTTGGTCGGTTTTTGCATGAATTGGCTTATGTAGCTAACAACATATGAGATATCGGGTCGAGTTATAGTGAGATAGATTAATTTTCCAATCAGTCTTTGAAATTGTTCCACATTCTTTAATATTGTATCATCACCACTGCCTTTTTCATTGTACTCCATCGGTGTGCTTGCTGGTCTAGCTCCCATCATTCCTGTTTCTTTGAGTAAATCTAAAATATATTTGCGTTGAGATAAAAAAAGGCCTTTGTTAGACCTGGCTACTTCAATGCCTAAGAAGTATCGTAGAGTGCCCGGGTCTTTAATGTCAAACTGTTGTTTCAAATGTTGTTTAAGTGATTCAATGCCAGATTTGTCATTTCCTGTGATTACTAAATCGTCAACATAAACCAATACTACAACCAATTTGTTATCAGATCTTTTGATGAACATGGACGAATCAGTTGAACTATGTTTATAGCCAAATTGGGTTAGAGCAGTACTCAACTTGCTGTACCAGGCCCTGGGGGACTGTTTGAGACCGTAAGTGGCCCTTTTTAACAAACATACATTGTTACCTTGCGTGTGATATCCTGGAGGTGTGTTCATGTAAACTTCCTCTTCAAGATCTCCTTGTAAAAAGGCATTTTTAACGTCCATTTGAAATAAAGGCCACTCACAATTAGCTGCAACTGATAACAGTACTCGAACGGTGTTCATTTTGACCACAGGGGCAAAGGTTTCTTTGTAGTCGATTCCGTAGGTTTGTGTAAAGCCTTTAGCGACCAATCTAGCCTTGTGTCTTTCTATTGACCCATCGCTATTGTACTTGGTTTTATAGATCCACTTGCATCCTACCGTTTGTTTACCGAGTGGCAAAGGAACTAATAACCATGTTTGATTACGTTCAAGGGCTTCAATTTCTTCTTGCATAGCTTTGACCCAAATTTTCTGTTTACAAGCTTCTTCATATTTGACTGGATCACACATTTTGTCAACAGATGATAAGAAGCAACGGAATTTTGGTGCAAGTGTATCATACCTGAGATGTCTTTGTATAGGATGCTTGGTTGAACAAAAAGTCACAAATTCATTCAGGTATGCAGGAGATCTGATAGCTCGATTTGATCTTCTAAGTTGTCTTTCTTCTTCTCTTGTTGTTCCTTCTTGATTTAGTTCATTAGTTACATTTGGTTGAATGGATGCATTGAGTTCTTCAGAGAGCACTGGATCATCTGTTTGATCTTCTGTCTCACTGTTGTCATTGGTCATATTAGAATCATCTTCCTGTACATGGCTTGGTGCAGGATTGTAGTCTTCAGGATCCTGATTTATAAGATTTTCTTGAACTGTGAGATGGTTGTTATCAGGAAACGCCACTGTCCATTCATTGTAGTGATCATTCTCCCCCTGAAAGCTATAAAACATCAAATTTTCGTTAAACTCAACATCTCTTGAAATATACACACGTCTGGTGTGTGGGTCAATGCATTTGTACCCCTTTTTTGTTGTTGAGTACCCGATAAACACACATTTTCGAGCTCTAGGATCTAACTTTCCACTGTCTTGTATATGAACATAACAGACGCATCCAAATACACGAAGATGAGATATGCTGAATTTTCGGCCATACAAGATTTCCATTGGGCTTTTATCGTTTAGAGTTCTGCTAGGCAAACGATTAATCAGATAACAACTAGTTAAAAATGCATCTGCCCAGTAACTCTTTGGCAGGTTAGCTGAGATGAGAAGTGCTCTTGTGACATTTAATAGGTGTCTGTTTTTACGTTCAGATACACCGTTCTGTTGAGGGGTACCGACACATGAAGTTTGGTGAATAATTCCTAAGTTGCTCAGTACCTCTTGAAAATTGTGATTTGTATATTCTGTTCCATTGTCAGTTCGAAGAATTTTGATTGTGGTGCTAAATATATTCTTTACCATATTGCAGAAAGCTTGAAAGTAATCACAGACTTCACGTTTGATTTTAACAAGTAAACCCAAGTGGCACGAGATTTATCTTCAATAAAGGTGACAAAGTATTTAAATCCATCCCTTGAATCGACTGGGGCATATCCCCAGACGTCAGAGTGCACCAAATCAAATAAGTTAATAGATTTATTATGGTGTTCAGGAAATGAAAGTCTATGTTGTTTGGCAAAATGACAACCATCACACACAGAAGAGTTAAAGAGTAATAGGTAATTTTAAAATTTGTAAAACTCGATCTGATGGGTGTCCCATACGCAAATGCCACAGAGAGTGCTTAGAACCAGCAGTTGTGAGAGCAACTTTGTTCAACTCTAGAGTGTACAATCCATCTCTTACTTTCCCTTCACCAATCGTCTTCTTGGTGAGTCGATCCTGAAAAATCACCTTATCAAGGGTAAAGATGATGTCACAATTCCATTCCTTCACACATTTACTCACAGATAATAAATTAGTCTTTAAATCAGGTACAATCAGAACATTAGTATTTCGTGATAATATGTTCATTGATCCTATTCCCATGGTTGGAATTTGTACTCCATTTGCCACTGTCACAGTTTGGCAATTATTTCTGGATTGAATTTTGCTTACTAATTGAGAGGAGCTACACATATGATCTGTGGCTCCTGAGTCAACAACAATGTTAGAATTGCAAATGCTAGAAAGAGCTAGAAGGTTACCATATTTTACCATATTACCAGTTTCAGTTGAAGTTGCACCATTGTCTTGCTGATCAGGGACAGCTCTTTGGGTCTCGAGTAGTTTCTGTACTTGTTTAGTGAGTTGATTCAGTTGGTGTTGAAGATTGTTTTTGCTGTCGAATACTACAACATGTGCCTCAGTAGATCTTCCCTTTGCAGGTCTTAGATGAGGATGGAGGATGTAGCATTGATCTTTTGTATGCCCTTCTCTTTTGCAATGGTCACAAAAGAATTTTGACCTTTTCATTTTTCCTCTGGCCCAACGATTATTGGTGTCTCCTGTTCTGTTTCCTGGGGCAGCAAAGTGGGCACTGTTGTCTGTAGTGATATTGGTTTTGAAGTTGGTGTTCATGACACGTTTCCTTATTTCTTCTCCTTGGATTATAGAGCATACAATATTGAGAGAGGGTAGCTCAGCTCTGAGGAGAATGTCTTTTTTTATTTCTTCAAATGCAGGGGAGAGGTTTGCCAGCAGTTGAAAAATTCGATCATGCTCTTCTCGTTCAATGTATTCTTTGATGGAAGATGCAGTTGGTCTCAGCTGTCGCAATTCTTCCCACTGTCTTTTCATGACACCAAAAAATTCGGTGAACGACTGATTAACTCCTTGCTTTGAGTTGGAGATGCTTTGTTGCAATTCGAATATGCGAGAGTCATTATTAGCCTGCCCATACATTTGGTAAAGTGAGTCCCATAGTTCTTTTGCCGTGTTTGCATAGGCAAAGATACCATAGACCTGAGGGTCCATACAGTTCAGTATTCCAGACATGACTGTAAGGTCGGTGACGCGCCATTTGGTAAATTCAGGGGTCTTGGCTTCTGGCATGGGATCCCCTAATATGTGGTTTAGTTTTTCTTTACCACCAAGAGCGATGCAGATAGCCCGAGATCAAGGAAGGTAGTCATCTCCATTGAGAGTAAGATTGATTAGTTTGTTGGTGTTTAAGTTGAAGTTTGAGTCGGAAGCCATGAGGGTAAGTTACGGAGAAACAAATTGTGATAGCTATAACGTGAAGGTCATGCATGGACCATACAAGAGTTGCGAGTTCAAATTGGAGAATAAATAGAAAAGAATTACCACTGCCGGAAAACTTCTGAGAAGAACAATTTTTTTCTAAATGTCAATGAAAGTACAACGAAATTATCTAACAGAGAAACAATGTTGTAACATGTAAAGACAGACATCTCAACTAATGTACAGAAGGTACTGGAAATTGGACCATCACAAACTAAATGTATAGCCTCCTACAAAACAACAGTCTCTTTTTATATTTTTAAATTTAAGACCATGATTAAAATGTGCAGCAATCAGAAACAAATTAATGAGCCACTTTATATGAGGAAGTGAGAATCAACAACGTTGGAAAAAGTACAGATATGCCATGTCCTTGGGTGGGTCAACAGATGCTGCAACCTTGCTGTCGTTGAATATTACCCATTTCCCATCTTTCACCACATGCGCCACATAGTGCCCACAGTGTGTGGATGTTCCCATGTGGCTCACCATCCCAACCAATTTGTATTTCCCACTTCCATCAGGTACAGTGGCAGCCTCATCAATTTGAGCAGTACTGCTTGATGCAGCAGCATTGCCTGAATCTGTATCCATGGAAGTTGAAGCATCTGGGTTGCTAAATATCCAATCTGTGGCCTTCTCTATATTACCTCCCTGTATTTATTTTTTTCAAGAAGAAATTAGTGTGAAAATTCTACTAATGAGAAATAAAGAAGAACCAAAACAAAGACCAAACATCTTACAGAAGCTTTCAGCGCTTTTCGAGCAAGGTCTTCTTGAAAACCAAATGAAACCAACGTCTGCACACTGCCTTCATCAACTACCTGGTTTTTTGATGAGCCACTAGAGACGGGATCGTCAATATCTGCATGCATGTAGTATTGTATCATATTAAGAAGACAGTTAAAGAGAAAAGAAAAGGCAGCTGGAGGGGAGGGAGACGAAGAGAGAGACCAGGATCCTCCATGTGAGAGAGCAACCATGTCATGGCTTCCTCAACACCAGCATTGGCAGTGTTGATGGCTGCTTTCTGGCAATGCAGATAATGAAATCCCATGCTGGCCAGTTGCCCAACTATATCCTCATTTGCCACCACCTCCATAGTTTCATCATTCGTCACTCCACTGGGAGCTATCATAATGCAGAAAGTTGATTAGGTAAAAGGAATTCACAAACGCTTGTAATAATAAGTTAATAACAATAAGGGAAAAACTTAGGTACACCTAGATAGGTGCTTCCTAGGTATACTCCACTCCATCTGTATGGTTGGATTGTATTGAGATTCACACCATATATTCCAATCAAACAGTACGAATTGAGTGTAGTACCTAGTGAGCACTTATCCACGTGTACCCAAGTTTTGCCCAACAATAAGATCCCAAGCCCAGAAAGGAGGGTTGTGATAGGCTTGGCGAGCCAACGTAATAATTCAGAAATCTTATGAAAATGAAATCCAATATGGACTTCATTTCCGGTCTACCCAACCTGTTTGGGACAAAAGGCTTTGTTGTTGTCGTTGTTGTTGTTGTTGTACAATAATAATAATTAATAATAATATTAATGACATCAATAATATTTTAGAGTCAAAACAGACCTGCTTCAGGAAGCAGTTCTTCTCCAGGCTGGAGACCCTTGCTCCTCATGTGGCTGATGTCAATTGTGTCTGGTACATCGATGTAAACATCTGAAAAACAGAACACAGTGTTAGAACAACATCTAAATAATAAATGACTAACATGACTAAGCAATTTAAAACTGGTATACTGGCAGTCTTTTATGCAGATAAAAAGTTTCTACTAACAGTGCTGGTAAAATTCTTTTAGCCTAGTATCTAGTTCTGACATGTCTATGAACCCACTGTAGCCAAGAAAAGTCTGTCAAAGCAAAAAAACAAGGATTATACACTTTAGTAAGATAGTAATAAAGTACCAAGCTTCTTGGGAACCCAACCAGCTTCCATAACAAACTTGCGCATGTGCAAAACCAAGTAATCTGGGAATGTGGTGAACCCCGCTGTCCTGTTAAGAAAAATAAAAAAAATAATTTTTTTTGCGTCTAATAAAGAAAGGCTCTTCATGATAAAGAAAAGAAAAAACTAAAACTATACTCAAAATATACTTGATAGCAGTGGTCTTAGCATTCAAAGCTGTACTGTGAAAATCCTGAACCTCCTCTGGAGCTGCAAAGCTTGACAAGCATGCCTCCAAGGGCACTCGTGGCCTTACTATTTCATCACCTGAACTGCTTCAGTACAATACAATCTTTCTTAGCACATGCATATCATTTTATCACATGGGCACAACAAAAAAACAAAAGAAACATAAAACATGAACTCTCCATTGAAGGAAACAATATTTGAAAGATGGGTCTCTTACATGTTCTTTCCCTCCAAGCCCAGTTCATCTTTCTTCTTCTCAAAAGCCTGAAGTTGTTCTGCACGTACTTCCAAGGGAAATGTTAAACTTATTTTAACAAATTAGTTGGTTATATAGAGGATGTGCGTGTAACACTGCATGCCATTACCTTTATTTGTAGCTTCATGTAAAGGTATATTCAAAGAAAGGATGTAATCAGATCTCCTATTGTAAGCTACTTTTCCAGAGGGACACTGGAGCCTCTCCTCTATTAGAAACTTAAAGCTCCTACAAGGATCTAAGTTAGGTGTTCCAGGATTGGCTCGCTCAACTTGATCGAAAAGATGTAGTAAAAATTCAAGCGCATCCTGCAGACAAATGCAAACCTCTAATACAGTACAGTTCCCAAATTACGGATAAAAGAAATAGCAGCTGATGAACAATATAGAGTTGAAAAGTAACCTGTTGTCGCATGCTCGAAAATTCCGGATGTTTGGCTGCAATAACTGTTTTGAACATGTGTGGAGGTATGCCTTCCTGCTTCTGAGATTTTTTATAATTTATTCAGATAACCTTTTAAATCAAATATATATGCTCTACTCATGATTACTTGTAGTAAAATTTAAGAGTTCCGAGAACTTTTAATGTTACTAGCAACTCATGTTATTAAAATGAATCTGTATGTTCTATCTTCCCAATCTGGGGAGGAAAAACTTACATCATTCAGCATTTTACCATCTTCATCTTTCTGCGAAGAAAAAGTGCATAAAATTACACTCCTATCCCTACCCAACAATGAAACCAATGAAATGGAACAGTATGGTAAATGTACTATACCATTTGTGGGGGTACAGAGTATTTTCCAGATAGCAACCCATGCCCTAACTTTGTTCTGCATAAACAAAATTGTTTAAAAAAGATAATGTAGAACTTACTGATAAAAATTTAACAATAAAGAATTCACTTACAATTGCATATTCAAGTCTACAGTTGGATCAGCAGGAGACATATCGAATGCTTCTCTCAAGCTCCGATTTTCATAATATCTAGCAAAACATGACATATGGAATGAATTTGTAACCAATCAGGAGTGGTAAAAATATAAATCATGGGAACCATGGCTAGAAGTGTACCTTGAAATAAAAGAATGGGTAGAAAACATCACTTGCATTATTGAAGCCATGTAACAGCTGAATTAAACATATCGGTCAGCTATCTACTGCAAGTCAGCTTAAAAAAGTTTTACCCCCTCAAAAATAAAAAGAAAAAAGAAAAAAAAGAAAAAGATAACTGGAAGTCGCGGCTACCTATTGCCAAGATTAACAAGACCAGTATGGCCTGGCCCGAACAATAGTTCGGCTTCCTTATCATTTTCCTGGATCCTATTCCAATCATAATTCACATTCTGATCAAGCTCTCTCTCGGCCGTTGTCATCTCCGTCTGGAACAAATTAATTTCCATAAACAAGCATAAATCACTACTTTTTTCAACAAATATAGGCAAATACTGTAACTTGATAACAAATAGAGAGATTAGATACCTTCTGAAGAGATGAAAAGTCAATACCAAAATGGGATAGGTGATGAGCTAAATGGGGATCTTCAATACTGTCATCCTCTGGGTATGAGAAAACATCTGAGCTGCCACAGAAGCTTTCATTCCATTAATATGTACTACTACCAATCATACCACATAATATTTACTTCAAAGCAACACCTATACGGTAGTGAACAGCAACCAAGAACTTTAGTTCACTTAAAACTTTTAGTATATGTTCAGAATACAAAAAATTCACTACTATTGATAACGCCACCAGATGACAACTCAGATTGAACCGTAATAGCTACAGTCTGATAGGGCTGGGCAAAAAGCTCACGACTCATGACTCGCTCGAATTTTAGCTTGTTATCAACTCGCTTAGATTTAACTCGAGCTAATCAGACTCGAGTTGTGTAGCTCGTATAATTTACGAGCTGAGTTCAAGCTACTGCCAGCTTGCTTATTAACTCATTCAGATTATTGTACTGCATGTATTTCTTTTATTTCTTTTCTCCTAACATGACATGCAATATGTTGATACTTTATTTTTAGTTTTTTTAATAATTTTCTTCTGTTTTATATTGATATAAATTGTAGTCTATTTTATTCTTGCATAATTAGCTCTAGTTAATGTTTCAATGCATAAACGACATAATTTTATAAGCTTTTAGCAAAGTGAATTGTAAATTCAAGCTAATTAATAAGTTAGAAGCCGGCTCAAGTTTTTCGCGAGTCGAATACGAGATGGATTTTCAGCTCGAAACATCACTGGTGATTCAAGCCGAGTTCCAGCTAGCCCCGACTCACTCGAATAACAGCCCTACAGTCTGAATTGAAATGTTATCCCTAACTGCATTAGCCTTCTTTTGAATTAGTAGAAGTTGACAATAAAAATCAATGTAACCCCACAAATAGCTTTCTTGTAATCTTATTGGTAAGAACATAATACCAAGATTTGGCTGAGTTAATTTAGTAAATTAAGTTGACTTGATCTCAACTTAATGACTACCACTGTTTTCAAGTTTGCCAAGATGATCAGTGTCAATTCTAAATATGAGAGAATCTGGGTGCTGCTTCCCAACAAATTATCTACTAAGCATATGAGAACCTTTTGAATAATACAAAATGAAATGAGAAGGAATGATAGATTGATAGCTTAACAATCAAGACCGTAGAAAAAATAAACCAAATTTCAAGATTTCAGACAGCTATGTTTGAAGAATTTTCCAACTAAGTTCCCCTTGAATGCATTGGATGGTGAAAGTAAACTGCAATACGAGTAAGCAAACTGAAAATTACCTGCAGACTCAAGATCAGCAGTAATGGTACCAAGCTTGACCGCAAGAGGATACTTGGTCTGCTCGTAGTGCTCAATGGCATGATTATTTCCACCAGTACCATCCCAATTTTTCCTACCACAAAGAATCATCCCATCGGTCAGATTCATCCAGAGATTCTCAGTTTTGTCGCACTTGCAGCACTTCCAGCCAGAAGGAGGGACCACCACACCGTTGTCAAGCTGCTGTAAGGTCAGAGCATATTCACTAATTTTTTTCTTCTCAGCTGTCCATGCTGCCAGCTGTTCTTTCTTTTCCGCACCTTCTGCCAATATAATGCCATCTGCTGCGAGCCTTACCTGTTATTGCATAGAGGTTTTAGGCATTAAAGTTGCAGATGGCATCCAACATAATTAAAAGTTGCATATAATTACATTAAGCTAAAAAATAAAGAAATATATGAAGTAATGTCTTCCAAATGGAAACAAAGTTGGCTCAAGCAAAGTCACATAATTACAGAAAATTGCATATAGTGTGTTTCTGTTTTCTAATGTAAATAGTGGCTATGTCAGAGCAACAAAAGTGGTGTTTATACTTGAGCTTGTCTGACTGACCCCTTCACCAGGGTTGATTTGGACACCTTTGAGGTTGGAAAACCCTGTTTGATATTTTCTGGCCAAGTTTTCCAAATCAGGCCATTCTCCTCAAAAGATCTATTTTTAAATTAATGGTGCTTCTTTGAGTCATGGGAATGGCTAGAAGTTTACGTTGGTTCGCCAAGCCTATCACAACCCTCATCTTTTCTGGGATTGGGACCGGCTATGTTTGGGACTAAAGGCTTTGCTGTTGTTGTTGTGCTTCTTTGAGTCGGTGAAGACAAAGGGGGATAGGGGAAGTAGACTGATGCAGTGTTTTAATAGTCGGTATGCGCTCATCGAATGGACTAGGTACTGCCAAGCAATTAATCGGTATGCAGCCGATTAATCGGAATTTTGCGGATGATTTAGCATAGTTATTAAATTATTTATATATACTGATAATTTGTTAATAGCAATTAATGTATCACTCAATATGATAACAATATCAATTGTATATAAAGTTTCTCAAATTACACCATCATTAAATTTACTAAACAAGCTCAATTACATTTATTTACCTTGCTGTAAGTTAATTTATAAAAACATTCATGCTTGTGCAACAAAATTGCTACTGCTAATTGCAGATCATGATAATAAAAATGATAAGCAACTTGTCAAAATATTACTCTTCACGTTCAATGAAAGTGCAAAGAAATTGCCATTGTCATTTAAAAGATCCAAATTAGGAAAAAGAACATAGTTAATTTGATCTTAAAACAACAAGAAAAGAACAATCTTGAGTACTATATATTGCTAGAGAGTACATCTGGTACGTGGTGCATATTCCTTACATGTTGCACACAAAAAAGTAGCAGGAAACAAACTGCAATTTTTGTCAGAGAAAAGAAAAATGCATTGGTTGACCATTTATTTACTTAATCATTCATCTTAAGAAAAAAAGTCCAAGAGATGGATCGAAACAAAAAAGAGAGGTGCATAACTTGATTATCCTCTAAAGGAGGAAACTGATTTGCTTCCTAGAGACTCTGCCTCATTTCCTTTCCAATGCAACAGAAAAAGAGGCAATTACAGAGGAGAGGAGAAGGAAGACCAGCTTGCATCACATGTGCAGAAGAACCGAAAAAAGAAAGAAAAAATGGAAAGGATGACATCAAATTGTTAGGGTCATTGAGAAATCGCTATAGCACCCTCTCTTTCATGAAAGGAAAAAGATTGTGTTTGCTTTGTCTGAAAGACAAAAGGAGAAATGAGAAGAAGAAGATGACCGATTAAACGGGAGATTAAATGGAAAACGGCCGATTAAACGGGTGACTAAACGGAAAACAGGCGATTAGTCGGAATAAACGGGCGATTAAATGTTCGTCAGCACAAAACCTCCCGCATTGAGTATACGTGGCGGTTTCATGTCCGTTTCCGAATAAACGGACGACTAATCGGCCATTAAGGGCATTTTTCAAAACACTGGACTGATGTATTAATCCACCTTGCGAGTTGGACTATTAACATTTTTTATTAAGCACTACCTTGCCTGAAATTTGACAAATAAGACCATCTTAACAAGTTTAAACACAAAAAATTTAAAATCAATGCCAGGCAAAACTGGACTCAGATTTGGACCATTAAATACTCTTAAGAGTCAGTAAAATGACACAACTTTATACTGTACAGAACTGAAATCTTCAATAATTTAGTTTTGTACCTTTTCTGGCAGTTCCACTGAAGGAAAAGGGAGAGAAACAAAGTCCGGTAGTATTACTATGTTGTAAGTTGTTTCATATTCAGGCTCTTGGTTGTCAAATCCTCCCTCAACACCTATCAACAGCACAAATTCATTAAACTCTGAACACACATGAACAAACTTCCAGAATTTCTTAAATTTGAAGGAATGAACGATAGGAGATTGTTACCAATAGCTAGTAAAGTAGGTTTCTTAAGAGGACGGTCCTCTGGCACTGGCTTTCTCTCTTGCTGGATATGGAGGTAAACCGGATTACCTGTTTTCTCAAAATTCCATCTGACAAAATCCCTCCCAAATCCGAGAAAGGTGCACATGTCTACATACAGACCTCCCTCGGATCTCTGATCAATGACACAGTAAAGCACATGTCAAAAGGATAAAAAGAAATCAAAAGATTATAGGAAAATGAGCAGAAAAAAGAATGCATACAGGGGTATCAAAGGAGATGCAACATTCCGCCTTGTGGATGCGATTTGTCGGCTCCGGAATCCGAACCTTGGCCAGGTGCGAGCGCAACAACTCCATTAGAAAGCGAGAGAGGAGCTAGGGTTCTTTGATAACTGAGCTAGGGTTTTGGTCTAATGGAAAACGCAAGGGACAGGTTTGTAGACTTGTAGTTGTTGCAGGCGAAATGTCGTACATTTTCAGTTGCGCCCCTGTCCTTGATAAATTTTGCATCAACATTTGTGACATTTTTTACATTTCAGGAAATCAGGTGCCGACGTGCCGTAAACGAAAATTCGTACAGACGGAGATGGGGTTGGGAAATATGACCAAACCGATACGTTTGTACCTTCAACTATAAAAACCCGCAACTCAAATCTACGGCAAGAAGTTCCACACACACACACGGATCAAGAAATAAAGAAACTCACCGGTTGCATACAACCAAAACAACAATAATAGAGTAAGAGATGTTACCACGAGTTAGATCGAGCTCAACAAGCACACAAGAGATAAAGTGGTTCGGTCGAGCCTACTCCACCGGGAGGCAACGAACCGACAAATTTCACTATTATACGAGAGATTACAAGAGATTACAAGAGTGTCTCAATTGTTGAAACAAATAACCACTCTACCTCTATCTCTACAATTCTTCCCTCTCACTCTCTTTTCCTCTCTTTCACTTTCTGTTCTCAGCCGCACAAGAGAGCTCCAAAAAAAAAACCTCCTTCTAAACCTAGACAACAGAAGCATATAAGTGAGAATGAGATAAAAGAAACGGGACCAAAAACATGGGCCGATTTGGGCCTAAGCCCAACAATCTCCACCGTAGGCTCAAATCGACAATTCATTTCCATTGCCAACCGTCATAGCCCAATAGCTATTTGTCGGTTTTCACGTCACCTCACCCCGAGCCTCCTAGTCCAAAGACTCACCGCATCTACCTGAGTTCACGACCCACGGTCGCCTAGGCCCAATGCACCATGCAGTGTCAACAACCACGTCTCCGCCTACCTCCACTGATATCAAGGCGTCCAGTCAGATCCAGACGGTCAAGCCCACCGTCTCCAGCTCGCCTATATCCAGGCTGCTGTGCAATGGCATGTCCTGCCATGTGACGTGCCCTCAACGCTGCAGCAACTCCACCACAACGTGCCACATCGTCACCTCCTACAGCTCAACAAGCCGTAGTGCCGGCTGATACGATAGTGGACGCAGACTCCACCGTACCAACCATCTCAAAGAGACCACCGCGCCTAGTACTCCGAATGACAACCACGTCACCTCGAAGTACCTCCATGGACCCACCGCGAATCCGTAACTCATACCCGCGTGAATCCAACTCACTAAGTAATACAAGACCCCTCCGTACACCCAACACATACCGAACATCGGTAATCATACGGATCAAGTCATCCCACATTCAAAATCTAACCGCACCAACTCCGACAACCGGCAAAGCTAATCCATCAGCCAGAATCACGGTCCCAGTGGAAACCTCACGAAAAGAATCAAACCAATCTCTCCGTGGACAAACATGGAATGTATTACCAGAGTCTAACACCCAGCTACTCAAGGCGCCACTGCTACTGCAACCTGTCCCACCAACAACAGTCTCATACACGTCCTCCTCACCCAAACACATAAAAAAATCATCCTCATGACCAACCACAATTGCTGCGTGGCCGGCTTCAGGTGTAGGTGGAGATCCAGATGTCGTCCCTCAGGACAGTTGCGTCGGAAGTGGCTGAGCTTGCCGCACTTATGGCATGTACCGCGGCCCGACTTTTTCCGTCGCCGCCCATCCGATGCGGTCACAAGCGCACTAGAGGATTCTGACACATCCTCCTCATGCTGCCTCAAGGACTCGGAATCCAAAAGTACGGCAGTCACCTCCACCATGGTTAGGTCCCTCTTCTTCCCTAGCAAAGGCACCGTAATCGAATCATACGACTTTGGCAGGGATGCCATAAACAGACAAGCTTGATCTTCCTCCTCGATCTTTCCATCCGCATTAAACACATCTCGCACCAAAGTGTTAAACACACCAAGGTGAACCCTCAAATCCATACCCTCCTCCATCCTAAGTCGGTACAACCGCTTTTTCAAAGCAGTCCGACTTGCTAAAGACTTGGACAGATACATATCCTCCAGTTTCTTCCACAGCTCATTCAAAGAAGTTTCGGCCATGAACGGGGCTTTGACTTCATTCGACAAGCAAAACCGGATTGTACTAAGGGCTTTACCACACAACGTTTTCCACTTATCATCATCCATTTCTGTTGGTTTGGTATCACTCAAGGCATCATCAAGACCCTGAAGCACAAGGGCATCTCGAACCGAGCCTTGCCACAATGCAAAGTTTTGTTTCCCATCAAATTTCTCAATCCCAAATATGGATGCTACACTAGGGTTTGCCATTGCCATATTCTTGCCCAAGTTGAAATCGTACCAAATAACCTGTGCTCTGATACCACTTGTTGGGAAATAAGATCGAAACCGGTACGATACCTTCAACTATAAGAACCCGCAACTCAAACCCACGGCAAGAAGTTCCACACACACACGGATCAAGAAATAAAGAAACTCACCGGTTGCATACAACCAAAACAACAACAATAGAGTAAGAGATGTTACCATGAGTTAGATCGAGCTCAACAAGCACACAAGAGAAGAGAAACACAAGAGATAAAGTGGTTCGGTCGAGCCTACTCCACCGGGAGGCAACGAACCGAAAATTTCACTATTATACGGGAGGTTACAAGAGATTACAAGAGTGTCTCAATTGTTGGAACAAACAATCACTCTACCCCTATCTCTACCCTTCTTCCCTCTCACTCTCTTTTCCTCTCTTTCACTTTCTGTTCTCAGCCGCACAAGAGAGCTCCCAAAAAAAACCACCTTCTAAACCTAGACAACATAAGCATATAAGTGAGAATGAGAGAAAAGAAACGGGACCAAAAACATGGGCCGATTTGGGCATAAGCCCAACAGATGGTTGATATTGTTAGTAGGACAAAGGACCGCTGACGTTATTACGTTTAGTTTGGAAAAACCGAAACAGTTAACATATGCCCAAAATATTCTGTTTTTTAACGAAACTGAATACAAAAATTCAGTTCATTTTGTTTTTAAAATGAAACACAATACAGAAGGTCCGCTTTTATAATCGTTTATATATATGGTTCATTTCGTAGTGAATTTTAAGGGTTTAAAATAGTTTTGATAGCAAAGTTACTGGCAGAGTAAACGAAGGTAAAATCCTATATTCTTCATGTCTTCCATAGCGTCGCTCATTTTTTTTTCTGATTTTCTCTCGCACGCTTTCCTGTCTCTCGCTCTCTTCTGTCTCTCTCTCTTTCCCACCATTGCACGCTTGCACGAGAAGTCGCAACCTCTTTCTCTTGCACCGTTGCACGCAATGTCCGGTGTACTATTATTGCTCGTCGATCTGACGTGGTCAAGTCCCGATCTATCCCCTTTTCTCGAGCTCTCATCATTTCCTTCGGTTTTTTTTCCAATTCCCATAGCTAAATATGTGGTTGTCATGACTCGTGTAGTCGTGTCCCATTGTTGTCGATGATCTGTTCCAAGTTCCAGTGTACTCTCCTATATTATGACCCTAAGGTTATGCTCCCGAGTTTTACTGTGGAGGTGAATCGAGAGGAGGGAAAGAGAATGGGACAAAAAGTGGCCTTGTCACCTCGCTCCTGAGTTTTACTGTAGCGAGTGAACGAGAGAGAAGGGAGGTGAACGCAGGAGAAGGCTTCAGTGGAAATTTACTGTGCGCTCTCCCCCTCGAATCGGGGTGTAACAATCGATTCCTCTCTCCCCTTCCCTTCCCCTTCCTTCCTATTTCCCTTGAACTCGGGAGCACAGCCTAAGAGGCTATGACTGCCAGATTTTATAGCTGGCCTTGACCCTTGAGAGTTGAGGCTGTGAGACTGGTCAGATCATCGACCAAGACAGGACTCAGGAGGGAATGATGCCAACAGATAGGCTCTAGGTAGGGAGAAATCATGAAGGTACATTGATTTTGCTTATATATTGATTCCTCAAAAGGTAGAAGAGAAGAAAAGGCAAAAGAGAGAGACATGAGTATTTTAGTGAGAAAGATCTCTGGGAACTGGCAGTGAGCACATTTTCTTTGAAGGTAACTAATTTCCTAAAATTGTTTTTTTTTGTTTGTATTTTTATCGTTCTCTTAGTTCTGTTTTGTTTTGGTGTTTTGAAGTTGTGCCTTACTTTTTTGTGGGTGTTTTGAAGTTGTGCATGTTTTGTTGTTGGTATTGACTTGTTGAGTTGTTTCCTGTTGATATCGATGTGCTGAACTCGTTACTGTATTGACTTGATGGTAAACTTTCTTGAAGGTATTCTTAAGTGATCTCCAACCTAATTTTAAATTACCATAAAAAATACAATTAGAATGGACTGTTTGAATAATTATGAAGAGGAAAGAATTTTGTTGTATGATTTATTTGATAAACTTGATTGCAAATTTAGTTTCACTAGTGATATGTGGAGTAGCAATATTAATGAAAGGTGCTTCATGTCTGTGACTTGTCATTACATTCATGTTAATTTCACACCATTGTTCTCTCCACATATTGGCAAGCATATTTCTCTAGTTATTTATGAGAAATTGATACTTTGGAACTTGGATAAAAGAACTTTCTCCCTTGTACTTGATAATGCGTCAAGTAATGATGTTTGTGTCAAGGAATTATTGACCATCCCAATTAAGAATGTGTTCTCAGCAAATGATGCCCTATTTCATATGAGATGTGGATGTCACATATTGAATTTCATTGTGCAAGATGGATTGGATGTATTGTCTGATGAGATTCAGAGAATTCGAGAAACTATGAAATACATCAGATATTCATAACCAAGAATGGAGAAATTTTACTTGGCAATAACTCAGGTTTGCTAAACTCATATATTTTAATAATGAAAATCCTAAATGATACTTTGTTTAACTTGAATTCATTCTTTGCTAACTCAGGTATCTGGCTGTAACAAGAAGCTAGCTTGTGATGTTCAAACGCGATGGAATTCTACATATCTGATGTAGAAAATGATGGATTTGTTCATATGTATTGTTTTTGTTTCTCTATGAATGCAGAGAATAGTGGATTTTTTTGGTGACCCGCTATGGTCAACGGATGAAGCATCACAAGATGACAATATTTTACTATTGCTAGTGCAACTTGAAGATTGTGTGAAGCATCACAAGATGACAAGCCTTTTGGTAAATTAGTAAGCTTGTTTTGTGTCTTAATGGATTTTGTTGCCTTACTGTTTTCTTTTGAGTTAGTAACTGTAGTGTCAGTGTCAGTGTTGCCTTACTCCCTTCTTTTGAGTGAAGTCTAGAGTGATGATTGTATATCATTAATCTCCTTGGCTCTTTGGATCTCAAGCAGTGATTTTTCGATGAGGACAAATGTGTTTTACTTGTTTTAAATACTTGAATATGTAGCCATTGGCTGGGAAATGTATCTGAGAAAATAGTTTGGGATCCGAGTGATTATTGGAGTTACTGTTTATTTAAGTTTTTTAAGATATTTAGGATTTTGTAAGTTTGAAATATGTTGTAATTTGCAAGGCATGTGTACTGCAATATGAAGTAACTGGGTACAATATGCAAGTTCAATATGTGTTTTTTCTGAAATTTTAGTACTTTTGATTGTCAGTTGATATTTTGCAAGTTGCATGATGAAAAACAGTAAATGATTAATTTTTGTATCGTTATAAACGTTATGATCGTTTTGCTTAACAAAACGATGAACATAAAAAATATTTATCTCAAACAAAATGCAAAACGTAAAGGACAAAATTAGCATTTCCCAAATGAAACGATCTACGAAACATGGTTATTACGTGATAGTTAACAACACTAGACAACCATAATAGTTAGAATAAACAGCTCAAATTTAAGAAGAGGGAGCGTAATTACGAATGTACAATAAAATGTACTCATCTAACTACCCATATTGTGCACTGCCGCATTTCTGTAAGGACTTGGACATGTGGATACAAACACCTTCAAATCCTTCCCTTTTTTCTTCTAAGCTTTCGGTAGTGTGTTGTATTACCCCTCCGATCAGTCTCTCTCTCTCTTGCTCTTACTCTCACCGTCTGATATTACGGTGCTGATCAAGATCAACAGGTTGATATATTTAGGCTATGCCCTCGAGTTTTAATAGAGAGTAACATAATGGAATGAAAATGAGAAAATGAGTGAAAGGTGAAAGGTGTTTCATTCCATTCTCCTTCTTTATCATTTATTTAAAATTAGCAAGTAAAAAGAGTCCCCTTCTCTACTCTTCCTTCCATCCATTTTCTTCCACTAGAGCACAGCTAATGGCAGGATCGTTGCTGTAATCTCTCTCTTCTTTCTTCCACCTTACTATTTTTTTGAAAAATCTTGGCAGCAGCTGCCAAGGTGCATTAAAAATAAAACGTCAATTACAACAGCATCAGAGTAATCTCCTCAGCTTCACCCACATAGAAACATCTACATATGATTCAGCTATACCCTTCTGCTCTGTTTTGCCAACGAAAGGTACCTCAATAAAAAAACAACTATGAAAAACATCTAAACTAAAATAACCCTTCCCCTTCTTGTTTCCGTTCTAGCAACATCTCTGCCATAGTGCTGCATCATGCGCAACTAGTTCTGCTAGCTTGCTGGGGATGATGCGATTGTGTGTGGGCTCGAAGATGCATTTGTTGCGCTGCCTCCAAATTCCCCAGAGCATCGCCAAGAAAGTTGTCTGATACACAAAGCCAGTACTGTTGTGCTGTTGCCATAGTTGTCTGGACTGTTGTATTATGTCGGTAAAGTCGCTTCGCCATCGAACAATCGTTGCCCCCAGGGTGCATTGAAGGTGGAACCAGATTGCTGTCGCATAGGGGCAGAGGAAAAATAGATGTACCGCTGACTCAATAGGACAATTGTCACACATGGCACAGTGGAGGTTGCACCACATGTTCCGTTTTCGCATGACGTCGTGTGTGAGTATTCTGTTTTGCATGAGGAGGGATGCGAATATTTTCACCGATGGGGGTGTTTTAGTCTTCCAGATCCATATCCAGTGAGGTTTGATCATTGCGCCACCTTCTAGAACCCTGTAGATAGATTTCGATGAGAAGGTACCGCTGTTGCACCATTTCCATAGAAGTTCATCTGGATTCTGAGTGAAATGGGTGTTCTGCAGCAGAGTGGCCACCTCTGATTCCCTGAATGAGCGCGGGTGTTGCAGCAATATGTTGAGAAGTGGAGCTGCCTCTCTTATTGTGATTCTACGGAGAGTTGCCAATTATCCATTCTGTGCTGAAATGAAAGATATGAATGATAGATTGCAGTGCCCTCCAGAAAAAAGATCCCGACTTCTTCCAAAACGAAGGCCCATGTTCGTATCTGCCTATCCAGTACAATCTGATAGCCATGTTTGTCCATAGGCATTGTGGATTTTTATATGCCTTCCACCACCATCTGAGAAGAAAAGCCGTGTTGTGAAGTTTAAGGTTTTTGACTCCTAAGCTCCCCCCATTGTTTTGATTTGCATACCATCTCCCAGCACAGTAGATGAGTGAAATGGAGTGGAGACGACCCCCCTTGATATGAGCTTGCCCTTCCAACCTTGGAGACGCCTTTCCATTTTTTCAATCAGTACTGAATAATCCTGTCTTGTAGGTTTCCTGACACTGAGTGGTAATCCCAAGTACGTGCATGGCAAGGAGGTCATGTGGCATGCCAAGATTGTCTGTGCTTCTTGCGTGTGCGCATTACTCATGTTAATGGGGACAAAGGTCTTGGAAAGATTTAAATGCAGGCCTGACACTTGTGCGAAAAGTTTTAGAATGATATTCACCGATACTAGCGTGTGTGAGTCTGCCACTGTGACTAAGGCTGTATCGTCCGCATATTGAAGTGCCATGACTGAGTGAGACAACTTGGGGGTCAGCTGGTGGGGAATCGATGCATCTAAAGCAAGAAGCATCCTTTGAAGCACGTCCACTCCCAAGATGAAAAGCATTGGAGACAATGCGTCTCCTTGTCGTAGTCCTCTGTGATGTGTGAAAAAAGGACCGTGCTGTCCATTAACCACAATTCTGGACGAAGATATTTCCAATAGGATTCCAATCCACTGTATCCACTGTGACGGGAATCCCCTTGCTGTCATTACTCCATAGATGAAGTGCCAATCGATCGTGTCGAATGCCTTCTTAAAATCTACCTTGAGAAACACGGCTTGTCTGCCACTCTTAGTGATCTCATGCAAAATCTCACGCAGTGCTAGGAAATTGTCTGAGATGTGACGTCCATGTACGAAGGCTGTCTGGTTTTGGTGAACGAGAGCTGGGAGTTTGGCTCTGAGTCGATTTGCCAGGACTTTAGATAGAAGTTTAGGGAGAATGCTTAGAATACTGATAGGCCTAAACTCCGAGATGTCGGTGGAATTATTTCCTTTCGGAATCATCACTATGTTTGCCGTGTTGAGTCTGGAAAGATCTAGGCTGCCCTCGGAGAACTGATGCATTAGTTGCATTATGTGTGGGTGAAAATGTTCCCAGTATCTCTGGATGTATTCTGCTGGTATGCCGTCTGGGCCTGAGGCCTTGTTTCGGGCCAGCTGCTGCACGCTTCTTGTTACTTCCGAAAAAGTAAAAGGGTTGGCTAGATCTGACATTGCCTCTGGGGTGGGGTATAAGGCCCTTAGATCGATGGGCAAGCATGGCATGCTCTGCCCTAAAAGGCTTTTCATGTGATCAGTGAAAGCCCGTTGAATTCCCACATCGTCTGTGATAACCCCGTTTTGTGACTCTAGGCTGATGACTTTGTTTTTCTATTTCCTTGATGATGCGAAGGCATGGAAAAAACGAGTGTTTTTGTCCCCTTGTGTAAGCCACCTGCAACGGGCTCTTTGCATCCACTTGGTCTCCTGGTTAACTGATAAGAGATATGCCATTTCCCTGATTTCAATTCGGAGCCTCAGTTCTTTGTTACTGAGATGTCTTTTTTCCTCTATGATATCAAAGAACATAATTGCTTGCTTGCATGTGTCAAGTTAGGAGTTCATACCCGAAAACATTCTCTTGTGCCAGGCTTGAAGCGAGTTGTGCATCTGCGTTAAATTGCCGAGGTAGATGTCCTCTGCCTTGTCATGAACAGAACTCGCAAGGTCCCAATTTGAGGCAATGATGGTGTCAACTTCACTGTAGTTAAGCTAGAAGAGTTCTAGCTTGCTAGGTCTTCTTCGAGGAGAGATGTGCTTTGCCTCCATGATAAGTGGGACATGGTTCAAAATCATTGAGTCTCCAGCCTTTAGCTCAATGACGGGAAAGGTTGATATCCAGTCCACCGAGAGGAAAATGCGGTCTAATTTGGAGAGTATTGGTTGGGGACACTTGTTAGACCATGTAAATCGCCTATTCTTGAGTTCGACATCAACTAGTCCCGTATCTTAGATAAAATCGTTAAAAAGATCCATGAGTTGGTAGTTGCGGCTGAGGGCAGATCTATCAATGATCCATCGGACCAAGTTGAAATCCCCAGCGAGTATCCACGGGTGATTGATGGTTGCTGCAACACGTTGCAGCTCAATCAAATAATCTCTTTTGAGATACTCGGTTGCAGGACCGTACGTGTTTGTTATCACGAAGATGGATCCTGTGTTGTCTTGCCTTAACAAGGCTGTACACGTGTGGTGTGTTGCCCATGATGATATCAATGTGTATTCTCTCTTCCAGGCAATTAAACATCTCCCAGATGACTCAATCGCTTGGGTATATACTACGTTGGAGTGAAAATAAGACGATAGGACTCGGGACACACACGAGTAATCAACCGAGTTCCATTTCGTTTCTTGGATACAACAAACGTCTATTCTACTTTGCCTAATGACACTCCTGACTACCTTACATTTATCAAAATCCCCCAGCCCCCTTGTGTTCCACGACATGATTCTCAATCTTTTGAAATACATAAGACTAGAGTTAAACGACAGATCAACAAAAAGCAAAAAACAAGAAACTTCAGCTGGGTTGCAACTGCTTATGCAGGGCCCATATCATCCTCTGAGAATTCATCCTCAGAGTGTGGGTCTAGGCGGATGAATTCATTGGTTCCCGAGATCTGAACGTATTTGGACAAGTCCATGTCGGAAGGTCCATCTGCGTTGGAGGGCCCAGCATCTTCCTGGCGGCCTGCCTGGTGTGGTGTTGTTGAAACCACAAGGTCCCTGACCTGTTTGTTGGCCTGCTGGACATCCTTGATTGATAGCCCACATGCAATAGCAATTTGGTTGCATTGGGCCTCCGTGAGAGTAATATTAGTGAAATCTTGGGGGTTTTGGAGGATGTCAGATGCAGTCCTTAGGCCCTGGTCTACATGACGAGGCTCTGGGTTTGGGCCTTGTCTTGAACTGTTTTGGCCTTCTTCGTATGGCCTTTTCTTCCTGTCTTTTTTTACCGACTTTCTGATCTGGGCTAGTGTTTGCATCCTGTCAGCTATCAAGGGGGAGGTGGTATGATTTTCTGTGTTGTCTTGAGCCCTGTGCTTGTCCCTCTGGCCGATGCACTGCCCCTGCACTTGCTGGTTTGGTGAAACGGTCTGTCTATCGGTTGTTTCGTCTGCCTCTGAACTCGCGCCAGCTTCTGTACGAGGAAATCGGCCAGTCGCGTGAATCTCTGCTGAAGGTGGTAAAGTGACCTTTTGTCTTTCTGACGAGGGTGTTGCGTGTGTCAGGTTTGTTCCTGCAGGTGTTACCTCGTTTGAAGGGTTAGCAGCGATCTGATGCGGCGATACCGTGTCGATTTCCATGGCCTGGTTTGATGCGGAGTTTTTCTCCCGACCCGCCTCGTCAATCAGTGCTGAAGTATTGGCGACCACTATGATGGATTTGAGATTGGGTGTTGCATGCTGTGCAAGATTCTGTGTGGTTCTGGACAGCAGTCTAATTGGTGTTGGCTTCTGTGTGGTGTTCGTCTCCTGGTGGTTTGTGCCCGTTTGCCTTGCCCCCAGTCTGCTGCCAAGCATGGCTCTGATCTCAGGCGGCAGTGATGACGGGTCAGCATCTTGCACTACTTCTAGTAGGGCCTTTCTTGAGACAATGACATTGTCGGCCTGGGCTGCCGTCTCCTGGTGTTGTAACTCTGGGGTGTGGTGGGGTTTGCTGAAGCGCTTAGGTGCTCTAAGCATTTCTGCTGATGTGTAAATCGGTCTATGGATCCACTTGAGAGGTGTTACTTTCACCGGAGTTTCAAGACCTCCGACGATTAGTGCAACCGTTTTGGGAATGCGGCCTAGATCCGTAGTTGCTATTACTGCTAGCCAATGAGTAAGATCACCGTCGAGCTCGGAAGTGGGTGAGCCTAAGTAGACCCCCATGGGGGCAACAGCCTTGGCTACGTCACGCTCTCTCCAAAGATTCGGAGGCAGGCCTTCCAGCTTGATAAGCACTTTGTAAGATGGAATTGTGATTGACGCTTCATCGTGCGGAGACCACTCTTGGAAGCTTAGTCCCTGGTCCCATAGCTGGGATGGGAGGCTTTGGATGAAGGTGTGCGGAGCTAGACCTGATGGCAGTTGAATGAGATATCTGTTTCATGGCAGTTTTGCAACAGACACTTCATGTTGTTTTACTAGGTTTGATCTGGACGCCAACTTTGCCACCTCCTCCATGGTGTAGGTTTGGTCTTGTCCTTCTGGGTTTAACACCACCGTGGTGCCCGTGATTCGTTCTGTCTCCTGGTTGTATAATTCGTCTCGGTTTATAAAACAGTAGATTTTATCTGGCCTATCTTCCGGCATAAGCGCCTGCCCCAATGGCACAGGACCTTGGGTGAGATCCTTGAAATCATGTTCCGGGGTAGGTCGGGGCAGCACTGTCGGAGGTTGGGGAGAGGGGTAGGCTCCGACAGGTACTGGAGATATGTATATTTCCTGCGCGCAACGTGAACCAATATGTCCATTCTGCCAACATTTGCCGCACTTGGTCGGGTTACGACATTCTTTCCTGTTGTGTCCTCGTCTGCAACAGTTGAAACAACGGCCTCGCCACTCTGTGTAGTTTGGTGAAGGAGGGAAGCGGAGGCGGGTCGGACTATGGGGAGATACATAGTATATCGGGGTTGGGGGGGTTGTTGGTGAGGATGGTCTTGTGGCTGGAGGGGAAGTAGGAGGCGAGGGGCTGTGGGACATAAGGGCTTGTGCGTAGGATGGGGTTGGATATGGCCGGTAAGGTTTGACAGTCACAGTGGTGTTCATGGCAGAGGCGCTCATGTTAGTGGCGAGGTGTCTTCTTTTCTTGTTTTGCACCAGGATCCACTCGCTCATTTTTACCACTTGTTATCTTCTTTTCTCCTTCTTCTTCCACCTTACTACCTCTTCAAGTTTATCAGCTCTTTTCTCTCAGCACTCTTCTCAGAAGACTTGGCCAACAAAGTAGTGCTTATCATTGACGCTTCATCTGGCATTGGCAAGGCAAGTTCCTCTATTCTTTTCTTATTTTTCCTTCATTGTCTCATTTCCTCAACCTGGTGCATGCTAGTTCGAGCCTTGATTTTTAGTTGATTCGTTTCCAATTGAGCTGCTACGGAGGTAATGTAACTTTTCATCCAAAATTTGATGCATTTATTTTGGACGAGAAAGGAAATTTGTGACAATACAGTTATTATTAGTTATTAATTTCACTTTGTGCATGCATCAGCTAGCTTATGACTTATGAGTATATGCCAATAGGGATGCATATTTGGTACTAGTTGCAAGAAGAAAGAAGAGCCCACAGGATGTTGCCAAGATAGCTCTGTATTTGGGCTCTCATGGCGTCCTTGCAGTTCTCGCTAATTTTATCAAGCCTGAGGAGTGTTAGAAGTTTGTAGATGCTATAGTTAACAATTTTGGTCGGATAAGTTTGTATGAATGTGGTTATTCAACCAAATGTTTAAATTGGTGAATTATACAATTGAGTTTCTCGCACATGAAAACAAATCTTGAAGCTAAAAATGAAACAAATGCATGTCAATGAATGATTAAAACTAGTACAATTTCTGCAAGAGAGGAAATTATATGTTTAATCAAGTATTCGATCTATGATAATAAAACCTATAATATATGAATAGTTGTTTGCTTGAATACCCCACTTGACAAGTTGGGCCTGCTTAAGGCCTTTACAGATTGCTTCCTTCTTAGTATTTATTTTTTATTATGTGTCATATAAGAAGTCTGTTATTGAAATTTGACAAATGTTCAAACTGATCAATCATACTAAAAGAGTCATATATAGAATCCAGTTTCCTTAAAAAATTAACAGTTTTGGGCTAATTGAAGTGACCTAATTAATTAACTTTCTGTGAGGAAGAAATAGCTAATTGGGCTGACACAATTAGTTGTTAATAGGTTGACCAAGTAAGATATCTTGAATTAGTGATGTTTTGTTCAATTTTTACTGTAATAACCGGCTGCTCTTTTTGTAATTCTCACTAATCATTCTTCCCTTAAAAAAATTATTTGTACGTGCAGTAATCATTGCATGCTATTTTCAGTAACTTCTACATTTTGGTAATTCAATTACTGGATCATTTAGTGAACGATGCTGGTATTTTGGCTGACCCATTGTTTGAAGAAATAGTTGAGCCTTCTCACTACCAAACCACCATGGTATAACAATTGTTCCAGTCTAGACCGTGTTCATTTTGTACATTCAGAGAATAGCTCAATTACATGAATAAGCCATCAAATTTCAAGTGATTTGAATATGCTTCATGAAATATAGAATTTGTCATGGAATGTGGCATAAGCACTTATTTAAAGTCCTTCTAAATTATAGACTTTTTCGAAGCATTTGCTATTTCTGGTCAAACAGGAAAATTTTCAAATAATTTCCTTTATATTTGTTTTGCAGGATGTGAACTTTTGGGGCCTAGATTATACAACTTATTTGCTATAAATTCATCACCTAAAGAGACGTTGAGGCGGAATTATTGGTGTAACATCAGCTTCAACATATACAAATAACCCAAGAATTAATATATATAGTGTAAGTTGTTACAATTGTTCTAGAACCATCATGTTTAATTAATCTTTGATTGCCTAACAGAATGACAAAATAATTGGTACCCACTGTGGAATATTAGAGGATCTACAGATATGTAGTGAGTGATATTGACTACACAGTTGTCTCCATAGAAAATGACATGTCTTCTTTAAAATAGGTTTTATTTTACAAACATCAAATGCTGGTGAGTACTATTTCCACAAAACATGCAAAGTTATAGCCACCATAGTGAATGAGTTAATATTTATTCTTTTAGGGTCCGTTTTACAAATCAAGGAATAGCACTAGAAGAGTGGTAAGAATAGAATAGTGTGATTTTGTAATAGTGTTAGAAGAAGGTATTCTTGATTATTCGGAAGAGTGAAATTGTCGTTTGGCAAGTGTCATTTGAAATAGTAGAAATGTTGATAATTATGTTAATTACGAATATAGTACATCAAATAATAATGATAATTATTGTAATAACAATAACATAAAATATATAATACAATAAAATATTATTAAATATTATTAATAATACAATAAAATATATAATACAATAAAATATTATTAAATATAATACAACATAATCAAATAATAATGATAATTATAGTAATAACAATAACAATAATATAAAAATTATAATAATATGTGTTATTATAAAATAATAAAATAATAAATATTAATAGTAATTTTAAAATTATTTTAATAATAATGATAATAAAATATTATTAATAAAATAAAGTATATATAATATACTAAAATATTGTTAATTACGAATATAGTACATCATACTAAAATAATAATGGTAATTATGGTATTAATTATTATAATATGCATTATTTTAAAATAATGAAAAATAATAATTAACAGTAATTATTAATATTTTTTTAATAATAAGGACAATATAATAATATTAATAACAATAAATATATATAATATATTAAAATATTGTTAATTACAAATATAATACAACATAATAACATAATCATGATAATAATCACCATGATATATAAATTATAATTATTTGCATTATTTTAAAATAATAATAATAATAACAATAATAATTACTTTTTACCTATGAAAATGAAGTATTTGGAAGAATATAATGATTTGTGGTACATAAAAGGTGGATCTTCAATTTTTGAGCTGTTGTTCGTACTCTTGGTTCACTGGTGTCCTTTTCAGGATGGGGCAAATTTTTAAAATTCTTCAAATTATAAGCATATTCTTCAAAAAGTTTTACCAATTGCATTGTATATTTTGAGAAGAAAAAAATTCCAACTTGACCCCCGGCCTCAGTTGGATCCGCTCATGATCACAACTGTTGGGAACTTTTGCAGGCGTAACCCTAGTTCAAATTAAAATTTTGAGGTGGCAACATTTCAAGATTTAGGTCATTTATGAATCCATGGCAGTTTCAAATTTAAGGATTTTAAGGTTGTTTTTGTGTGTTCAGGTCATTATGGTTTTAAATTATTGCCAGCCTCGGGTTGTTTTGAGTTTGTGTTATTTCAGATCCTTGGTCATTCATATATTGATTGGGCAGAGCATCAGTTAGCGCGCGACTCAATCAAGTTTGGGAACTGAGAATGGAATGTTCAGGTTATCGATTGATAAAATTTGACAGTTATGGTTGTTATTCAATGATTAGGGGTATTAGACAAGACAAATGACTGATTATGAATTCTTGTTATTCGACAGTTTCGACAATTAGGGTTCTATGTTTCGTTTTGTTTTCAGGAGTTGAAATGCTTTGTATTAATCTTTCCGTAATTTTTATCTCTTACACGACTCAGAATTTCTAACTTAACTCTAGCTAGGACACTCTCTCTCTCTCTCTTATCTTGTACAAAACCTGCTTTAATAAAAGACTAATTAATGTAAGTTTCCTCATCCTTGCTTAAAAACAATTGTTTTGGAGTAGTAGTTTAGGTTTTCTGGATCAAACCAGATTCTATAATGAGTTTATTGTGTCAAGATACTGTGATGCTGGTACCGATGAGATTGAAGTAGCCGTTGGAGATGAACGACTCACGATTAATTCAGTTAAAGAGACTAGGCCATGTACTAAAGGAATGGGCTTTACCACTTACAACCCAATTAGCAATTCTCAGAAACTAAATGTCGTTGGAGCTACAATCCAATGAGGCTATAAAAGGGAGAGAAGTGTGAGATGAAATGAAAATCTTAAATCACAATAAATGAAGAAGTTGAGAAAAGAATAAATTTGTTGGAGTAACAGACTCGTAAGAAGGCTATATATACAGCTGAGACTGTTTTATCGTTTTATCAGAATTGTAAATTTACTTCTTTTTTTTTTCTTACTAAATAAATATAAATATGGAGCATAGGTGGAGGAGTAGGAGATCTAGCTTTTGAAGAATCTATTACCAAAACTCTAATCTTCTCATCATCCGTTTTCAATCTCTTTTGTACCCAATTTCCAGAATTCAATAAAGGTCTTATTAAAATCCCAAATATTGTTCCATAACCTCAATTCTTAACTTAATTACTGAAATTACTTCAATTTTACAATCAAGACCACAACAGGTTGACTAGGTTCTGTTGGGGTCAGGTCAGACTGTTGGGTACATTGACTATGATCAGGCCTCTGGCAGGTTGGTGGTTCCCTGATTAAACCAACTGTCTGTTTATCATTCATAGATGATTTGTATACTATTCTTTAGCTAGTGCTAGCTAGATAAGAAATTAAAAGATGCGCAAAAGATGAGGTTGACTGATCACATGTAAAGTTGATAACTTACAAGCTAGCAGGCCAGCATCCTGTTATACTACGAGACAAAAACTGAACCATAATCATTTCCACTGGTCAGCAAAGGAGCAGTTCGTAGTTTCTATTGTAAGTAGACGTTATCGTGCTCAACTATTTACATACAATCATTTTCATAAGTATTACTAATCATCTTTAAATTTCGATAGCGGAATTAAAATTACTAAAAGAACATTAGAGATCTTAGAAATCAAAATCTTCACACGTAAATCAATCAAGATATTACGTATCTCTTGCCATGTCTAGCTATAGAAGAATACTTGAGTTGTTCTCCGTAAACCGTCAGAAGAATCGCAAAGTGATTTCTCTCATCTTTCTCTTTCTAAGTAATGACAACTTATTCTTTATGAAAATAAATGAAAAAAGAATTAATCTTACATTAGAATCCACACATTTATAACTGCTTGTCATTAAAACAATACTTACAGGCCTTTTAATTAGCAGACAATACATGCACCTATCAGATATACGCAAATGTTAATGCCTAAAAGCCTTGATGCATTGAATCTTTTATTAATCAATTGACAATACATTCACCTATCATACACCTTTTAATTGATAAGCGTCCATGTAACGATCTGTTACATGTGATCAATTGAACCAAAAAGGTGATTAGTTAATTGCGTCTATTCAAATCAAATATATTCTGAGATGCATGTACCTTTTACTACAGAGGTGCATACTCTTATCTGTGCCTAAAGGCTAAAGAGAAAGAATATGATATATACTTTTAATATGCACGTACCTCTTGATCAAATGCATTGAATTTAATCAACGCCTCTCAAGGATCTGTTATGTGCTTCTTCTATATTAATATTTCTTAATCAAGTTCATTAGAGCCCAGATAAAATTAGCCCATTAATTTTATTGTGGGCCACATAGTTATTTTCTTACATCTATCACACATTACGCATTGAACTTGGAGCTCAGATTGACATCACTGAAATTATTCCTGGTGTGATTGAGTCGGAGATATCCAAGGGGAAGGTCATTACAGAAGAAGGGATAATTGAAGTAGATCAAGGTTATATAAATGTAAGTAGCCTCTGGTTTTTCTTTTTTCTTAAGATGCAGTGTTAGAAATAAAGAAATGTAATAAGGATAAATGCTAGGGACTAGAATGCAAAAGATGTAAAATAAATAGAAGTAGGTACCGTACCATGTACCAAACGGTAACATGGCAACGGTAATAAAAACAAGAGAAGCATAGGTATAAAAGAGATGTAAGATTTAACAGAGATTAATTTTTCATTGAATAGAAATAAAATATTGTCATAAAAATTCGTTCTAAGAAACTCTCATGGTATCAGAGCAAATCGATTCCTCAGAGTGTCTGTTCTTACCAGTTTTATAACCTCTGTTCTTACCAGATTACTACTATGCTCATCATATACCTTCCGCAACAGAAACAAGACTAAAAAACCATACCAAGCAAATTGATATAGTTGTACCAGAAGACTGGCACAGACCATACCAAAATACTGGCAAAAATCTGTCAGCCTTGTCCTGAAAAAAAAAAACCAGCAAAAGACCACCAAAAATCCTCAACGAAAACTTACCAGCAAGTCAAAAAAATCAGAAACTCTGACATTATTCCATCATGTCAGGTGAAACTGACCCAATTCCAGCAACCATAAACAATAACATAACCAATGTTGAGGTTAACTCCTCTACAATATCGATAAATCTAGGCGACTATAACTTCCCACTGTGGAGCAGAGATGTCACACTAGCTCTTCATGAAAGGGAGCTATATGAGCATGTAACAGGAGAAGAAAAAAGGCCTGACGATAAAAATCTTATCGAATTCAGACGGTGGAGAAGAAATGACTACAAGGCCATAAATCTCATACTAAGTTCCATGGAACAGAAAAGCAAACATCTGTTTATGTTCCATAACTCTTCATTCGATCTGTGGAATGCTATCAGTAAACATTTCAGCAAAAAACAGAACTTCTCCCACATTTACAACCTGAGAAGGGAAATCCAAACCCTCAAGCAGAATCAGAAACCCATGATCCAGTATATCGGAGACCTCAAGAGGAAATGGGAAGAACACAACCAGTATCGGGCTCCAACAACCGATCCTGCGATAATCCAGGAAAGAGAACAAGAAATGCTATTTCAGTTCCTCTCAGGTCTCGACGATTCATATGAACAGATGAGGGCCCAGATACTATTTCTACCAGAACTTCCATCACTGGAAGATGCAATGGCACGGTTTCAGAGTGAAGAATCGAGACGGGAACTGATGGGCGGAGCCCATCCAGCGCCAGAGAAAAGCGAACACACAACAATGTTCTCAAACAAAGCCGAAGTAGTAACGGGAGTCACTCCCCAGCCAGAACGTGCAGGGATGGTCGCAAATCGGCCAAATTTCAGAGATAAAGGCAAGAATACTCGATTCCAGAACAAGCCGAAGAAATGTGACCATTGTAATAAAGACGGACACGACAAAGAGGGGTGCTGGTTTCTCCACCCAGAAATCCGTCCCAAATGGTGGATAGAGAACAGCGAAAGGGGAGAAAACGAGCAGAGGCGAGTTACGACACAAGTTGTGCAAAGAGGAGAAAGGGAAGCAGCGCAAAGCTCAACCTCGAATCGGTCGCCAGACCTAAGTCGAGAAGAACTCAATCGGCTTTTGCGCCATTTTATTAAAGGTTCAGTTGATTTTTTTTTTCGGTAGACCAAACCAGGCCCAGTCCAGACAAACCAAATCCGGCCCAATCTGAATCTTATGTGATACCAATGAAAAGAACCCATGGACAGTTAACAGTAGGGCCAGAGGAAATTCCTAAAAAAATCTGTTACACACTTGATTCAAAACAGAGAGCTTAATGAAAAATTAAACCATGCAACATGGCTCCTAGACTCGGGTGCATCAGACCACATGACAGGAACAAAAAACTTGTTACACAATTACATAAGTTGTAAAAATGAAAATTATGTGTATGTGGCAAATGGCGATAGAATGAAAATTATTGGACATGGATCAATAGATTTTTTCTCAAAAACTATAGAAAATGTTTTACATGTAGAAGGGTGTACATCCAATTTATTGTCCATAAGCAAGTTTTCCAAGGAAATTGAGTGCGAAATTATTTTCTCATCCAAAAATGTCATTTTTCAGGAAATAATATCCAAGAAGATGATTGGTGAAGGTTTTCTTAAAAATGGATTATATTTTTTGGATTATAAAAAACTATGTTTTTCGACAAAAAAGGATGACAAAGTCTTATGGCACAAGAGAATTGGACACCCATGTAGTAGGGTTTTGAATCTTTTATTTGGTTTTTCAAAGTTAGATTGTAAGCAATGCGATGTGTGTAATTTAGCAAAGCATACAAGATTGCCTTTTGTAAACTCTATTACTAAGAGTAGTAAACCTTTTGAACTCATACATTCCGATGTGTGGGGACCCTCACCTATTGATTCATATAATGGCTTTAAATATTATGTTACCTTTATTGATGATTTCTCAAGACTAACTCGTTTGTATTTAATGAAAAATAAAAGTGAAGTACCTCTTAAGTTTCAAGATTTTCACGATTTGTTGAAAATCAATATAGTGCAAAAATTAAAATACTTAGAACTGACAACGGATTGGAATATGTAAATAATTATCTCTCATCTTGGCTTAACCAAAATGGTATAATTCATCAAACTACTTGCGTATATACCCCTCAACAAAATGGTGTTTCGGAAAGAAAAAATAGACACTTGTTGGAAGTAACAAGGGCTCTCATGTTCCAAAATAATATTTCAAAAATATATTGGTCCGAAGCAATACTAACGGCTACTTACTTGATAAATAGATTGCCAAGTGTGGTGTTGGAAAATAAAAGTCCCATTGAAATGATTTATGCGAACAAACCTAAATTAAGCCACTTGAAGGTATTTGGGTGTGCATGTTATGTTCATAACATGAAAAAGGATAAATTAGATCACACATCCATCAAAACTATATTTTTTGGGTATTCATAAAAAAAAAGGGATATAAATGCTATGATCCAAAAAATAAAAAAATGTATATCTCTAGAGATGTGACATTTCTTGAGAATGAACCTTACTATAAAAATACTAGTGAGAATATGCAAACTTCAAATAATTTTATGGTTCCTACCAAGGCTAATCCAAATGTTGAGACTAGTATTGTAGGACTTGAAGGTGTCACAAATGAGGGGGAGAACATAAATGGAGATGAACTTGGAGAACAAAGAGATATGAATTCGGGTGAGATTGAAATTGAACAAAATGCCGAAAATATTGAGCAAGAAGGGGAAGCCGAAGATATTGAAGAAGAAATTCCCTTGAGAAGATCGACTCGGTCACAAAGACCATCTACAAGGTTACAAGATTTTGTAACCTACAAGGTCCAATATCCAATTGAAAATTTTATTTCATATGAAAATGTATCTAAATGCCATAATGCATTTGTGACCAATTTGGAAAAAATAGTAGAACCCAATACCTTTGAGGAAGCCCAACATCAACCAAAATGGAAAAAGGCTATGGATGAAGAACTAAATGCCTTAGAACAAAATAATACTTGGGAAATTGTACAATTACCTAAGTATAAAAAACCCGTTGGATGTAGGTGGGTTTACAAAATAAAATACAATAGTGATGGCACTATTGAAAGATACAAAGCAAGATTGATAGCAAAGGGATATACTCAAACATACGGTATTGATTACCAAGAAACCTTTGCACCGATAGCAAAAATGAATACCATACGGATTGTATTATCCATAGCAATAAATAATGATTGGAACTTGTACCAATTGGATGTGAAAAATGCTTTTCTTCAAGGAACACTTGAAAAAGAGGTGTTTATGTCCTTACCACCGGGGCATAAGAAAGAATATGATACTAACTTGGCTTGTAGGTTAAAAAAGGCTATCTATGGCCTCAAGCAATCACCAAGAGCATGGTATGACAAGCTATCTCAATTCTTAATTAATTGTGGATTTAAAGTAAGCCAATCCGATAATTCATTATTCTCAAAACATGAGAATAAAGATACTACCGTAGTACTAATATATGTTGATGACATTATAGTGACCGGAAATAATCATAAAAAAATTAATAGCATTAAAGCATGTTTAAAAAAAATGTTTGATATAAAAGATCTTGGTAGGTTAAAGTATTTTTTAGAAATTGAAATTGCACACTCTACCAAGGGCCTTTTTTTGTCACAAAGAAAGTATACTTTGGACATGTTAAAAGAAACCGGTCAAATAGGAACTAAACCAATATCTACTCCAATAGATGCCAATTGTAGAATATTACACAATACCAAAGGCTTGCGGGAAAATTAATTTATCTAACCGTAACTAGACCGGATATTTCCTACGCCGTAGGACAAGTAAGTAAGTTCATGCATGCACCAAGAGAACCACATCTTGATGCAATTGATAGAATTTTGAAATATTTAAAAGGAACACCCGAAAAAGGAATATGGATGAAAAATAATAATTCTAACAATGTGTATGGCTATGCCGATGCAGATTGGGCCGGGAGCTTTGATAGAAAGTCAACAACCGGTTATTGCACATTTGTAGGCGGGAACATAGTCACATGGAAAAGCAAGAAACAAACCGTGGTAGCACGGTCAAGCGCGGAAGAGGAATATCGTGCTATGGCATCCACGACAAGCGAGTTAACTTGGATAAAACAATTATTGGGAGATTTAAATTTCAAGGTTGAAGAACCTATGAAAATGTATTGCGATAACAATGCGGCTAGACATATTGCATCCAACTCGGTCTACCACGAACGAACGAAGCACATTGAAGTGAATTGTCATTACATACGGGAGAAGGTGCAAGCAAAAGAAATAGAGACACCTTACGTAAAAAGTCAAGAGCAACTTGCCGACATTTTTACGAAAGGCCTCTTACCGAGATTCTTCGATAATTTAGTTAACAAGCTTGGACTAATAGATATTTATAGCCCAAGCTTGAGGGAGAGTGTTAGAAATAAAGAAATGTAATAAGGATAAATGCTAGGGACTAGAATGCAAAAGATGTAAAATAAATAGAAGTAGGTACCGTACCATGTACCAAACGGTAACATGGCAACGGTAATAAAAACAAGAGAAGCATAGGTATAAAAGAGATGTAAGATTTAACAGAGATTAATTTTTCATTGAATAGAAATAAAATATTGTCATAAAAATTCGTTCTAAGAAACTCTCATGCAGTTTAACCTAAATTTGTTACTAAAGTGCCTCCTCAGTTTGGTATACTGTAGCTTTCACCATTAATCACTACAGCAAAATGGATTAATTGCTGCCGTACTTGCGACCCATTTTGAATTGGACGCAGTTAGGTCCATGTGCAGCCCGTTTCGAATTGAACCAGCCCATTCTCATTTTAATGTAAAGGTGAAAATAAAAAAGAAGATCCGCGACAAACCCAGAACCAGACGCAGCTACAACGGAGATGCCGCTGTAGCCCGACATTTTCTGTAATACTCGAATCGGAGACGTCTCTCTTCCATAAACCTAATCCAAAATCTAGATCTCTCTCGATCACACTAGATGCAGCTAGCCAGCTACAACGGCGGTGGCGGCTACAGCGGCGGTGGCGAGCTTGAATCCCTTCGCTCCCTTGCTTCTCTGGGGCTGTTGCTTTTTGTTTATTGGCTATGAAAGAGAGTGATGACGCAACTACAAGAGGCGTAGCGGCCTCGTCGTCAGCTAAGCAGACGGTTTTTGTGTCGCAGAGTTGCTGACAGGGATGATCTGGGATGGACCCCCTCCACATTGGTGCTAAAAAAAGGTGATCTCAAAGAGGTTGTTCTTTTGTTTACATGGATTTGTATTCATTTACTTTCACACTGATTGAGTTTTTCTTTCGCTGTATAGTCCTCAACGAATTTGATTAATTTATGTATTCCAGATTAGACCATAAATTTCCCGAATCACAAATAATTATGTGTCCAGATGAGCATTCTCGGTAACTCATGGTAATACTTGGTTTGCTTTGTCCAGTAAGCTTGCTTTAACCCATTTTCTTTTGTAACTGATTCAAGGTTATTCATTTAAGGTCTAAGGTTTATTTGTGTAAATTGTGTAGCTCTGATGCTAGCATTGTTTTACTTGTACAATTGATTTCAACCTTTTTTTTAATCTGTAATAGCAGCAGTTTCCAGTTCCTACATCACACTTTAATGTATTAATCCCATAATATGTCAGAGTATTAAATCCCTAATAACAACTAGTTGTTTATGCGACTGTTTGCTGAATTAACTGCGAAGGCATAATATATCTTTGAGAAATGCATGGTTGTAGTGTATCATTTGTCTTGTTATAACAAATTTTGCGCAATAATTACAGTGGTGATATCATTGAGTATCATGGTTTAAATCAAGGGTACTTATCAAAATACTAAGAGTTGTGGTAAAGTCATCACTAATGTTTGTTTTTCCCTTTGTCTTATCTAGGAAGCGTGTTGAGCTAAACTTGTGGGATTTGAACACTTCTAAGAAAAGATGGACTGCTAAACCAGTGAGCTTTTGTCTTTGACACAAATGAATCAACTAGTTAATGATCTTTCTGTGGGCATGAGTTTTTAATTTCTGTCATATTTCTTTATGCTTAGCCACTGCCAAATAATCTTGGTATATCTGTTCCTACTTGGTTCACTGCTTCAACATTTCTATGCAAAGATGATCACCGTAAAATTGTAGCTGGAACGAGCCAACATCAGGTGCCATTCTTAAATTTGCTTTTCATCATTTTTCCATTTAAAATTGGCAAATTGTTGGAGCAACAACAGGGGCCAATAAAATGTTTTGTTATATTCTATTGTTCCTCAGGTACGTCTTTATGACATCGCTTCCCAGAAAAGAGCGATCATGTCAATAGATTTTCGTGAGTCACCAATTAAAGCAGTGAGAGAGGACACAGATGGCCACACTGTTTATGTGGGCACAACGATTGGTGATCTTGCTTCCTTCGACATAAGAACAGGTACTTAATGCATCGTTTGCTAACGCGCTATGTAAGTTTTAGTGCCAGAGACGTGGGTACAGAGTAAGAAAGGATAGGGTTCGGTGTACCCCATTCTGTCATCTAATTGTCACAGTAGTGCAATATTTTTGGTATTATTATATATTTGTAATATTTTTCTTAAGAAAAAATCTATTTGAACCCCATAAAGTATGAGAATTATCTTAGTATTGACCCCCATAATCATGATCTTAATTCTTTTGATGAATATCTGGTCTCACTTGTATTGGTTCCGCTTGTGAGGACTGTTACCTGCTGATACATCATTGACCACTAATGGCCAACTAGTGCCAACATCTCAAGTGAACTTCGAATTTAAAATGTTGACAATTGTTGCCTGGTGTTGTAGGGAGAATGCTGGGTTGCTACAAAGGAAAGTGTTGTTGGAGCATAAGATCTATTGCAAAACACCCACAGTTACCTTTGATAGCATCTTGCGGTAAGATAATTGACTGATATTTTGGTTCTTTTTTTTTCCTTTTGGATAGTTTGATATCCGGTTAAGAATTGTTGAGTAATTATTCTTGTAAGGACCAATCACTCTGATTAAGGTGTTAAGAATTTGAACATGATACTAATCTTTATAAAGAACTTATTGTTAACTAGCTTGATTTTCTAGGTCTCTGTAATGAATTCTGCCTTTGAAGGCATGCAAGGTTACGAGAAGGGTCTTAGGGACATTGACAATTGTGCGCATGATACTTCTCTTTATAAAAAAGAGCTAAATTTGGATTTCGGCCATATTGTGCTCGTGTTGCTTGCGGGTGCGGTGATACATATGGGATCAGGTTCGATTGTAATTGCTTGTTTCATTCAACTTGTATTAGATTTACCAACAAAAATAAAAATGGCACTATGGAGAAGTACCATTGTTCAAGGTTAATAAAAGAAACACTTCATGTCAGTTGTTATACCAATATAAATCACCTCATGTTTGATAGAAGGAATAGTGTAATTTGTAGCTGACAAATGTTTTAGTTTTCACAGCCTGCAATATCTGATTAGATATGTTGCTAATTTATTTGTTCTTTTTATTTGTTTCAGACTTGCATATAATTCCATCATATTAGAAGCAGCAGTTATGGGCCTTCTTGCCGTGACAGATTATTGATAGAGTTGTCGAACTGTTTTCAATTGAAATGATGTTACCTTTGCGCAAATATTCATAATAGGAAGGGAGCAGAGTTCCAGTGAAGAGTTCAAGCATATAATGTAATGAGTTTCAGAATTTACTAGCAGGATCAATTGGTTTTGTAGTTGCACCATGATTTAGGATCAATAAATAGATCTGTAATTCATACTAGGATTCATCCCATTCATGAAAAATTGAGTGCGGCAGCAGTTTAGAAGGATTTTTTGTTTTAGATTTGGTCTCAGATTATGCATATGTGGCATTTAGAACCACTTGTACAAATTTGTGATATTTGAATTTTTGTATTATAATTTGTCGTTTGCAATTTTGATGTGTATTAACACTTTTATTGCTATAATGGTATTCAGACATAATGAATAAAAACTCTTCCATTTGTTATAATTTAGTGGAAAATTGGGTAAAAAAAGAATGTCAGATTGGTAAAGCAGACGAAAGAAACAGTAACCTGCGACCAATATTATTTGATCTGCGACCAAAGTGACGTCATTTGCGACCAATATGACGTCAGCACAAAGCATCTGCGAGGCCCAAACTGCGACGATCGTAGCTCGTAGCAGAAGCGCATCTGCGACCGGAAATATACTATCTGCTACCGGTTTACCGGTCGCAGATAAGTGTTTCTGCTGTAGTGAATGAAGCTTGCATGCTGGTGCCATTTACTATATATTTTGGTACAATCATATTTTCAATTTTATTTAATATTTTGAATGTCTTGGTTAGCTGGCCAATAGTTGTACACAACAACAACAACAACAACAACAAAGCCTTTACTCCCAAACAAATGGGGTAGGCTAAAAATATAATGCAATCGGAACAATAGTTGTCCACAAAAGAAAAAAAATATTATATGCTATATATATATCAGTGTGTATGTATACAAGTTACACATATAAACATATTATATTCACGTGTATGTGTATTTAGATACTCTAGGGTTTTTTTTAGATCTGTAAAACATGCTTCTCTTTATTTGGGTATTAAAGGGGAGTATTTTTTAATGAAAATTTAGCATATATATAAGCATCTGCATACAAACGCCTGACAATGCACGTACCACATTAGAAGGTTTCTTTATTGGGACCATATAAACACATACTTCAGTTATTTGTATCCAAACTAAAAAGTTGTTTTTTTCTTCTCAGCAATAGTATAGAACATTACTTATAAATACTGATTATATACCTGTCAATATTTACACAAAATTGGTGTCTTGTCTTTTGAAATTTTGAAATGTCGTGAATTCCCGTTTTGTGCTACGCTCTGGTGCTTACAGAAAGAGCGCCACCGACGACTCTTCTCAGTAATGTCAAGACCGTGCAATCTGTTAATTATGAAAATAGCAAAGAAGACAGCTCGATGGATATCATATTGTTAACTTAGGAGATTTCTAATGTAATACAATTATAATTACAATTTGTAGATACTGTAATAAACTTTTTTTCTTTTAATGAGAAGTTAAGTGGTCCACGTCTACTTTCCTCAAAAAAGAAATGTCATGAATTCCGGTCAATGTTTAATTTATCTGTTATCTAGCACTAATGTCATATTAAGTACGTGTGCTGAAAGTTCAGATACCAAATCCTAAATGTCTAAATTGCCATACTAAAGGAGTATTAGATGCTTGAGATCATGTCTCACGATTCCATCATAGACAGGAAAAAAACTTTTAGAAAACTAAAATGGTCATTGTACGTACTTGCATCAGCATCATGTGATCGAGCTGTTAGGTTCATGAAATGTAGTTAAAACCAATGATGTATCATGTATATAGTGACATGCAATAAATGTTGGTAGCTAGATTTGGAATGTTTGGGTCATTAATATTGTACCTCACCAATTAAATAGCTTGGTGAAATTTGGAAGAAGGGTAATTAATATTTGGGACCGTCGTGTAACAACTAACAAGGGCAACACTATTTCTGTATCAAATTCATTTGGAAGCTAGCTTGTTATTTCAACAAATGAATTATAATAAGTCACTAATAATGAAATTTGGTCTGCAGTCGTCTCCAAAGGTATAGTCATTGTACAAGTAGGGAAACATTCTGATAACGAAATATGATCCGAGTCTGATTTGCTGGCATGTGATATCTTGACAATGTGGTGTCTGTGGAAAATTACTAAACCAAACCTGTTAAATAATCTGATTGCATCCATAACACATAAGAAGTATGTGGGTCCTATGAGCAGTGGTTTCTGGCACCATATTACATATCTTACACTTGAAACAGAACTAAATAGAAATATAAAATCCTGTTTTCCTCCTACTAGAGAGTAAACTTTGTACTCTTTTTAAGTAGAGAAATCATGGGGTCAAAACCATTTAAAAAGGAGTTCATTGTCCTAATGACACAGACGCGACGTGTTCTGATACAGTTATGAAGTTATGATCTTATGTTGCTTCATACGTTAACGTCACTAATTAAGATGGCTTACAGCATTTGGATTCAATAATTGATCCTGACTGTAATGATGTAATCTCTGCAAATTACATGTATTTATTTCCCTTTCTCACTTGGCAGCATTCACTGTTTCTGATCCCTGCTGGAGTATCAGAATCAAATGTGTACTTAATTTACAACTGGCCAATTCTGAATTTACATAAACTTTTCTGTGTTTTTTTAAATGAATTCCATAATAACAAGTTATTTAGCATCTTTTCTTTCAGGCAACAGTTGGATCTGCTCTTATTGAACAAGTTGGAGATTTCGCTTGTACAGTGGTGAAAAGAGTGTGTAGTGGTGCCCGGTATGTGATTAATTGGCCTGTATTTCTCTCGGGTTTTTCTTCCAGAGGCAGCCGAGTGGGGACCACGGGGAGTACGGAGTACCATCCACTGAAGTGTTGGATTTTACAATCGTACGTGTCATATGGGACGCCATATGAAACGACAAGTTTATGGACTTACGTGTTATACAATTATATATTAATTATATGTCATTAATATCCATAATCAAGTGATCAATAAAATATATTTTTATATGGATATAAAGTGTTATAGGAAATGATCCTTTAATGTGCAGAAATTATAGTTGGTAATTAGCAATTTATTGATGGACTGAATTGCATAGTTGTCATGCATCCCTTCTAATATGCACCTGGTCCCAAATGATTAGTCTCTATTCATTGAATCTCTCTCCAACAGAAAATTACTCTAAGAAAAGAGAAAAGAAAGGAGAAGAGAGTGAGTGATATTGTAGAGTCTCTCCATCGGATTCTGCAAGGTCATTGCCGAGTCAAGGACAAAGAAAAATTGGCAACAAGAGACTAACTCTCTTGGAAGACCTCGTAGCGACACCGCACAGAGGACAAAATGAGAAGGACCACTGCTGCCCGTAAAGAGAAAGGCGTCAATTCCGAGAACTTCAAGGCATGAAACAAGATTAGGCTTTCGCTCAAGATTTCGGTTCTCTCTAGTGATCCTAGAATTAATACTAGAAGTATTATCATGAAGACCTTGCCAAGAAATTTGTGAATCTGCCCTTTGTGAAAGACATTTTGAAACCTGCTTCAGTCAGATCTCCGGATATCAAGCGAGAACAATTCTGGAGCTTGAAGGTTTTTACAAGTCTAATTCTTATCTGATAGTTCAAGTTGAATATATTAATGTGTTGAAGCTAGTCATATGCCATAAGTCCTCGGCCTCCAGCCCGGCTCTTGTAAAGTCTCTATCAGATTCGGCTCTGATCCGGTTCTTATTAAGATTTTGAAAGGGCCGAACCTTAGAAGGGCCGGATTCGTTCCAAAAATACAGGCCCTTATTTACCTGGCCCTTTCAAGTCCCGACCCCGTCCGGCCCTCTGCAATCCTTACTCACGTCAGCCCCTCAGATCCTTATAAACTCTTTCCACAATTAAAAAAAATTAAAAAAAGACCAAAGCCCTTATTATCCGGCCCTGATCCGCAACCCCGAGGACTTGATAAAGGTCGGGCCTTAGAGGGGCCGGACCTATTTTCTTAGAACAAAATCCTTATTATCCGGTCCCTATTAAGCTCTCTTTAGATCCGACCCTTACTCGACTCTTTCGTAGGCCCTCTAGGTCCGACTCTTGTAAAGTCCGACCCGATCCTTTATACTTTCACTAGTTGAAGCGAGAATTAATTATAGTCATGTTGACATATATATTTGGAAAAGGAGGGAAATGCATTCTTCTGTCAAGAAAGCAACTGGTGAATTGATGTTTGGCTCCTCTCCTATTGACATATTTAACTACTGAAATCTCATAATTACATATTTATCCATTTAAAACACAAAACGTTTCATACAAGGCATCTAAAAGTTCAATATTACATATTTATCCACTCAAATTTCATAATTACATATTTATTCAAGTAAAACACAAAATATTTTATTATTGTCCAACATAACTGCAAATTAATAAATTTAATGTAAATTAACAATTAAATGGTAATAATCACTCTAAAACACTAAATGAGGTAGGAAATTGAAAATGGGTTGGTCAAAAGTTTTGTGTTAAAACACTAAATATGTAATTATGAGATTTCAGTGGCTAAATATGTAATATTGAAGTTTTAGAGGCTTTTGTATTAAAAGTTTTGTGTTTTAAATGGATAAATATGTAATTATGAGATTTCAGTGGCTAAATATGTAATATTGAAATTTTAGAGGCCTTTATATGAAATTCTACCTTTAAAATGAGTACGCCAGATCCGATTAATTGCACACAATTAATACCAATTTGCGACTTGTGAGATTATTTAAACAAGGGAGCTGATATAACTGGTAATACGACATTCGACACCGCTATCGATACGAACTGAATGCCAGCAATATCGAATTTGTACATATTATGCATATTGTTTATGTTATTATGCATATTGTTTTTGTTATAATGTGCATTGTTATATTGCTATATCGATATCAGTTATTTATATATATTCACACTTATTTTCATAACGTGCATAATAGTTCAAATAACATGCATAATAGTTCAAATAATGTACACAATAACAAAAACAATATGCATAATGTTCATAACGTACATAACAGTTCAAATAATATGTATAATAGTTCAAATAATGTGCATAATAACAACTAGATGCACAAAACAATATGCATAACAAACAACAACAATGTGCGTAATAACTAATAACTACACAATGTATAAATTAAATGCAACTGGATTCATCAATTGAATCCATAGAAGAGTTTTTTGTCGAGCGTTTAGTCAATTAATTGCATAATAACAAAAATGATATGCATAATAACTAAAATAATATACAAAAAACTGAAATGGATCCAGTGGTATCGATGAACGTATCGATTACGGCGATGCCGAAACATTTTCGTTTAAACAATTAATTAATTACGAAGATACTTCGATTTCCAACTACCTACCAATTCCAGCAGTCAGGCTTAATGCTTCCATGCAGTTGTCAGGCTCAAATTGGTCCCTTTTCGATAACTCATAAGCAAGGGGCGAAGTTAGAAAATTAATATAGAAAGATTGAATTAAAATTATTATATAATTTTAAACTATTGTATAATTTTATAAGAGAGATTCATTAGTACTAATAATTAAAAAAGTTTAATGTAAAATTTTACAAAATTTCAATTTACGGGTGTCAGGCTCCTACCCTACTCATAACTCGTAACAGTTGTCTTAAAAAAAGACGTAAACCTCATAACAGTTTGGTTGAGTGGTACTGACACATTGTTTTCGAAAAAACGAGGGAAAAGTCAGAATACATTGTCTTTTCTTGTGGGTTGTGATTGTTTTTAGTAAGGTGTGAACTAAGTCATTCAAATTTTATATTTAAAACGATTATGATTTTTTGAATTACATGAAAAAATTGAGAAAAAAATACGCGAAGCAAAACCACAAAAAATACAAAACAGAAGAACTAAGAAGAGATTCAAGCAACAACACGATATTAAATCTAACATATGAGAAGACGATGCTTCTCCATCATCACCGGACTCTCAAGACATATCTCGCTTGTCGCGGCATGTAATCACTCAATTATCTTAGGTACACATCGCGATTCTTCGTACACGCACCGAAGTTGGTCTTGTAACACAATTTATCTTCAAAGATGAGGGTCAAACCTTCAAATTTTATTATGGATCACAATCAACTACAATATACTTGCATTTAGTTCTATATTTTCATGTGGGTGAGTACCAGCACACCTCGAATCTTCGTCTCTTGTTGCCGAAGCATCCCATCTGTTTGTCCTTGTAGAGGCTCACACTGCCTCATGACCCCGCTGAATCTTTGAGGTGCTGCTAAACTTTTGAATGTCGTCGCATGCTACAACTTCATTGGGTGTTGTAGGTCACTGATCTCCTTCGGTTAGGGTTAGTTCTATTTTCTCCTTACGACCGCCTCCACGACGAGTTGGAGCTTGCTATCTGTTGGAAAATACAGAAGGTCCTAGCACTCACCATATTTAGATGATTGACGCTATCAAGGAGATACACATCTGCTATTTTGGGAAACTCAATCCTTGCCCTGTCATCCTTCCCTGAATACTGAAATTTCTTATATATGATTTTGTTACCTTTCTTGTTTTGCTTCAATTATTTATTCTCTCCAATCATGTAACAATAGAGTATGAAACAGGTCCAGAGGTCTCTGAGTTTTCTTTCTTTTCTTTCTGTAATGTTCATGTAACAAACTTACTTTGTGTGAAATAATATTGGGAGGGAAGGGTGTTTTTGGGAGTGCTTGTGTCAAACTTTACTTACAGTTTTCTCCACATGGTATCAGAGCGAGGTTCCACACCTAGTATTTGATCATCCCTCCTTTTTGTTATCAAGCTCGAGGCTGCTGTCTTCAAACCAGATCTGAAGATACTGGTATTTGAAGGACCTGCTTTTACTCAAACGTGTCCCAAGCCATCTGCTGAACTCAAGGCTTCCCTGACAACGATTATTACTCACCTATTTATTGATGGATGATTCACTTGAGAACTCCGCAAGAAATAGGCTGACAAATGTGCTGTTAAACGGCACGAACTACCTACCATGGGCTCGGGCTATGGAAGTAGCTCTGGGAGGACAAGGAAAATGGGGGCATATCAAGGGCACCAACAAGGCTACAGCAGGCACAAAAGAAGATGATGAATGGAAGGAAAATGATCTAAAGGTGATGTCATGGATTTTCAACTCCATGAAGCCAAAGATCTACGAACAATATGCTTATGCTCCCTCTGCCAAGGCTCTGTGGGATTCGTTGTACGAGATGTACGGGCAAGTTAACAACTCTTCTCGGGTGTTTGAACTCCAATAGAGTATTCTACAACTCAAGCAAGGAGAACTGACGGCCACTGAGTACCTTGGTGAAATGAAGAAGCTTTGGGATGAACTTCAACAATATCGTCCCAAGGCAGCAACAGTCGAAGAGTATGAAGAGAGAGAAGCAGAAGACAAAATCTTTCAAGTCCTTGCTAACCTCTCCCCTGATTATGAAGATGTTAGACGAGAAATCCTCATCAGAGACAAGATGCCATCTTATACTGTTGTATGTGCCATATTACATCGGGCAGAGGCCCAGGGACGTGTCATGAAGGCAAAAGGCAAGGTATCTAATCAAAACTCTATTGAAACTTCTGCTCACTACATCTCTAATGTTAAACCAGGAAATCGGGATCGCAAGGGCTCAAGACCTTACTGTGACTACTGCCGCAAGCCTGGTCATAACCGTGACAGGTGCTATGTTCTGCATCCCCATCTCAGACCAAAGCACAAACCAGTTGAAGAACCACATGCCAATAAAGTGGTTGCCCACGCGAGCACAAATCCAGGAGCCAGCGACTTAGCTACAAACTCACAAATTGATGAATTACAGGCCCAACTCTACTTGCTCAATCGTCGAATGGAAGATCTGATGAAGAGACAAACTACATCCTCATCAGAACTACACACTGAAAAGGCTGCCACAGTAAATGCATTTGGTAACAATTTTTCTCTACTTACTAGCTCCAATTCTATGGTTGTTATCGATTCAGGGGCCACATACCATATGTAATGTTCCAAAGAAATGCTAAATCAAATCTCTGACATTGACCACCCTTGGGTTACAGTTGCAAATGGTACTAAGATACCTACCAAAGCTAAAGGTAAAACTTGCATCTTCTCCAGGGATATTGAAGCCCTTGTTATCCCTTAATTAAAAACCAACTTACTTTTGGTTAGCAAATGGACTAATCAGTGGAATTGTAACGTGATATTTACCCCTCAGAAAGTAATATTTCAATACATAGCTCCAGAGAAGACGATTGGTGAAGGGAGATTTGTTAATGGATTGTATGTTCTGAACTCCACTCCTTCAGCGTTTGTGACCCTAGATGCTAGAGATACAGATGTGTGGCATAAGAGGCTAGGACATCTGTCCGATAATATTTTACATAAATTAAATATTTATGTTATTCATGGTTCCAATAATTGTGATTCATGTCACTTTGCTAAACAACACAGACTACCGTTTTATGTTCATAGCAATAAATCTAATGATATATTTGATTAAGTTCATGCAGACACTTGGGGAAATGCTCCTGTTGATTCTAAAGAAGGTTTTAAATATTTCATTATATTTATTGATGATAAGTCTCATGCAATGTGGTTGTATCTGTTGAAATCCAAAAAGGAAGTTCTCACGACTTTTGAAGAATTCTGTAACATGGTTCGTAACCAATTCAACAAGACCATCAAGATCCTTAGAACAGACAATGGAACCGAATACACCAACTCTGTCTTCCAAACAATTCTTCGAAAACAGGGTATAATTCACCAAACCACGTGTCTAGGTACGCCCCAACAAAACGGTATTTCCGAGAGAAAAAACAGACACCTTTTAGAAATGACTAGAGCTCTTTTGTTTGCTGGAAATTTACCTAAAACATTTTGGGATGATGCTGTCCTTACAAGTTGCTATTTAATAAATTGGCTACCTAGCCGGATATTAGATTACAAAAGCCCCTTGGAAATATTATATAACTGTACCCTTAACATATCTCATCTTCGTGTGTTTGGATGTGTCTGCTACATGCATATACAAAATGGCAATAAACTGGAACCCCACGCCAGGAAATGCGTTTTTTTGGGCTATTCATTAGTTAAGAAAGGCTATAAATGTTTTGATCCCGAATCTAATCGAACATTTTTTTTCCAGAGATGTCCAGTTTACAGAAACTCAACCTTATTACTCTACTAATCAGGGGGAGGATTACTCAGATCTAACAGAACAGATTCTCGTCCCTGTTAATCCGGACATTAATATACCTGCAGCCCAAACCAACAGACCTCAGCTGGTCGTAGGAGGCCCAACTGAACAGGAACCCGACCTGAATGATGAGCCCATAGACAATCTAAATGGTGAGCCCATAGAGCACGGTGATAACAAGGATTTAATTCAGCCCAGAAATCAAATGGAGACCAGGCGTTCAAATTGCGTAACTCAGAAACCAGCCCGATTCAATGATTTTATCACCTACTCTACTGTTTTTCCCGTTCAAAAACAGATTCAATATGGTAACATTTCTCATAACTTTCATTGTTTTCTAACCCAATTGGACAGTCATGTTGAACCTACGAATTATCATGAGGCTCAAACTAAGAAGGTCTGTATTGATGCAATGAATGAGGAGCTTAAAGCTTTAGAAAAAATCAAACATGGGAGTTAGTTGAGTTACCACCCGGGAAACAGTCAGTAGGGTGCAAATGGATCTACAAAACCAAATTTAATAGTGACGGGTCAATTGAAAGGTATAAGGCAAGGTTAGTTGCGAAGGGATTCACTCAAACCTATGTGATCGATTATAAAGAAACATTTGCCCCAGTTACAAAAATGAATACGATAAGAACTGTCATGTCTATTGCGGTCAACTACGATTGGCCTCTATATCAAATGGATGTAAGGAACGCCTTTTTACAAGGTGAACTTGAGGAAGAAGTCTACATGGACCTACCACCCGGCATATCAGGGTCAAGTAAGAGGACTGTATGTCGACTTAGGAAGGCAATATACGGACTTAAACAATCACCTAGGGCGTGGTACGAGAAATTAAGCTCGGCACTCAGCAAAGTTGGGTTCATCAGAAGTGAAGCTGATTCATCCATGTTCACCCAGGTAACGAATAAAGACTTAGTAGTTATATTAATTTACGTTGATGATCTTGTGATAACAGGTGGTGACCTTGAAGGGATCGAAAAGCTAAAGAATCACCTAAAACATGAGTTCGATATAAAAGATCTCGAAGTACTAAAATATTTCTTGGGAATAGAAGTGGCAAGGTCTCAAAAAGGTCTATTTCTCTCTCAACGTAAATATGCTCTTGATCCTGAGACAGGGAAACTTGGAGTCAAGCCAGCAACTACACCCATGGATAATAGCAATAAGGTAATTAAAAATGATGAACCTCTGAAGGATGTTGGCCAATATCAACAGATTGTTGGTAAACTGATTTATCTTACCATTACTCGACCAGACATAACTTATGCTATGAGTTATGTAAGCCAATTCATGCATAAGCCAATGAAGGGTCACATGGAACTAATTCATCAATTGTTGAGATATTTGAAGGAAGCTCCCAGACGGGGCATTATTATGAAAAAACACAACCATGTCAACTTAGAAGGATATACCGATGCAGATTGGGCATGGAGCCCTCATGACAGGAAATCTACCACTGGGTATTGTATGTTTGTAGGGGGTAACCTAGTTACATGGAAAAGTAAGAAACAAAACACAATTGCCAGGTCGAGTGCCGAAGCGGAGTATTGTGCAATAGCTACTGCAACAAGCGAAATTGTGTGGATGCAACTATTACTTAAAGAGCTAGGCTTCAATCAAAACAATCCGACAAAATTGTACTGTGACAATCTTGCCGCTATCCATATCGCATCAAACCCGGTGTTTCATGAGCGAACAAAGCACATTGAAGTCGACTGTCATTATGCACGAGAGAAAGTGATGGACAAGACCATTGAGACTCCACATATACGAAGCAGTGAACAATTAGCTGATGTACTCACAAAAGCATTGCCAAAGGAATATTTCACAATCTAATTAGCAAGTTAACCTCTAACGATCTCTACAGGTCAACTTGAGGGGGAGTGTTGGAAAATACAGAAGGTCCTAGCACTCACCATATTTAGATAATTGAGGCTATCAAGGAGATACACATCTGCTATTCTGGGCAACTCAATCCTTGCCCTATCATCCTTCCCTGAATACTGAAATTTCTTATATACAATTTTGTTACCTTTCTTGTTTTGGTTATATTATTTATTCTCTCCAATCCTGTAACAATAGAGTATGAAACAGGGACAGAGGCCTCTAAGTTTTCTTTCTTTTCTTTCTGTAACGTTCATGTAACACACTTACTTTGTGTGAAATAATATTGGGAGGGAAGGGTGTTTTTGGGAGTGCTTGTGTCAAACTTTACTTACAGTTTTCTCCACACTATGTCGTTGCTCACCGTTGAGGAGGAAAATCATGGGGTGGAGCCGACAAGAAGGGGGAAAGAAAGGAAAAGAGGGGTGGAGGAAGAGGTCAAATTAGAACGAGAGGTGACTACCGGAAGAAATCTGCAGTGTGATTTTTCTTCTTCTTTCCTTCACGATAGAAAGCTTTAGAGGAAACGAGGTCGAGTCGAAGTGAGAGGCGATTACTAAGAGAACCTATTGAGTGATTCTCTCATCTTTCTCTTTCCTACGGATCCTCTCTCGACTTTGATGTTGCCAGAAAAAGACGAATAAAAGATGAAGGGAAGGGGATGGGGAGAAAGTAGAGGGAGAGACAGGAGGAGGCTGACGAAGTGGCCACCCCTAATTTTTTTCTCCATTTGATTTTGCTCTTTCTTACTAGCCGGCTGAGAAATTGTTTATACTGTTAACAAGATATCTTATTTTTTTGATAAGCATTATAAAAATACTTCATAGGAAATGGTTTGTTTATACTAATAGTATCCATTTTTCTCGTTAACAGTAATAAGTCCCACACCATAATTAATAAAATCGTTCTTAATTCATAGATGAAAAATAACAACATAAAAAATAAACTGAAAAGTACGTGCAAGACAACTAAGAAAACAAACTGTATCCGTTAGGAAAATAGAAAAGTTAGCAGATTACTAAAGTAAACTTCTTGTTTAGTAGCTGCTATTTTGCTTCATCAATGATTTCATTATTATCAGCATAGTTTTACTATTGTTTATTGTTTATTTATTGGATTATTTATTTTCCTTGCATAAGCTCCAATGACATCTTATAGATAGCAAATGGTATAATAAATTTAGAATGTTTTTCAAATCAATTTTCTAATTTATTTGTAAATGTGTTGTAAGTCTACTAACAATTAATTAAAAAAGAGATAGGAAATGCATCATGAATTGCCGAAAGAATGATTGCATAAGCCTACTATTGTTATTCTTTATTCCAAACCTCCTTGCAGTTCTTTTGCGCTATGTCGTTTCGTGCAGCGTCAGATTCTGGGCTCCGAATCTGGTGTCGTGCGGCACCGTTCTACACAGATCGGACGTTCATAAATTAATGCGCTGTAAACAAAGAACGATCGTGATTTGATTCAGAAAGATTTGCATTTTTAAAATTTATTTACACGAATCTTAACGTAATTAAATGATCCAAATTCTCTGCGCGTCATGTGCCGCGCGTCACGAGATCTGAACTCCAGATTCAGACCCGAAAAAATGGTGCGGAGCAGATAGATATTGGAAAAGTACAATAGATTCAGACATAGAGTTCCAGCTCTTTTTTTGGGTGTGAAATTTACGCAATTATTTTATGAACACAATAATCTTACATGGGAATCCAAGTATCAAGAACCTAGACGGTCCCCTAGACAATAATAATAATATAATCATAATTGAATTGTTGTAGAACACTGAATGGAATAATTAGTAGGTTCCATAAAAAAAAAGAATAATTAGTAGGCCATATTTCCAAGATAGGCAAGTAGAGTTCTCATTCATGCGTGTCCAAAAAAAAAAGCGTACTAGAGATTAAAAATAATTTTTTTTCTATTTTTTAGTTTTTATTTATTTTCGGTACGATTAAGGCACGTCGTGCCGAAGCAACACGGCACGAACAAACACGACATGATTAAAACGTGCCGTGTCTTAACCATTTTGTGCCGATCCCTTCAATTTTTGGCACGACATGAAAAAAATAATAAAATACTAATCGTGCCGTGCCGTGTCAAGCCATATTTAACATAAAATGACACGAAACAGTACGAAACGACACGAATTTAGAACTTTATAGGCAACCCTCAAGCTAGCCAACGGTCCCCAGACTAGTGTATGTGAATTGAAACCATTTTTACAAGAGTCAAGTATGATAAATATCAAATAGTTTAAAGCACTGGTATCTCATAGTAATTAGAGGTGGCAATTGGGCGGGTCGGACGGGTTTGGGTCGGGTCGGGTCGGGTCTCGGGTCGTCCGGTGCCGACAACTTTCGGGTCACGAGTCGGGTCGGGCCACGGGTCATCCACTGTCGACAACTTTCGGGTCACGGGTCGGGTCGAGCCACGGGTCGTCCAGTGCTGACAACTTTCGGGTCACGGGTCGGGTCGGGCGAGATTAGAGGTGGTAAATCGGGCGGGTCGGGCGGGTTCGGGTTCGGGTCGGGTGTGTCGGGTCAGTTTGACTTCAAAAGATTATCGGGTCACGGGTCTGATCAGGTCGGGTCGGGTCTCGGGTCATCATGCGTTGATATTTGTCGGGTTTCGGGTCTTTCGGGTTCGAGTCGGGTCGGGTTTCAATTATCTAGTTTCAGGTATTTTTTGGGTTTCGGGTCTTTCGGGTTCGAATCGGGTCGGGTTTCAATTATCTCGTTTCGGGTATTTTTCGAGTTTCGGGTCTTTCGCGTCGGGTCAGTTTGTCTTCAAAAGATTATCGGGTCACGGGTCTGATCAGGTCAGGTCGGTCGGGTCTCGGGTCATCTTGCGTTGATATTTGTCATGCGTCATGTGGCTTGCATCATGCGTCATTGGCGCAATGGCCGAGAGACGTCATGCAGCGTGCAGTGTAGTAGTGGTGTCATGCAGATTGTAGGAGCGGTGCAGCGTCACACGAATTGCAGCGGCGGAGTTCATTTTAGTCAAGACATGTACAAGTATAATATTAATTGATAGGTTGATATCAGTTTGATAAGGTCAAATATTCAAACCAGAGTTTATTAAAATATTCGGATCGGCGGGTAATGTGATCTCGGGTCATTTCGGGTTTCTGGTCATGTCGGTCCAAGTCGGGTCGGGTACCGGGTCATATGATCTCGGGTCTTTTCGGGTTTCGGGTCATATCAAATCAGGTCGAGTCGGGTATCGGGTCATCTGCTACTGGGTCTTTTCGGGTTTCGGGTCATATCAAATCAGGTCGGGTCGGGTATCGGGTTATCTATTGTCGGGTCATTTTCGAGTTTCGGGTCATATCGGGCTACTCCGGGTCGGGCGGGTTTGTCGGGTCGGGTCAGGTTCTGCCACCTTTAGGCGAGACCGAGTCGGGCCACGGGTCGTCCAGTGCTGAAACCTTTCGGGTCACGGGTCGGGTCGGGCCTCGGGTCTACGAGTACCGACAACTTTCAGGTCTCGGGTCGGGTCGGGCGAGATCGGGTCGGGCCTCGGGTCGACGAGTGCCGACAACTTTCAAGTCT